>CALNHX010002107.1:0-192404 GCA_940337035.1 Agriotes lineatus | reverse complement strand
CTTAGGCCGATTAAGCCTACTATTATCATGCCTTCATCCGGGTTTACGGCGGCAGCATCAGGCTTCAAGATAAGATATCTGGCTCATACTTACTCTTTACTAGGTGCGACCTAGCACATTCCGGCGGCGGCGGTTCCTATTTACATTGTCACATGGTTATTCATTCAGGGATACTGACATTTACTTATCAGGATTAAGCGGAAAAAGACATCTTTGGGAAGACCTCGTTTCTTCGAGTGAAACAATGTGTTACGGTCTAATGCAACATTTACGACACAGCGCCAGCTCATACAAAAAGTCACGAAAAAGGTAGACCGCCAGCACGGACGATATTACTCAAAATCGGGACAAAAACTTACATAGGACCGTTGCCCTGTCCGTAACAAGAAGTGCCGTCTAGACTCATAGAAGGAGGGAGTGGTTCAACACGAGATAACTTAAGAGAAACGGCCTAATTAACGGTAAACAGTGATAAATTAGATTGAGCGCCACCCAGTTCCATCAATACGAACAAAAATACAAAGGTAAGCCCAACGGCAAAACGAAAAACAAATGTGCCTACCTTTCAACTTTTTACCTGGGCAAAACCCAAAAGCTAAACGGAATATAGTAGAATCGGTATGCAGCCTGTGACTCTCAGCACTGCGACGACGGAGCGCCCTGACCTACTATTGACGCTTACAACTTCTTTCAGGCTCTACCTCACATCGATTTTACACTGCTGACAACTCAGCTTGAAAATATGCATGCAACAGGCGCGGGGAAAACACAAGACAACATATAACAAACCGATCTATTGGTCTAACATACATATTGTATACATGGTTCAAAAGTACACCAACACATATAGTTGTTGCCGTTCGTTAGCGTACAAAATAGAAAGGGGCAAATATGACTCTTAAATCGGGCCCAGAATGGGTCACTAGCATTAATTTAGTGCGTGAAACATGATAGCTGAACACAGATTACAGTTATTAACGTTAGTTAGCGCACAAAATTAAAAGGGCAAATATTACATGCACGTGGCAACTATATAACGGCTAACCTCTACAATACACGCTACCTTGATTATTTCAGTATTACCTGGCTCTTAGTTCGGTGGCAGGACTTTGCCTCACAGCATCGAAATGTCGCAAGGCACAGCTGCTCGTTGGTCACGTGTGTCTACAGACTCCAGGAATGATAAAGTTAAATCAGGAATGGCTTTAGGCCTATGAATAACTACCCAGGGCTCGGCAAACAAAAACGCTCGCGACGCCTGCTTAATGGCGTGACCTTTTCTGGCTGGTATTTGCTCGATGAGTGCCGACGAAAGTGGGAATTTCCCCGGTACTTTTTCGATCTGCTGGTTAACTAAATTCAAATGATAGCGGCGCGGCGTTGGGAATCGCGGTGAATTATTCTGCCGAGCCAACTAAATGTTAATAATTCTGGAGATAGATCTCGGCGTGGTTTGTTACTAACATCTAAACGGAAAAATTTGGCATTGGAGCAGCGAGCCCTCTACAGAAGCTCGATTTCAACTGTCTGGTTTTATTATCGATTTGGAGCGAGAGGAATTCTGAGAACAGCCGGAGAATCTTTAATTATTAGGGAAAGCATCTTCAGCCAGGCCCCAAGATGTAGTTTCGTAGCTCCTTTTGCTGGAGCAGGAAGAAATGCTTAGCCAGGCTGCAAGATGTAGTCCCGTAGCCCTTTCGCTTTTAGTAGGAAGGAATGGTTTATGGATAGGGTTGCTTTAAAAGCAGCTTGAGTAATCCAAGGAAGCGAGGTTGCAGGTCAGGTTTAAGGGTGTCCGGCAGTTCAACTTAAGCATAGAATCGTTCTTACATGATTGAGTTTATGGAAACAATAATAACACGATCGCCTCCAGGTGGTAGTTACAGAATGGTGGTCTTCTCAGTAGCTGGATGGGGGGTGACTGGTGCAGCCTTTGAGGCAGGTCCCAATGCAGCTAAGGCTCAAGTACTGGTCTGGAAAAGAACGGGTTACATTTCTCTGAAGACTAGCCGGGCATCGTTCTATTATAATACTCCGCGATCCCTATGTCGTTTGTCTAGGAAAATCTAAGTAGAGCTAACCGTGATAATTTGGTGCGGACTGAGAATATGCATAAGCGGATCAAACGACGACGCGTAGCTTGCTCAGTTTTACACCTAGAGACAATCGGCAGAAACTCCGACGGACTTCTGGTTTTTCGCAATTCCTAGTGGAACCGAGATGTTTACTTGTAGGGACTGGATAGCTTAACTGCTATAGCGCCTACAAATGGATAACAGCAATTAAAACCTTTTAAAACAATTTATAGGCACGCGAAACTTTGCAGAACTGTCTTCCCGTTGTTTACAGGGATCCCTCATTTTATTTGCTATGTTTTTTACCGTATTGTCTACTCACACTTCCAACTTTTACAACTTGTTTTATATATTGTAACGGTAGTTACATTGTAAATCGTTGTTTGGAATTTCTAATCACCTTTAAATGTTTAATAAACCTCACTTGCAATGTTTTGGTTTTTTTTGTCCTGCAGGCGCACTGCATTTAAAAGTTGTGTTTAACCTTGGGTTAGTATATTGTTAGGATATTGTATAAGGAAAGTTTAAGAAGCCGAATAGCTCAGTTGGAAAAGCGCCAGACTTGCATTAAACAAGTCGAATCCTGCGGGGGCCAGAAATTTTCCGCAGCTTTGGCGATTGGAGTCGGGTTCGGTGATAGCATCCACAGTTGGGCACCAATTTAAGTGTGCTCTACTCAGAACCACGGACCTAAAAGCAAGAGATTATTTTAAATACACGGCAAGATAAAATGTGGTTACCCACAATACATACAAAAAGAGAAGTTGCACTTTAGCAGGTGAAACAATTAAGTATGTAACCCACAAACACCTAACTATCCGTTTTGAACCAGACCCAATCCGATTCGGCCATGAACGGGTGGATTTATCAATCTATGAGTTGAATTTTTCATGGTGGGGTAGTAGTTTCCTATTTTTAAATATCCCGAAACAAAACCGGACTTCATGAGTACCGTGGACCTCCCCACGAGATAGGTGTGGACAATCGATAATTTAATACCGCTGTCATCAAAGCAATTTCGACCTGCGATCCGTTGTCGTCTTACAGTTGTATTTTTGTTATTATTAGTCAATTGTAGCTAATCAAGTTAGTGAAGCGATTAAAAGTGGGGCGGCAGCCATTGTTGATTTAAGTGCGCTTGAATGTGATTGCGCATACCCCAGTGATGCGCTGGTGCATTGCTCGTCAGAGTCATAGGCACAGATGCAAGTAGGGATACCTTTCAAGGTGTGGCCGAGCGTCAGTTGAAAGTGTGCATTTCTAAATCTCTCTGTATAACTCCTAGGACCAAGAAGTATCACAACACGGGCGTGTTAACTTCACTTATGGTTCTGAAGTCGTGTCTATTTGGTGATTCATATAAGCCGAAAAACATAGTGTTCACGTCATCAAGTGATGTTACAGTAGAGGTATCGCCTGAAATACCTGCAAAGAATAGATTTTCTTATATTATCAATACCCATTTGTTTAAAAATAACTAAATTATTATTCCAACCAGAAGGTAGTGTGATTCGTTTCGAGGAGATCGACTCCACGCCGAATAAACTACGAACATTTTGCGAACTTCGTTACATTTACATTTTATATTCTTTATTGGATATTATACATTGCCGTGTTTCATAAATTCCAGTTCCTATAGCTAGTAAATGCCGCCCGTTATTTTTAGTATAAATCTGTTGAACTTAGAAATTCTAGTGAAAATATTTATTGATACAGGGTAGTCGTCACAGGTAAATGAAGATAATATTCCTGAAATGATCAGTATAGTATTTAGGACAGACGTGTAGTTTCTAGTACCAATTATCCTTCCATGTTGATACAGAGGACCATCGAAGTAACAACCGCCTTGCCCCCATCCATGAGCGCAAACCTTTCTAGAAGTTACTGTATGGTTCCTGCAGGATTAAAGTTACAATTAAATACATTCTCAATAATTATTACTGTTCAATAGACATACTATTATGACGCGAATGATTAAATTTTAAATAACTGACCTCATCGTAGCAGATATAAAATACTAGGGTAAAGGGTGTACTCGGCGTTTGTACCACCTAAATACTAAGTGAAATAAAAATTGCATTTGTACACCGGATTATATTTACAGTCTCACATGTGTTATTCGGTGATTAGGTGAAAATTGTGTGTTGCAAGCAATGAATATTTTTTTTCTGAATACGTTAAGTTGAAAGATCGTACCAGCGAGTTGCCTTAATCCATATTTTTACTTTTTTGTACTAACTGATGTTTTTCGTTTAGGATCTCCTTTTATTAATTCGTGCAATAGGTTACATACTACGCTTTGTTCAATTACACCTCTTTGTTCGTTCAAAACCCGTATACTATTCGTGCATCGACTCTTTGTGGCTCTGTTCTGGCTACATTTTGAATATACGGACCGGGTGTTATTAACGCTATAAGCATCTCTAATTGTATTGTTTGAAACTCGGTCCGTTTTGGATTTCTATGTCAAACCACTTAAAATTTAAATTTTCGATTAATACGTCGCAGTCAAATTGAGATTGTGATTTTTGTCGTATTATTTAGATAGAGTTGGAAATTTGTGTAATTTTCGATTTGATGTTCATTTGGGCCCGCTTAAGCGATCCGTTTGGTATATATTATTTTGTATATTAAGGCATTGTTTATGTTTGACACTATTCGTTGTTGTTTTTGGAATTTATATCTCTTTATAGCCTGTCCTGGATCATAACCCATCTGTCAAGGTGGTAATGATCAAGAAGAGAAGCTCTTACGTTCCAGCCCGACTGCTCCGTATAGTTCAATAGGGCGTACCACCAAGTTGTTAAACTTGGAGTTTCTATCTATCACATTGTTATTGCTCATAACAAGCAGATTAAGTTGTTACGGATTCTTCATTCCCAGGAGTACAACATACTGTTCGAGTTAGTTGTTTTGGATGTAAAAAGTTACGGCGTTGATATTGGGCAGTTTCATTTAGTGTTACGTTTTTATCAAAAAATGTTGTTACAACCTTATTAATAGTAGTAGGTGCCTAAGACACCTATAAAGTCGAGTTTATCACAAGTAGCTTTTTAACTATTCGTCAATTCATGCTGCGGCATTCTCGCAAAACTATCTAAGACGTATAAATATTTCATAAAATTCTTACTTGATAAACATTCTTTTACAGGAACTCTGGGGTGTAATGTACACTTTAACACGGCGTAAACTTTGAAATGTGTAAAATTCTTCGCCATAACCTGCCCAGCTAAGAATCTGCGCAGATGTGAAACTTCTGTACTGTAAATATCAATTAGTTATTATTACTTAAATTCTATAAATACATGTATATAAATAAGCAAAGCAGCCATTTCCACGTCAAACATATTCACTCTAATTATACAGTTTATTTAAAATACACAAGCAATACAACCTTCTAAGACTTATTGTTGGTAATGGTAGGTCATTCAACTTTGATTCTACCATTCACATACAAGGAAAGCGTAATAATAATTGTAGAATGGAGATTATTATAGTATGAAATTTTAAATCAAGACGTACTATCTTAGCATATTAGTAGATAACGGTAGATGACATTAATCATTATTCTTCTGTGATCCCTTTCTAGAAAGTTTGGAGGTTAAGTGGAAGAGGTAACTGAACTTTGCCTAGAGGTTGCTTTGTTCTTTTTTATGTTCCATAGGTATTTTATTGCTATGCTATTAAGCCAACGAAAATGTTATTATTATTATTATCATAAAAATATTGAAATTATATCTGACCGTGGTGTATTTTTTGTGAAGTGAAAATTTCCACTAGCAAAAGAACGGCGGAAATACGAGCAACTAAAAAGGGCATACAGGGTTTAGATAATCTTAGCATACTTCAATCTACAATTAAACGACATCGTGATGCAACAAGATAAATAAAAGATGGACTTTCAGCACTTGTATATGCCATGGCGAGAAAACTTCAAAAATTATAAATCAACACGTGTTATGTATCACAATAAAGCACATAACAATCTGTACATACTGACATTCAACTCTTCGCCGCAACAGGATGAATAAAATGATTCAAAGATACTTACTTTATATGAAGGGTCGGCGAAAGGTACATATTTTTCCTCTATTCCATTGAACTCCCTGTCAACCTTTACAACTGATATGTCGTAATCAAGTGTGATCGTATTATACCGCTCGTGATTGTAGAACGCAATAACGTGACGCCTCTCTGTATCGGTTGTATTCCAATATGTGGTATTCGAATGCGCCACAAGGTGCCCTTTTTTAATATTCGAATCCTAAAATATAATCTTTAGTAAATCAAAACTTTATGTACCAGATATTTCAGTAGCATGATTTCGACTATAAGCAAAATTAGCCTTAGTTAACTGCATATTACTATATACCCAGTTAACTCTGTAAAGAGATACAGCCTCCTAATGGGAGTAAAATATTATTTTATAACTTTAAAAATAATAAACTTTTTCCACTGCATATTTCATATATATTCCAAATACTGAAGTCCAGAAAACCAGTCAGACATCAGTGTATACAGTGCATCCTACGTAAAAGGAAAGGTTGCAATAGTGCATTGCAAAGAGAAGAATAATCATAATTAAGAAATGCCCTATACCAATGTTGAAGATTATAGACTGTTTGGGCCCAATCTATTTAAGGGGATTTTCGTCAAAGATGTAACTTACAGATTCTCAAATCGAAACTATGCTAAATTCTTAAGTAAAATTCTGCACGCAAGGTGCCCGTTTTTTGAGTTAGGTATTTCAAGTGATGCGATATTAGTTAAATTTGGGCGAAGCTGAAGAGTTTAGTGCCGTTCAATATTCTAAATTTGTACATTATATAAATAGGCGAATATAAATTTATCAGCAACGTCATTTAATTGCCACAATGGATTCATTTAGTTTGTTTAAAGCCAGAAACAGTATTTTAACTAAATGTGAGCGTCGACTCATGCCATTTGTTGAACACAGGCAAAAATGAATAATTCCATAATACTTAATGTGTCAAAATTAGTATTATGGCATAAGTTAGGATGTTTCGGGACGACGCGTAGCGGAGTGCTAAGAGAATAGCTTTCCGTGATAGGCGTCATCTTGGTTTAAGTGAGCATTAGAGTTGAGGAGGGTAATAAAATGTTTACATATCAGATGTAATTTATTTTGGCGTCTTCAAAATTATGTAAAGGATTTTTGAGCCAGCGAAGGTTGTGACTCTATGAGCTTAACTATAGTCGATAGTCCGATCCCGCTAATGCCCTTCAGGCGTTTTCTTATTAAATTCTGGCTTATTTCCCACTAAATTTCGTGAAGTTAGACGCTTGTTTGCAGTTTGCAGATTTGGCGCATTTACTTAGACACTTTCTTATGCAGCTAGGGATTCTGGTGACATTTCACAACACTGTGGTGGTAAAATTGCCTATTTTGTTTTGGTTTCCAAGTAAACGACTTCCGGATTTGGGGGAAAATATAAAAACAATCCGTCGAGATCGATACTGGAAATTTGAAACGAAGAATTGCTGCGTATTGTAGTTTTCCTTACGTTAGTTTCAGTTATTAGAAGTAAATCTGGAAAATACAACATGTGAATGCAATGGAGTTAGCAGGTGCTTAGGTAAGGGCGTTCGTTGAACATTAGAGGTCATTGGTACTTATGCAATTTGAATCCCACTTTTAGATGTTTACACCTTCTGATTACGCTACGTAATACTGGAAAGAAAACCTTAAGCCAATCCACGAGCAAAGTGAGTGTTCTGAGCGAATTCCAGGCTCGAAAGCTAATTGCGATTTTTTGTTACAGGGATTTTCTCTTTGGTTTGACGTTTTCAACATCTCTTTTTCTGTTTCTGGACCTTTAGTATTGAAAGTTTTTCATTTGTGAGTGGTTTAAGTGATTTTTGAGTTCTTGTTGAATAACATTTTGTCTTTTCGTTCGGTCAATGTTGCTGTCATCTACTACGGAAGCTATGTCAGATCTAAGCCATACCAAATACTTTAATTGAGGACTGGCGAAGCCCATATCCAATTATGATCAGTTTAGTGTTAACTAATCCCTCCTTTGGAGTATCTTACCCGGCCCGTTGAATGTTATTTGTTACAAAACTATTTTGGGTATACATGACATTCAGTCACCATATATTAAGAGTAACTTATCCCCATCTACTGGTTCAGTTTTGATGTAAAACTTATAATCTCCTGTTAGACAGAGGCAGCACATATAAATGTTAATCGAATTACTCACATCTTCTCCATTATTTTGAGACTCAGGAAGCAGTTTGGCTTGCACGTTTTTCGTGTAATAATAAGATCATCCGTTCCTGATATCTTACTTGCACAGCTGCAAGCATTTGCCATTAACGGCAATTTAAGCATATCTAATAGGTTTCACGCCTTACTAACACACTGCTAGCGATATCATCAGAGAAAATTGCCCATATTTACTGCTGGTGCACTATACTTTCGTGAGATAGGAATTATTGCTGATGTGGACGAACCTTGAGCGCTCATCCTTTCTAGAAAACAATTGTTATCTTTTATTTGTGGGCTTGGGAAGCATCCTTAAACAAACACTTATTCTGGCTGGCATTGGTTTATAAATATGGGAACTGATGGTTCCTGCAAAAATAATCCTGACCAATTTTCGCTTTTGAAGCTGATATTAGGTAGTTATTGTAATGCCTGGATAAAAATATGCGAGAGTCGTGATACATTATTAGATCTGGAGAATTGTTATAGGTGGTTCAGCCACAGTATATATACTTCACAGACCAGTAGCGAAACTCTCTGTCGGCACCTTTGATATCAGGTATGCGATTTCTGTGACCCTGAATGCGGCGGCCATATTCTTAGCTGTAGTATTAGCGCGAAATTCAAATATTACGTCATAGTACTTAGCTGTAGTATTGGCGCGAAATTCAAATATTACTTAGTGGTAGAATAAAGAAAATAACAATGCAAACACAAAAATCAATTGATAAATATTTATTCTTTTGAAATTATGCGATTTGCTGGATGAGGACCTATTATAATTACAAAAACCCTATTCTTTTTGGGAGGTTTATTAAAATTAAAGGGTTTTAATGAAATCTTATAAATTAGATACAATTTTACAAATCAAACAGACTACTTGTCTTCGAACAAACTCTGTAATAAGAATATAAAGTTTGCACGTTTTTCAATAGTAAGTCAGGTCTGTTGCAGCTCTCTACCCATAACTTAGACCTAAGAGAATTCAAACCATATTTGTTTATTGTATAATTAAATTTCAAAGTTTCAATTACCTTTCTGGATCTTTTGGGAAACTGAAAAAACTTATTTCTGGTGCTTTAAACTTCTGTGCTGATTTGCAATCCTTATATGCACACACGTAGCCCCCGGCTTTAAGCATTTTAACAAATCTAGGTACTTACTAGGTACGAATTTAAAAAATAACCACACTCAAAGTTTTCAACACGCGAAAGAAAGAACACCTTCAAACCAAAACACGAGACAGCTGATTGAAGTGCGGCCATATTCTAAGCGGTATATTTTGGGACATGCGCATGAAATTCTCAAATCCTGAGTTTCGCTACTGGGGTTTGTTTATACTGTGGTTCAGCTTCGTTATTTTCATTTAACCACCGTTTATTAGGGTTTAGTAACCTTAGCTCACCAAAAGCTACCAACTAGCGAAAACCTTGATTTCTCGCTTTCTATTATAGAGAGAACCAACAAAGAAAGTAGAAGTGCAAGACACACCGAAGATCCAGCTAATTAGGAAATGAATCTGTTTTCGAAGCAACTCACAACATTTACCAGTTACATGATAAGCTCTCTTACAAAAACCATAACAATAAGGAATGAACGATTGACATTAGCATCGCATGCTCTACGCATATTTTTTATTTTTCCGGATTATCCAAATGTTTATCGCGATATACTCATACTATCGCATACAGTAGATATGACTAGGTACTTCATTTATGAGCTACACCAAAATAATAATTTAAATATGCTGTTAGGCGAATTATTTGAAATTCTGATAACCAAAAGAACTTGTCTCAAACTACTTTTGTAAACGAAATGACTGTTCTTAGATTCGATGTTATGCCATAATGTTTTTATTTAATGAAGAATTGCAAGACTACATATGAGAAATCTAAACCAATCTGTCAGGTAATTTTCTAGAATATTGAGCAG
This sequence comes from Agriotes lineatus, assembly GCA_940337035.1. Classification (NCBI taxonomy): domain Eukaryota; kingdom Metazoa; phylum Arthropoda; class Insecta; order Coleoptera; family Elateridae; genus Agriotes; species Agriotes lineatus. The sequence continues at coordinate 182,168 of CALNHX010002107.1, read as the reverse complement.
CACCAAATTCTGCACGTTTGGTCCAATTTAACCAACAGAGAGAGATAGGTCTCAATATAAACGAAATCTTTATTGATAAATTTGGAAAACCAGCACCCTTTATACAGTTTATTGTACAAATAATGCAGTAATTAGCATAATTGACAAGACATATATTTATTTATTTAGTTGTTATAAATCTTCAGATTTTCCTGTTCAAACAAATTTACCTATTGTTATCAAATTGCAATGATAATACATGAAATACTCTGTCACTCACATAAAATTTAAAACAACGGTCACCAAAAGCAGTAAAAGATAAATAATTGACGCTTCGTTCCCAACTCTTCTCAAGGAAGTTTTGCTAATTTCGCGTAGCAAAATATATAAAGAAATAGACTTTTAATGAAAATTCTATATTTCTACGAGTATAAAATACCTGCGACATCGGGTTATTATTATTGAAAAATACTTTACCCAAGTAAAAAAATTTATCAAAATGAATTGCATACAAAGCAGGGACGAACTCCTATATATAAAATTAAAATCAAAATCCCTTTGTTGTTCAGACGAGCCAGGTCAATGTTTTAATTTGAAAATAGGGTGCTAGACCGCTAAATATACTTACGCTTATATTTCGATCGACATTAATGAAAAAGTGAGCTGCAGCCAACACCCACACTGTTCCAATGATTGAACCTACACCAATCGGATTTCCCAGGTAAGAATCAAGTATATTTACCACAAACGGATAGTCTTCAATTTTAGCTGGTTTTCCATTAACGTGTTTATTCGATTTATGCCGACGCCGGACATAATCAAAGCTTTCTAAGAAAATGGAATTGTAAGATGGCGTCTCGTCAGTAGTATAGGCAGCTGCACAAGAAATATTGCTTAAGATTATTGCTAAAGCAGTTATAGGGACACAAAAGTATGCATAACGTCTTTTCTGCTTTAATACTACTTTAACCGTCAATTTCAGCTCTTAATATTTGTAGTCAGGAACATTTTAAGCAATAGGTGACAACTTGTCGTCTTTTGAAAGCAGAATACCTTCCTGTTCTGCTAAAATGGGAGTATTTATTTATGGATATAGTTTACACCACACCCTAAAAACCCATTTCAAGCACCATCGTTATTATAAGAATTTCACATTGTTACATCTGGGATGCTGAATGTACTTTTTGCAATAATAATAATAAACTAATCTTAAAATATATAAGTACTTTTTGGAGATTGCAGAGTTTGTATCAATTGTGTTGGTAAGGCAAGATAACGTTTATTATTTGGTCGCGTGTGAAAGAATTTAACCGAAGCAGAAATCCTTGAAATGTAAGTGAGCGTTAACTGATATGCAAATGCAAATTTACTAAATTAACAGCATTCTAAAACCCGCACATTACAAAAAGACATCTGCATATAAGTCAGAAACTATAGTAATAACATAAAAACAGCATAAATGCTTTGATAATCTTCGCAGGTACTCGATCAAGATATATTATTGTCACATAAGATCATAAATCCCAATCCGTTTACTGTTATTGGGAAGAACGCTGCCGAAAGATAGTTATTGTTACCAAATTAAAATAAAGAAATAGAACTAAAGTCTGTGATATATTTTAATTCAAAAGGTGTTTTTTTGCATAAAGTAGCCTATTATTTACTACAAGAAAGCGCAAGTGATAAGACGATAATAACAGTGACAGGTGTAAAGAATAGCTAAATAGTACCTCGTTATTAATCTAGACCACTCAACTGTTACTCGCAACTGAATGTAATTGCAGATTTACTTGACGGTTACTTGAACATAAGTGAAAGATCTACTTGGCGGTAAAAATTGAATTGAAATAAATCCTGAACATTTCAAACAACGCACTAAGGAAAAAAAGTGGCCCATACCTGAGATATAGGACGACCAACGATTAAGAGCTGCTTAAATACCGTAAGATCCTGGTTTAACCAGTCAGATTACAGACAATCACAAAACCGGCACAAAAATTATGAACACGCTTACAGATATGATATGAAATTCGCACTTTAAACCGTGCAAAAGGCAGACCTTCAAAAATGGGTCCTAAGCAATCGCGAGAATCAATATTTTAAAATGAGAACAGAAGATATTTGTCCTTATAAATTGCAAATGTTCAAAAAGAAGATACCATATCAACAGAAGATTGCCAAAAATTATAGAACAAATACTTAGTGCTTAATCATTATATTAACCGATAGCCGGTTGTAATTACTTGTACATTATTCAAAAACTGTACTGACATGCTAATTTTATTATAAAATGCATTCTGAAAAATTTACTGATACTACTTACCGCGATTGTCAGCTGCAGTTTCATCTAAAACGCATTTCCTGATAATTATCGCAATAATTACTATAATAGCTGCTCTTAAAGCCATATCAGTAATTGAACCATATCACGAAAAGGTATTGCAATTTATTATTATTATACGTGTTCTAATAGTATGGCTACATACATATGTACTTATTAAACACCCAATAACAATTTAATTTTTTTTTGTAAGCTATAAGTAACTCAAGTTTTTAATTAGTTCTTGTAAAGTTGATTTTTGTTGTGTAGAAAATCCTATTACTTATTTGGAGATTTGGTGGGCATATCTTGAAGTTAGCTTATAATTGGGGAAATTTCAAAAGCAATGTCTTACCTAAACTTCTCTAATCACTTAAAATGATAAAAAAGATATGCATCATGATTTTCGCTACGGTTATCGTGAAACAGCAGTCTTACTTATGGTCGGAGCTACTAACTGCGTTTATTCAGCGAGTTGTGCGTGCTATCTGTTGACTTTTGACGTTTCAGAATTAGGTGTTTGACATAAAGATTCGGCTGCGCCTCTCATCTCATAAAAGTGACCCTAACTGACAGCTGCCCGCGGAGACCTAATTTGGATTGCCTATTCCAATTTTGGCCTAATATTTCGAAGTTGTCTTAGCTCATCCGACGATATCTATTGAGATTCAATGCATTCTTTATCTGCTTCGTGAAGCTATGCGTTTGACTGCCATACAATTTAAAGCGGCTTCATAGTAACTTCCATCTGCGGTCGTAAACTCTAATGTCATTACTTCACATTATGGTTATTTCTGTTTTCGTCGCTTAGGATTCTAAATAAACAAACTGAGCAGACAGTAGCAACCCTTTGTCGAGATTTTGTGGAACTTTGTATCAAACCCAAATTAAATGGGGATTTGTGTTTCGACGACTAGCTGCGTATGTGGATATATTCATCATAGTTTTCGACTCGCGTCTGTACGGCGGAGTTAAATACATCTAGAGATGTTTGGTAAGCCGTGAGTATCCATGCTGGCAACTTTGTTAGTGCAAATTCATTCTATTCTTTAGGTATGTGGTCTGTCAACACCACCGGATTATTCTACGTGCATCTGGAGAAAGCACGTTATAGCCGTTTTCCATCTCGACTAAGCTTTTTAAATGAAAAACACCTGTGAGCTAAGGACACCCTAATTACAGGACTTTTTATTGATAGTATCCTTAACTTATGGTTTTTCTATTTATGTTCTTTCCCAAGGAAAGTACCTACTTGGTATGGGGTCCCCGTCATCTCCAGCCATTGCCAACATATTTATGAAAACTTTTGATAAAGAAGCTATTCAGTTCAACGATCTTAAACCTAAATGCTGGTTCCTCTACGTCGACGACACTTTTGTTACAGGCTCTCATGGAAAATTAGCTCTTGAAGTTTTCCTGGCACACCTAAACAACCACCATGCCAAAATAAGATTCACTATAGACAGTGAATACATTGGTCGCCTTCTTTTCCTGGACATTTAGTGAAACGAACCACTAACAATAGATTATTAAGCCACACTAACCGCTATCTACATGTCTCGTCTCATCTTCATCCCCAACAAAAGAGATCAAGACTCTTATTCATCGGTCCAACTCTATTTATGACGAGGACAGTAAACCACAATAACTAAGACATGTGGGAGAAACTTTGCGGAAGAATGGCTACAGTCGACGAGACATCAACAAAACATGCCAAAACACCATAAAACCGAAGAAACCCAAACCTTAACCTATGAATTACGCCCGTCTTCCCTTCATCACTGGAGTAACAGGTAGAATGAGAAATGTCTTAGATAAGAAAAACATCGGGGTCGGCTAAGGTACAATGAGAAATGTCGAACACTTGATCCCTTCCAACAAAGATTTTCTGCCCAGGCTACAAACAGAAGGCGTTCACTAGCTCTAGTGTAACTATGGCAAATCTTACATCGGACAATCGAAAAAAAAAATCCATTGTAGAATAAAAGAACACCAGAGCTACACACGACTTGGAAACACAAAAATCCGCCATCGCAGAGCACTTATTAGGACCAGGGTACCACAGAGTAAATTACGAGTACGTGAACATACTAGCCAAGAACAAAAAATACTACCTTCGAGTTATTCAGGAATTTCTAGAAATTATTAAAAATCTGAACAACTTCAATCGAGAACAGTTAACGCCTCAGTAACACGTGGTATATAACGTACATGCACTTAAAAGGTGTGCATAGGTAATATCCCGTATAGACGTGAATTTAAGAACAATAATAGTCAAATAGCCGCATTGTTCGTCCCGGAACTACAGTAAGGTCTACAGTTCAGGCCGAACACCTCGTTCGCCTAGACAGCATGCACAAGCAGTCGTTCATCGATCTACGTCTACCGATCCTGTCATATATACTTAAGCACCGTACCTAAGTCGAGAATCTCTTCGGACGCTCACCAACCCCAATCCCGCAATCTCCGCTGTTCCAAGTGGCCTTCCAGTGACACCACGAGCACCACAGTAGCGGAAAATTTAGCCCTTGGCTCTGTGAATATTTCACCACGTCCCCTAATTCAAACCCGGGCAATGCCGCCGTAAGCTTCAAGGTCCAAGGAGCTAGTACTTCGGAGCTCCAATCGGCAGCGAGAACCTCCCTTTGAACCCGTAGGTTGCGCTGGGTCACCAGTCCTGACATCCACTAGCCCACACAAACAATTCGGAAAACCTGAGACTGGAGCTTAGACCTTTGTCCCAGGAGGAAACCGAAGTGCACGAGCTTTGGGAAACTTTGTGTCGACCACAGATGCGTGTCATTCCAGGATCTCTAATTGAGATAGCTACGGTGGTGGGGTTCGGCCAGCCCCCTTCGTAGTCCTACGCGCGGACTAAGCTTTGCCTCCGGTGCCAAGTGGTTCTGCCGCTTAAGGAGAAATAGCTAATTCGTGGGAGGGAAATATGCATCGTCAAGGAAATTTAATCTCGCATAATTACCCCGTTACAATGTAATTCTTATTGTTAAGTTGAATTGCTGTGTCCACGGCCTGCTGAATTGTGTGACAAAAGTCACTTTATATGACGTTTGTCAAACAATTCAGCAGGTCATGGCTGTGTCTAATAGTTCTACTTAAAATTTTGCACTGATGGTTTTTAGTATCAAGTACATTTATTTACGGATTCTAGATAGCATGGAGTTTGTTTGACATTAAGTTTAATTAGTTAACATAAATAATTACACGTGTTAGCAGTATGTTTGTGGTGGTAGAAATTATTTGCATGCAATAGCAGTAGATACAACCCTCATACCGCTTACGGGTCTCGCAGTGTTGGTTTTTCGAGATGGTGCAACACGACGATTAAATTTACGCCTGAATAAACGTTGCGTTGGGCCGAAACCCATTTTATACGCAAAACAACGCGTAACACAACAGATACGCTGCTGAACCGTGTAATTGTGAATGACAATTAATGACACGTAATGTCAAACAAACTCAACGTCTGTCGTGATCAAAATCTGGCAATCAATAAATTGGTTCGATAGTCGATACCAACAACCCTCAATGCGTTTTAGAATTTCTTGTATATTATGGGTTTGGCCTAATCATCTACTTGCGGTTCGTCCTTGAATCTTACCGTTGTTGCTTTATTTACACGACTGAACCGATTATATTTCTTCAGTATTTTTGCATATTACATTTAAATTGTCGTACAATATGTATAATAGTCTGAGCGGCGATGACACTAACAGCCGTATTCATAGTCGTTCGCCAGCGGCTCGCCGGCGAGTCGCCGGAGTTTCGTTATGAATAGTATGTTGGCGGCACTGTACGTCTATGTCAAATTTGAGGTTAGCAGGTTAGATTTTGTGTCAATTTCTGTCAAAACTGACGGAAAACCTAACCTGCTAACCTCGAATTTGACATAGACGTACAGTGCCGCCAACATACTATTCATAACGAATCTCCGGCGACTCGCCGGCGAGCCGCTGGCGAACGACTATGAATACGGCTGTAAGTCTAGTGTGATAAAACTTTTCAATGTCATATATATAATTTGTTAGGTCATTGATGGGGAAACACACAATGGCAGTGCTGCCACGTGTGGACCGAACGGCACTATAAAAAATTATTTAAAAAATTTTTTTTTTCAATATCTGGTATCATAAAACTTCAGGATTCTGATTGTTTCTCGAGACAGGGAAGAGGTAGGGCTTTAAGAAAAAACAGTGCTGCCACTCTCCGAGCGAACTCTTATCAGCGGCAGCAGGGAGATAAGTGATCCCTCAGATCCTATTTTCTAGTATCGTCGAACTTCATACAAATTCAAACGTTATCTGAAAGATCATCAATTTCTGCGTAAGAAAAACCGCTGCTGCCTTTTCCAGAAAGTGAAGAAAATGGCGGCGGCAGCATTTGAAAGTCGCGATTATCGCAACCGAGTTTCGAGTGTCCATTCAGTTTTATCAGCATTAATCCGGTTTTTTTCGATTTGTACTAATCAAATACGCTGAAATTGTAATTTTCAATAAATTTTCAATGTTGTTGATTGTTTAAACAAATGAGATTCTATTTTTTGTGTAATATTTTTCGATGTTTCCATATTTTTCTTGTTTTTTTTCATAGTTTCCATGCTTTTAATTCTAATTGAGAATAAATTAGTTCTATTCGTTGAAACAATACTTGGGATCATTGTTTAAACAAATTAGATTCTATCAATTATTCCAAAGTCATTGATTTTTAGGCCGCTTTTTTAGGTCTTTTCGTGTTTTTCACAGCAAGTACGAATCCGTTTCCCATTTTTTTTATTCATGCCATTTATTTGTCACGATAAGGATTGTTTGAACAAATTAGAAGTATTTTACTGGGAACAAAGATTTTTGAGCTATTTTTAAGCAGAAATTGTGTTTGCGGCGTTGATTTATTTTACCAACTTACTTTGTAGGACCCCGGCTGTACTATTCACAAGTGGCACATTCTGATTGGCTAGAGGGTAGCAAAAGGACCTACAAAGCCCATTCGTCGGTAGTTGGTATGCTTTATGCTCACTTTCGTTTGAGAAGCAGTCAGCAACGGTAGCATCGCTGTCCTTTTTTGTAATCTCAACGTATTTTACTTCTTCAAAAAATGCTTTGTTTTGTTGACGATATACTATCTTTGGCGACAGATAACAACGACGAAGATGACAAAGAATTTGACGCAGAAAGTTTTGATTTTGACCACGAAAACTAGTGATAAGTTGCTTCGATGCTTTAATTGTTAGCTACTCCTGTAATTTTAACTTTTAATATAATACCAAATTTACTAAATGGGCAAATTGTTTCAATAATAATTCATTGCGAACTTTTCATAATCTTTGTGTTTTTTATAAACCAACATTTGTATGCATAAATCTCGAAAGACATTAAATTCGTTTTCACAAAACCAGACTATTACTTTTTTAAACACGCTTGCATTCTCTTACAGTTGGTGAAATAAATCAACGCCGCAGACCCAATTTCTGCTTAAAAATAGCTCAAAAATCTTTATGTTCCAAGTTAAATCCTTCTAATTTGTTCAAACAATCCCTGTCCTGATAAATAAATGTCATGTTTCAATAAAACTGCAAAACGGATTCGTACGTCCTGTGAAAAATGCGAAAAGACCTAAAAAGCGGCCCAAAAATCAATGAACTTGGTATAATCGATAGAATCTAATTTAGATAAAACTAATTCATTCTCAATTGGAATCGAAGGCGTTGAAAATATGAAAAAAAAAACAAGAGAAATAAGGAAAACTCGAAAAATATCACATAAAAAAACATATTCAGTTGTTTAAACAATCAATGCAATAGAAAATTTATTGCAATTTACAATGTCACGCGTATTTCATTAGTACAAATCGAAAAAAACCGGATTAATGCCGATAAAACCGAATGAACATTCGAAATTCGGTTGCGATAATCGCGACATTCAAATGCTGCTGCCGCCTTTTTCTTCACTTTCTGGAAAAGGCAGCAGTGGTTTTTCTTACACAGAAATTGATGATCTTTCAGATAACGTTTGAATTTGTATGAAGTTCGATGATACTAGAAAATAGGATCTGAGGGATCACTTATCTCCCTGCTGCCGCTGATAAGAGTTCGCTCGGGGAGTGGCAGCACTGTTTTTTCTTAAAGCCCTACCCCTCCCCTGTCTCGCGAAACAATCAGAATCCTGTATTTTTATGATACTAGATATTGAAAAAAAAAAAAATTTTTAAATAATTTTTATAGTGCCGTTCGGTCCACACGTGGCAGCACTGCCATTTTGTGTTTTCCCATCAATGACCTAACGAATTATATATATGACATTGAAAAGTTTTATCACACTAGACTTAGTGTCACCGCCGCTCGTACTATAAGGTGACCTTAAATATGTACCGATTAAGGTGCCATCTTTGCTCGTCACTTGTCTACTTCAGGTTCGCAGTTAGGGATTGAACCCTAGGGAGTAATAAGTTGGAAGCTGTTTAGCGAGATTGCACCCATTGCAGAATACCAATTAGCAGGTAGTTGTATTTACTTTTTTGGAACTGACTTCCGACTGCGGTTAGAGCTGTCGTGAGCGTACAGGCGTACACTCCCATTTTTAGAGTATTGGACGTAGGAAGCCTGAATTCTTGAGAGCGCAGTCATTAATGTAGATGTTGGTTAGATTTTTACATACACAGAAACCTACATAGTTTAGAAAAAATACTCTACCAATCCCTCCAGTGTACTAAATAATAATGTAAGCTTATAAAAGTTGAGGTAGAACATGTTCAACAGAAATTGTACAAATAATAATATACCGCAAACGTCACAAAAGTGACAACTTATGTGTCTGTATTGACAATGTAAAAGTGTCGCTTTATCTGCCTAAGCTATTAAAATAGATATTTATGCATTAAGGGAGATATGAAAATGTTTTTTCCCTGAGGTTGACATGTGTTACAGACCTCGGGCCAGAGCCCTCGGTCTGTAAGTCAACCGAAGGTAAAAAACATGAATATCTCCCGCAGTGCATACAATATTTTATTTACTAGCATATTAGTAAGAATAGTATGAAATTTCAAAATGTCATAATAACATTTAAAATTAGAATATGTAAGTAACATCAAGGATTGCCTCATTGTATGGTTGCTAAGACGTTGCTTGTATTTACATGGTTACCATGAGTTTGAGGGAGAAATAATTTGACAAGTCCCTTGGGAGTTATGAGTAGCTTTTTATATTTTGTTTCTATGACGAAAATGTACAATATCATGTTGCTAGTAAATAATAGCAACTTTTGTGTACTTTATCTGAATAAGCACACAAAATCGTTGCTCTCTTTCTTTCTTTCTATGTTTGTTCGCTTTCTCCTCCGAAGATACTCTACCGATTAAATTGTATGGTAGCTTAAAATTTAGCTAATTTTTAGACTTAGATCGTAGGCCGGTTTTTATTTTCAAAAAGAGTACGAAAAAGTTTTAATTTAAATAAACATTTAGGCAGCGGATCGAAGCATCTGTTGCCGTGGGTTATGGTGTGACAGCTGCTGTGGCCGTGTGCTATTAGCTCGGGTGATTTAGTATGTTCATATATCATTACAGTAGCGCGTTATTTGAACAACAGAGGTTGGCGCAGGAGTACAGTGCTCGCCTGTCACGCGGGTGGCCTGGGTTCGATTCCCGGCCGATGCATCTTTTTTTTAAATTTTAATAATGAAATTTACCTGAGTACGTTTGCGGATAAAATAGTATATGTTATTCGGAGTAAAAGTGAATTTATGTGGCTTAGCTGAATTATTTGCCTCACTAACGTTCGGCTAAATAAACTTCAGCTTCGCCACATAAAGTATCACTTTTACTCCTAATAACATAATCTACTACTATTGCCCAACAGGAAACTCTATTTACAGAAAAAATAACAAATATATAACTAATAACTATAATTAATCATTACTTCCCATATGCCTATTTAGACCCATTGCTCAAAAATACACAGGTTTGGTTTAATTGTTAATATGCACATTTCACTGAAAATGGTAAGCAGGTTTTGCAGAGAGCTAGCATTTTACTTTTCTCATCCACTACATTGTCATAGAACCTGTTCCGGCATGATCGACACTGGAATTTATATTCACCTTCACGCATTTATTTCTAACGTAACTTTATCATTGCTGTTTGTTTATGCAATAACTTTTTACGGAAAGAAAATAATCTGCATAGTCTTATGGAATGTTCTTGCATACATATCTCAAATTAACCATTCCTGGGTCGTCGTTTTAAAAGAATGTTGGGTTACTGATCATAAAAGCAACATACTTTCTTGTAACTTCATCCACATACAGTATAGCATCGCACGCAACACATTTTGTCTGTACCTTTTTGTGATAATGTAGCAGTTTGTTCCTTTTTATCGAAACGAGATTCAATATTCTCTCATGAGCATGACTGACCCCATTTCGACGACCTATTAGTTTCAAAAAGGTAACAGTAGTTTTCCTGAGATACGTTAGTTTGCCAGATAGCCCACCTTAGAGTGAGACTATGCAAGTGCTAAGGGTTTTTAAAAGCTATGTTCAACAAGTAACCAATGATGCAGAAGTGCATCTGATAGTGAAACGGAAATCTGATACTCTTGCCTGGATGGTTTATTTTATGTTTATAGATATAGTCAGTTTGTATTTACATGCCTTTTACTGTTAATTAAGCTTAAACTTGGTAATATAACATAACAAAAAGTGCGAGTAAGACTTTACGGTGAGCGAATAGTTAAGCTTCATTTTGCGGTTGCTGCGATAAACGCAACATCAAAGCCTGCTTTCGGGATGCAAGGATTTTTTAAGTTGCCCAAAGCCACCCGTCTTACACAGTTCGCAGAAAATTGTGCAGCTATATAAGAATCGCTCTAAAAAGAATGCGCTTACATACTTGAATTTACTTTATATAGGTTTTAAAGTCAAAATATTTGAGTAAAGAAATTGGTTTGTCTTGTTTGAAGGCGGCTATAGCCCGAGAACACTACAGCTGCCAACCAGTTTTTGTGTTTTGAGAAATAGTGACTGTTTGCAACCACGACTGAGTATTTAAAAGGGTTTGCTGTATACTGAGCTCAAAAGGTAAACAAACAGGGCAAATTAATTATTAAAATACTAAAGCATCCGAAATAATTCATTTATATTTAACATCCCGACGAAGAGTTAAACAAACATATTATTACAAGAGATGTTCTATAACAACTTATGTTTTCGTCACATCTACCAACACCCCCCATAAGCAAATTATAAGCATATGTATGCAGTTACCAAAAGGCAAATCTCCGCTGAGGTGATCAGATTAACTCAAAACACTAATGTAAGAAGGACTACATAGCTCAATATACTTGAAACAAAATCACAAAGCCTGGCACAATGTTTCAAAGTAGATGTCATAATGTCACTGTGCGTCTCACGCTTGGAACAAACATTTTGAGAATTTTTAATCATGATTTATATAAGCGGGAGCACTTCAGCAAATCAATTGCATTACGATAGATTGTCGCAGCAATGCAAGCTTGACATAGCAAATTCAAATTTGTCTTTCTCTCTATGAAATTTGAGATCAATCCGTTGTGGGCGTCTCGACTATTTCAGAACATGCGTCGGTCGAAAAATCCCCGCATTTCTGATACGGCTAATATTAAGCCACTTTGTTCTTTTTTGTGGCGTAGGGTGGGTGCAAACATATGACACACAGCTTTATCGAAAGGTTGTGAGAACAACTCTGTTTGAGAAAGGTTTGCTTTTACATTATGCACTGTAGTCCAATGAAGTGCTTGGAGGCGTAGGTAAGTTTTTTGTACCCAAACGTGGTTTCTTTGTCTGCAATCGTACTGTCTTGTACACCGAAATCTTTGTTTGTTAAATTTTTACGCGTGTTTATAAGAATTGTTTGTACTTAAGTTCTATTTGGAAACAGATCTTCTTTATGGGGAGATCAGAGGTCATTCAACTCCAACCACTGAAAGTGCCACTTTCTTGTTTCAGTTATTTTACGGACTTAGGAAGATCTACATGCTAAATTAACAAATTAGCTGTCATTGTTAAAGCGTCTTGGGGAGTCCAACAACCCCAGCAAAACAGTTAACTTGCCTTTTTCTTTTGGCTTTGTTATCAATATACCTCGTTAACTACGCGAAAATGAACTTGAGCGGCTTGTTATGAACTTTGGTTATACTAGTGAAGGCATACTGGAGAAAAATTAGAAAGAGAGACTTATTGAAAAAGATGGTGATATCAGTAACAGTGGAAGAGAAAAACAAAACCATTAATATTTATGTTATTATTATTAATACCATTTTGTTATATTTGGGTTTCAGCTTTATAGCTGATCCTGTAAACAAATTCATGAGATGTTGGTGTTATTGCAGTTAATTAATTATTATGGTTTGAGCCTTACAATAATTCTATAATTCCAACCAGAATGTGGCGAGGTTTATTTGTTAAACATATTTCTCTTTTAAAGTCATTTGTGGTGAAGCTGCCAATTCTCGGTCATTTCGAGATTTGTTACAGCAGGAAATGGTCTTTAGAACAGATTGTCGGTTTGTTACCTTACGTACTCGACTTTACGACACTGATACGACCCAAAATCCCGTTACGATGGGCTGTACCAAAGGTTGCCGGGTCACTCATTAGAGAAGAGGGGGGGGGAGTTCTTTACGACCTGAAATTAGAGCTACGATCCGGTAAACTGAATCAAGATGTTAAATTCCAAGCGCCAGCACTTGTTAAATCCGTTCACTCAAAAGTGGAACGGATATTTGCTGTGCTTGATCTCAACCAGCCTGCAGCATCGGTGAACTTACCTTACATGTATCCTTTCAGCTTTTCCGAAAACTTCTTACAAGAGGAAAACACAACTACTACTAAATTTGCATGCAACATGGGGTAAATGCAATAATAACGTACGACTAATTTATAATAAAGTGTATTAAGTAAAAGAAAACAAAGATAAAATAATTTTACAGACATTAAATTAACATTAAATTAACTGCAAAGAGGTTAGTAAACATTTACTGGACAATTATCGACACAGTTGGACATAAAAATATCCACATATGACATTAAAACAGTTGAACATAAACACCAAAATTACATAAACTACTTTACAATCATTCCGTTATGAACGACCCACAAAGACCTAAAATAGTGACGCTACCAATCTGGAGACTCGCTACTCAAATATCATTTAAATCGCACACAGCTGACATACTACCTCACACCAAGCGAGGCTGACGTAACACGGAACGAAATGTAATTTACTATAAACACTAAATACCACAGTACCTGGTTTTTAGGGTTTTTAGAACTGTCCAACGAAGCCTCTGGTCGGTAAAACAGCAACTGCATGATGTATCCAATGGGGTGAAGGGACAAGACTTCAATGAATCGGAACGTCGCCGAAACCGCTCAAAGAAAGCAGACAGGATACATCCGCATGCGTAACAAATGGAAGGTGCCATCGACAACGAACAGTTTTACAACCGGAAAAACCTCGTGAAACTCAAAGGAAAATCCGCCAAGGTGTAAATTTTCGGTTTGCCGACCGACGATAATGGGTTACAGTGCTGCCATATTTTCTAATGATTTCTCAAAGGGTTCCCCAGCGACACGACTCTACACCACAGAACATCAACAGGTGGTACTTAGTCCAGTTTCACAGCTAGAACTTCAACACAAAACGGCCTCAACAACGCTCACACGCTTGAATTAATTTCGACTACCGGCGGAGCCGCAGAGCCTCCCGCTGAACAGAACCAACGAGCCCTTGTTCACTGTCTTATTCCGAAAGGGTAATTGAATCATCTTCGTTGAATTCTAAAGCCAAATGACTACGCGCAGGCGCTACTTAAAATGCGTACTCTCTCGAACTTATGGAAGCATACGAAGTGTGTCGTTAGGCTGCAATCTTAAGTCATCAATTTGCTCGGAACCTCGGGGGGAAGTCCCAGTTTATATGAACGATAAAATGACAGACATTGGGCCGCTAAACCGGTAGTTAAGGAACGATAAGCGGGCTACACCATTCATCCGGTGAATAAATATCATAATTTAGAACACGCATGTATAAACTTGAATTAATGATTATAAAGTAAACTGGGAGGCGCAAATATTTGAAACGAACGGAATGAGGTTTTAAAACTTCACTGAACTTTTAATTTAAACGAAAGAATGTGGAAAGAACCACTAGAGGTTGAGCTATCAATGCGGGAAGACTTACGAAAAAGCGTTAAATGAAGAAATTGTCCTTACAGATTACGGCTGCTCGACTTTACATAAGTAGAGACCGCGATGTGGCTAAAGTTTAAAGGACGTAATTTCTGGTGTTCTTATGTTTTGTGGTAACCGTGGCAACCTTTTATTGCCCTAGGTGGATCTTATATGAATATCCTTGTATGCCGTATCAATAACTGGAATCTGAAATAAAGGCCTTTCTCTACGTCTCGATGTCAGCTGAAACACCTCCTACACACTGATGCTACTATCAAATCCCAAAGCGCTGTAGCTGCTAAAGGTAGACCTTATTAGTAGCTCGATGTAACATTGTGCAGAGGAAGCTGCCTTGCATTAGCAGGAAGTGAACCGGTCGTCGTGGCGCTTGATTTTACGTTGTAGTGTAGACTGCAGCGCAAATAAAAGCCCCTCCGGAGCTTGATTTTATAAATATTAAAGTAAGTGCCCTATAGCACCTCTGTCGTAGCTATTTGAGCCGGGGCCAGCCGGAGTGCAATTATTTGAATGTAGACTGTCTGAGCCCACACTTAGAGAATTGTTTGATTTTGAACATACAGTATCTCCTTTAAATATTCTAGCAGTTTTCTTCATTTAGTTATGATTATTTATTTCGCTGTAAGGCAACTTACCGGTATTCTAGGAGCGAAGGCTACAAAAGTATGTAATTTGTGTAGAAGATCGCAAAACACACCGCCGGATTAAGCTAACTGGTCGCCCATTTCGCAATTAATTGTAGAGCTGCGTTAGCCATAATAAATTGCGTGGCGCCCCTTCTCTCACATTAATTTAGAGTTGTCACACATCACAATACCGATGCAAATAACTCACCCCCTCCCACTCCAGCTAAACAGAAGCAAAAATCCGTACGTGGAAAATTGTCTTCGTGTGGGCTTCCGAACGGGGAAAACAGAGCCTTGTTTTGTCATTGTGCGACTATCTTAAATTCCGTTTTATCTTTTAGTTATCTGAGGGATGTTTAAACTACAAAATATTGGGGAAAATTTAGCAATATTGAAAGTTTATGTTCTTTATTTGACGTAATACAGTGTTACATTTCACGTACTCCAATTCTTGCCTAGCGAGTGCCACTCATCGTTTTTAGTATAAAGCTATTAAATTTAGAAATTCTAGTAAAAACGTTCATCGATACAGGATACTCGCTACAGGTACTCGAGGATGCTATTCCTGAAATTAGCAGTATAGTATTTATTGTTGAAAAATATGCAGTGTTTGGACTACCAATTATCCTTCCATGTTGGTATAGGGGGCCATCAAATGCACAACTGCCTTGGCCCCATCCATGGGCGCATACTTGTCTAGACGTTACTTTAAAAGTATTACTGTAAAATCATTTTTGCTTAAAATGGATATACTAATAATTGGGATACACTACAATAACGAGAATAATACAATTTTTAAGCATTTGCCTCATTGTAGCAGTTGGAAAAATCTAAATTAATTTACATAGCAAACTTAAAAATTATTTCAAATTTAAGAAAATCGACTAGTTTATATTTGAAAAAAGCAGTAACTGCCTATTGCCTTACATTAAGGATTCCACAATCATTATGTTTTACTTTAAAATTAACAGCAAGAAATGAAGGCTAACTGCCAGTGGCCTCAAACTTCTCCCATAACGGGTTTTTACTGTATTCCATTAGAATATATGCAGATGCAGTGGAGAAACAGCCCCTATTTACATTGGTAAAACAGGTCATTCAATAAAAATTCGTATATCTGAACATCAGCATTGTTTCAAATAAGCTTTGTTTAAACCAAAATAAAACTACCACTTTACTATTTTCAAATAAACAAAATATCTGTGAAACCGTCAAATTTTTAGGACTTACCTTGGATAACAAACTAACTTGGCAAGCACATGTTGACAATCTTTCAATTAAGTTATCAAGAACAATTTATGTAATTAGACAAATAAAAAATCGAGTAAACTTAGATGCTGCCATTACTGCATACCACGCATTATTTCATAGTGTAATGACGTACGGTCTAATAAACTGGGGTACCTCCACACATATTAAAAAAATTTTCATTGTACAAAAAAGAGCCTTGAGAGTGTTGGCGGGAGCGAGTCAGTTAGACAGTTGTAAACCATTGTTTAAAAAATATAACATATTAACGCTACCGTCAGCAATACTATATTGTAATCTATTATACATAAAAGAACATTATTGCGATTATACAAAAAACGGCGATGCCCATGGTTACGACACCCGCAGTCGAGGCGATATACAGGTTCCGCAGCAGAGACTAACGTCCACTAAACGAAATAATTTCGGAATAGGATTATTTAATTCGCTTCCTAGTACTCTCAAAAATGCCCCAACAAAACTCTTCAAAGTTAAGCTTAAAAAACATCTTCTGGCCAATGTCTACTATAAACTTTCCGATTTCAGATTTGTTGAAAATTAAGACTGTCTTGTTTTATTGACTTTAGTATTTTTGTTGTTACTGTATTTATCTGTAGTTGACTATTTCTGTAAATGCATTGTATTTTTTATTTTTATATTTTTATATTTAAACTGGAATTGTGACATATCTAAGCACCACGGTGTATATTATGATGAATAAAAATACAATACAATACAATACAAATCGGGTTTCGTATGATCATCAGTCAGTACGGTGCATCAACGGGATATCGTTTTTAAAATCTCTTTGGAAAAACTTCTATTATCTGCAAATCCTCATTTTTTAGCAGAAACATTCGCAAAATCATTGATTTCTACAAAAACCCCAATAATATCTATCGATGCTAAGCTTATTCTTATTTATTGGGTAGTCGTGCTTTTCTCTGCTTTATCCTAATAAAAGAGCTTCGCCTCCATTGTGTTTACACATTGAGTTACCGTGATCGTTTGCTTCTATCCTGATGAAGCCCTTTATGAAAGTGGGCGAAACGTTGAGCTCTTCTTTCTCAACATTGACACGGTCCAATCTCGAAATTTGTTTGTTTCCCAATGACAATGAGCATGGAAGCCTCTGAAATAAATATTTTCATGATCTAATTTTACAGTAGCGTGTTCCACGATCCTTGTTGTCAAGTCTAAGTGCGCAGATTTGTACAAATAGTTATTTTTATACTTTTAGGAGGGAACCTAATATAGTCCATTCTGATATTCCTGTTTTGATTCTTTTCATGGTTGAGTACTCCTCTTGTTCGATTCTAAACGTTCTTCCTGAACTGTATCATTGAAAAGTTTCTACAAATTCATTGGCGAAGATTTTTAAATTTTATACATCAACTCCTTACGCCCCTCTTTATCAAATGCCTTGGTTGAGCACATTTCTTTATCTCTGTACGAGAGAAAGGAAATCCTTTCTTATAGAAATCCCGGCTTTGACTCTCTTATCATAAACTTATCTCAGTTTTTAATCTAACATGGTTCTTGAAATGCGTTTCAGAATTTACTGGATATGGAAGGATTCTGCCCAGTTTAGCCACTTTTTGTGTCATTGCAACGCATTTGTGCCACGACATATTGCCGTGCTATACGAGCCCTTCGTGCCGCCGTTATATATGGCGTTTGATCTTGATTTTGCCTCGCAATTTGGCTATGAAGTCGCAATTACGCGCACCATTGATGGTGCGACCATTATCGAGAAAGTTGATAAGCAACACGTTTTGTAATTTCCAGCATGGTGTAAAGAGTACAAGATGTAACGTTGCGCAAAATGTGGGCGGACCTCAAATTCAACCAATAGGACATGGTCCGACAAATGGCACGATTGGTAGTACTGAAGTGTATTGTTGAAGACGCTGTCGATGTCAAATTCGAGGTTAGGTTTTGCGTCAGTTGGTGTCAGATTGACGCAAAATGTAACTTGCTAACCCCGAATTTAACATCGATTGACAGTGCCAGCAACATATACGATCGCAACCATGGTTACACCATGATCGCGGCCGTGATGGATTTCCTGAGCAGGACCATCGGGGATTGGTTGACATCTCCCCTCTATTTTCTGAACGACTGCCCATCCCGGGAGCGTTTCACCTTGTATTCTTTGCACCATGATTTCCAGCATACCGAGGGCATCACTTCGGCTGCCTACTGTTTCGTTTTGAACTTCTTTGGAGGCGTAAAGTTGCAATACCGCTACTCCATGCTAGCTTATTTGGAGACAGGGTCATAGGGATGAGCCCAACTTTGGTATATAGTGACGATTTTCTCAATAATTCACTCAATTTTTTTTTGTTGTACAGTTTCAACATTAGAAGCATCCATCGAGCCGAGACCTTATTTATATGCAAAATGTCATGCAGTATTGAGCTAATTAACTTTTCCTCTGAATGTCATATACACCCTAGACAGTGGAAAAAGCCCGATAAAAACATATCCTAATTAACTTCTCGTAAATTTTTACAGTTTTACCTATCGCTTTAACAGTAATTCTATCTTTCATCACTAACGGTCGCATCCCATAGAGAAGCATCTATAGTAAATTTCAAATAAGCATGCAGTACTCGGAACTAAGTAGTAATCATAACTATCGGTTGAAAAAAAGTTATCAATACCACCATCTAACAATCAAATATTTATTAAAAATTGTCAATTTGACATTCGATATGAATCCTAAAAAATATAAACGGAAAACCGATAAATAGAGTATAAAAAACCTGGCCCACAACGTTTATTTGAATAATATAGAGCAAAATTATTATTGTAGAACATGAGCAGGCAAACAAAATTATGTTTTCTAGATTAAAAGTGAGTTTGAGTTCAAAATGTCATCTACTGCATTTTTTTTTTTTTTGAAATTTGGTATAAGTAAATTGTTTTCAACCTTTACGCTTTAATCACTGCCCGAAGCTTTCTTCATTTCAGTTACACACGCAATTTCTGCCGATTTTATAGTTTTGAAGTTTAGGTTTTCCTCCTTCTGAAGAGCATCGTTTGCTTGGAAGATTTTATCTGGGTGATTAGTGAAGGCTACCATCTTCTGTTTATTACTTTTTGCACATTCTCCATTTGTAGTCTTTATCGGTGGTTCGTTGGTAGTTGGTGTTTTTAATTTTCTTGAAATTTTCCATAGGCAATACTTTGTTTCTTGGCTGTCTGTTAAATTCCTCTGATATTTGTTTACTACTATTTCTCTTTTCAGTTTTTCTATCAAGTATATTTTTGACGCTCTTCTTTGCGGCCATTACCTTCTTTTGTCGAAAACTAGCTCCTTTCGTTATTTTTTTTTTAATTCTGGGAGTATTATCACGGGTAGTTTGTTGAATATCTTCGGTAAATTTCTCAGTCTCTTCCTACAGCTATTGCTTTGTTTACAGAAATTCGTTTAATTGAATTTTATAGTTCAGACTTAACAGGTCAGAAGCTTATCATGTATATAGTGTAGACCACCATTCTAATTAACAAAACTGCCATTCATTATAATATCAGACTGGTTTATTTGTCACAAAAAATGTTCTACGTCGATCGCAGTAGTTTGTTTGAGTTACTGTAGAAACTGGAAGAATATCTATTACATAAAACAAAAGTATGGGAACGAGCAGTAAGTGACTGCAAATAAAGGGCGGCTGTATATTTTACTGAAACTTAATTTTCTTGATTTACAGTTTAGCTTTTTATACCATTCTTCTAAGATTATCTAAAACGCAAAAATATTTCATAAAAAACTTACTTGTACATCTTATAAACGCGTTGGCAATTTTTCTGGGGTGTAATGTACACTTTAACTTGGTTTAAGTCTCCAAAAACTAAAAAATCCTCCAATGATGCGGCCCGGCCAAGAATCCTTGCAGATTTAAAGCTTTTATACTATAATTAGATATAAAATTATTATTATTACTTTAACATTGTAAGCTATACAGTACTACACTACAAATTACAGAAAAAAAATGGCTTGTAAAAAAAGTATTAATGTCTAGGATTGATAAGACAACGCATTGCGTTTAAGGTAGATTTGTAGTTTAAAAACCTTGTGAATATAACGCAGACTTTAATTTAATCATACGATGGATGTTCTGTTAATTCTTACTTATATAAGTTATTCTTTTTTTTTCTCTTACCATATTAGGCCAGAAGTCTGTTTTACACAATTGAGTGATCGAGCAAGCAATATGGCTGACTCTAAGGCGGCTGGAGTGGGTTCGCTTCCCGACCAGTACACAGGAGTTTTAAATATCGTACGCTCCACGGCTTTTACCGTAACACATGTGGTAGTAGTTAATCCTTAACATGGAAACTCTTGCTCATTTTCAATGTACAAGGCTAGCCACCTATATGCTTTAAAGCAAAAAAGGCTCACAAAACCATAACTTATAACTTGATCTTCTTCAAAATGTTGCCCCTTTAGCCATAATATCGTGTGTTAAAAAAACTTATTTGCAGCATGCCATGATCAAATTGAAGTTTGCCATGACTTGATACATACCCATTGAAGCAAATGAACTACCATAAGTCAGAGAGAACTAAATTACATATTGATCTATTTTCCTAAAACTATACAAAACACTTTATAAAAACAATTTTTATTGACTGTTACACACTCGTTGTTTTTGTGTAAATGCCATCTTATTTTCCTTTTTGCTTGATACAAGTACACTTAATGCAGTGTAAACATTTGCCTGTCACAGTGACAAATGTGTTCATAAACAAAATGCAATCTGACATTCACCTACAAACTTAAGTTAAGACAGGAGAGAGAGTTTTTATCTTTCTTTCCAATGCCTGCCCTAAATGAGTTTTTCTTGGAACACACGATACATTTGTTTATTCTTTGAAACCATTTCTCGAAACAAACAGAGAACTCCATTTTTGGAAGGTCGTCAAACATACCCTGAAATTCAGTAACCGTCGCAATTTATGTTGGGAAGTTTCATACCACGTACGTTTTCATAATCTTTGCGAATAAAAGAAAATCGCTGGGGTTAAGGTTAGATTGTATACAGAGTGCGTCAGGAGTTGGGTTCCAAATACATGTACAAACTGTAATGCCACGCAAATCGGATTTTCGGCTATCACTTCCCTATTTTCCAAAGAGTCGGAAAGGCAAACTTCTGCATACCAATCAGAAGTTACAGTTTGACAATCGTCAAAGGGAATTACCATGCCCGGACTTACAGACCCAGGGCCCCTAGGCACTTGACATTTCCCCCCCCCCCCCCCCCGCCATCGCTAAGCTATTTTGGAAATTTAGCAAATTAAATGCACTAGTACAGAACATATAATTTATAATCGACTTTAATGACTTTAATAAACATCAGAATAATACCGTCTATGTTACTATAGTTACGCTATTCTATAAAATTTAAAGAATCATACGACGAACTTTCTTCTGTGCAAAAGAGCGAATGACGTCATCATAGTCAATTGACTGCATTATTTCTGACTCTATGTACATTACAGAGGGTGAATTGAGCCTGTTCTCTCCTATGTTAGATCTTAAGTAATTCTTTACTCTCTTTAGCGCTGAAAACGACCATTCTGCTGAGCAGTTTGACGCTGGTGTACACAACAGCATTCGGAGCGCAATTCCTACGTTTGGATAAATGTCCAAAAATGCTTTTTCCGATAAGTAGGTATTTCTATAGCTTCAGTGACGATAACTCAATAACTTCATCATTCACAAAAATAATACCACCAACCTTTAAATAGCTCGAATAATATCGTTTCAAAATTTTCAAGTTAATATTTTCGATAAAACTTTTTGATAAGGCAAGCCAGGTTTTTGAGCTTATGTAAAGATTCCGCCACCGGGGCCCCTAGGCTGGCTGGGCCCCTATGCCGGGGCCTTGTAGGCCTAGGCGGAAATCCGGCACTGGGAATTACAGCAAGTAGACAACTACCTCTGAAGAAAGCACCGATAATTTTTTTGTTCACAATTTTACCACTACTATCTCGTGTTGGCGTAGCTTCATCTTTAAAAACTCACACTTGATTGCTGTTAGTCTTGTGGTGAGAATTATTGTTTCAAGACTTGTCATCCGTAACAATTTTAAACACGTGCTGTAAAGATTGTGCGTCGAACTTGTCTAACATAAATATGTACCAGCCTACCCACGCATGTTTTTGTTCTTCAGTTAACAAATGTGAAATTCATCGATTTGGCAGTTTCCTGACACCCAGATATTGGGTATTATCTATTGCGGATAATGCAATACTAGTAGTTCTTCTTGAATTGCTCTGAGTTATATTTCGGTATATATTAAACGGCTTTTTGGTAGTAGTAACGTTTTGAGCACAAACAGTTGTTGTAAGTTGTCCACTTGTCCAATGTCCAGGTCCCGGTTCATCTGCTAAGGTAAACCGTTCATGCTTAAATTTATGGTACTAGTAAGTAAGTAGGGTTAATGATGGAGTATGATCTCCAAAGGTTACCACTAAATTTTTGTGATTCTGCTCAAATGTCAAAGATCTTTTTAATCCCAAAAATCGTTGATCAGAAAAATTTTCATATTGTCAAGCTTGTCTGTTTGGAAGCACACATTTATTGTACCTATATTTAAAAGTGGAAACCGCAATGACGTATGTAATTACAGACCAATAAGTATTCAGTCTGCAATACCTAAAATACTGGACAAATTAGTTAGTATTTGTTTTCAACAACTTTTTAAAAATATAATTGTTAATGAACAGCATGGTTTCTATCTCACCAGAAGCACATGTACCAATTTGTTTCAATGTGTCAATTTTATTAGCGATTCAATGGATGAAGGATTTGTGGTTGACTCTGTTTACACTGACTTTAGTAAAGCATTTGACAGGGTTAACCATAAGTTACTATTTGCCAAATTAACAGCTTATGGTGTTGATGGGGCTTTACTTGCATGGGTAATTTCTTTTGTAAGTGATCGGGTTCAGCAGGTTAATGTTACTGGATTTAAATCGTCAATATGTACGGTCCCTTCTGGTGTTCCTCAAGGATCCCATTTAGGACTTTTTTTGTTTTCATTATTTATAAACGATAATTAGACTATGTTTAAATTCAAATTATCTTTTATTTGCGGATGATCTAAATATTTTTAAAAAGGTTGAATCATCTGTGGATTGCATTTCCCTGCAAAAGGATCTGGATGCTCTGGCGCAATGGTGTACAGTCAATGATATGCATTTGAATATTGATAAGTGTAAGCATATAAGGTTTAGTAGAAGACGTAATGATGCTCTCTTTCAATATTACATTAACGAAGAAATTCTAGAGAATGTTTCGCTTAGTAGAGATCTGGGTGTTTTATTAGATATATCCCTATCTTTTGTTAGTCATATTGATTATATTGTCAGCAGAGCTATGAGACTGTCGGGTTTTATAAAGAGAGTGACAACGGGTTTTACAGATGTAAGATGTCTGGTTATGTTGTATGTATCACTTGTACGGTCAATATTGGATTACAACTGTATTATCTGGTCCCCTGTTTATAATATACAGAATTAAACTTGTTCAGTGAAAAATTGTCAAAGCTCTTTGTTTTAAGGCTAACGTAAGACATGAAGATTTGGATTATAAACAGTTGTTACAATATTTTGGGTTTCACCTTATGTTTTGCTTTTAAAGTGCTAAATAGATTTATAGCCTGCCCGGAGATACTGTCTGCTTTTGACTTACGTGTTTATGCATTCAATGTCAGGTTACAGCATATGTTGCTACAAGAGTAGTGCCGTACCAATTATTATAATAATAGTCCGCTGCAGCGAATTGTGAAAACTGTTAATAAGACAAGTAAATCAGATATTATTGGAATACCATTTAACACTTTTATTAGGCATATAAAATCTTTATTCGATATGTAACCCAGCAACTCTGCATGCATGTTTTCTTCTTCGTTACTGTTATATTATTTTATGTTCTTTATATGGTAAATAATAATATATACTTCTGGTTGGGTTAGTTCCCTTTTCTGCACTGCGGCCTAAACGACCTATTGTGCGCATCCCAGTGCTTCACCTAGCCTCACAGAGGTATTCCGATGTCCTCAAAAAAGCTTACTAGTGAGTTTAGTGAGGTATTTATCAGCAGTTCGGGTTCGATTGTTGTTTCCCCAAAGTGTTTTTGTCGCAGAGATATGAGTTTCTCGCACTCGCATATCCAGTGGATTGGAGTCTCGTCCTCCTCTTCACAGAATCTACAGTCTGTGTTTGTTGCCATTCCTATTGTGTGCATATGTTTGTTCATATAAAAGTGTCCTGTATTTATCCTTGTTATGTGTTTTATTTTCTCCCATTTTCCAGGAGTGCCAGCGTTGCTTTCTTGGACGGTTCCCCTATGAAGTTTCTAGAGTGCCTTGCTTTAGGGTAGTCGTGCCAGAATTTGCGATGGTTATCTCGTAACCAGCTTCTAGTTTGCTTCCTGATCATGCTATAAGCTATGTTACAGGTAGGCTCTGGTCCTATCAGCTGGATAGTACTGGCTGATTTTGCTAGTTTGTCTGATTTTTCGTTGCCTATTATTCCCTGATGACCTGGGACCCACAACAGGCTAAGTTTATTGTGTTCTCCCAGTTGAACCAGTTTTTTGTGGCATTCATATACCAGTTCTGAGTTGAACTGGTTGGATGACAGCGCTTTTAAAGCTGCTTGGCTGTCTGTCAGGATATGTATTCTCCTGCCTTTGTAGGATCTCTGCACCATTAATTGGGCGCAGGTTAGAATTGCTGTTACCTCGGTCTGGAATACTGTTGCATATTGTCCCAGGTTTATGCTTATTGCATTTCCTGGTCCTGTGCCATAAATGCCCAGACCTGTTCCATTTTCTGTTCTTGATCCATCTGTGTACCAGACTTCCCACTTTAGTTTAGTTAAGACTTCTTCTTCGTTCCACTCTTCCCGCTCTGGAAGATATACTTCAAACGGTTTTTGGAACCGGTAAGATGTCTTTATTTTGTCGGACTTCATCTGCAGGATGAGGTTTTCACGTAATCGGTTAAAGATTTCGGTATGGTATCCCCGATGTCCAGGATAACGATCATACCCTTGTATTTTCAGCCTATATGCCCCTAATCTCGCTTCCGCCTCTACCCTTAGGTGTAATGGGGGAAGCTTTAGCAGGGCTTCTAACGCGGCTGTCGGGGTCGTTGACATTTCCCCCGTTATTCCAATACAGGCCATTCTTTGTATTTTGCTAAGCGAGTTCTTGTTTTTAATATTGCTTGCCTTGTACCACCACACCAAGGATGCGTAGGTTATCGTTGGTATAATGACTCTTGTGAAGAGCCAGTATACCATTTTGGTGACAGTCCCCATGTTTTTCCAAACATTCTTCTGCAGGTCCAGAATGCTCTGCAGCCTTTGCTTGTAACATGTTCCATATGGTGTTTGAATGTCAATTTGGTGTCTAAAATCACACCCAAATATTTGACCTTCTTCACCATCTGTAATTCTTTTCCGTATAGTATTAGATTCCTACACTTGTTTTTCTTCCTTTGTGTGATTGACAGAAGCGAGGTCTTTTCCGGGTTGACCGATAGTCCCTTGGCTTCACACCATCTTTCCACAATGTTGAGGGCCAATTGCATTCTCTCGAATACTACGCCCTCAAATTTTCTGTGTATGTAGATGGTGATGTCGTCAGCATAGCCTTGTGTGTATAAGCCCCTCTCCTCTAGTTCCCGTAGGTCATCCACCACGAGGTTGCACAGCAGAGGTAACAATACCCCTCCTTGTGGGCACCCTCTGGTCACCGACACTTTCACGGTTGTCTTATAAGGAGAAGTGGTTATGACTCTGCTTTTAAGCATGTTTAGTATCCATCTGCTCAGGGTGTCATTTATTCCCCTGCTATTCAAGGCAAATATGGTAAATATGGTAAATATTAGCTTTTGTTGTAATTGGCTGTTTTTTGAGTATATATACTTGTAAATAGTATAATCCGTTGAATAAAAATTATTAATAATATTATGTTAGCTATATTTATCTATAACTTCCTTTACCTACCTTTAGGTCATCGCTATATCTCTTAGTTAACAATCGATCACTATAAAAGTATATTTGAGGCCCGTCTCTAGCATCAGTGAAGACGTCGCGGATTCTAGTTTATGATGTTATAAATGGCGCCAACAAGTTAAACTCAAATATACTGATATAAGCCAAGAAACTTGTAACTTCACTTTCTATCAACTAATAACAATACGATTATTGAACTCCCTATCCAAAATGAAAGAAAGCAATACGTGTAGCTGGTTTTATTACTACTCGAACATTACTACTATCGATCAGACAATTAGCATCTTTACTATTACTACCTCACGCAGGGTACCCCAAATAGTTTAACTTAAACCGATCGTAAGTTTAATTGTTACACAGTTTTTATATGCAAAAATATCATCAGATTCTAGCCACAACACTTATCTTTGTGCCGATATACTCGCAGACATTTAATACGTCCCGTTACTCCTAACACATGTCAGCTTGACAGGTTCCAACCTCGGCTGTCATTCGCTATACCTCGACCCCCAATACTGCGGTAGATTAGCTTTCCAAGATTTTCCGCCCTGTTCACAGGCAATAAACTTCGCAATCGTTGTATTCGTGTTTCCCAGATCGCTTCACAGCTTGAATATAAATATTCATTGGAAAAATGACATCTGCTTAATGAACTCCCTTACAGGAACGGCTGGCCAGTAACCCAATTCTTTACTATCACCAAACCAGAATAAATGGCGAGATTGTCATTTACACCCCACGAAAACTCTTGCCTTTTTTAAAAGCTGATATACAAATTTTTTCTCAAACAAACAAACGTTGTTATTATCTCTTCCCTAGCAACGAACAAAGCCAATCTGATATTAATTTTATTGCGTCACTCTCACTAGATTCCTCATTCAACACTAGTATTAATATCAAATGCTTTTGACACGTAACAATTATTATTATTAATAAACAACTTAACAAAATTATAATGTGTCTCTCTATACGGTTTAAGGTCAACCTCTCAAAGTTGCAGCTGGAAACTGTCAAAAGAAAAAAGCTTTTGATTTACGCACACGATTTCGTTTTTATTTGCATTCATGGTTTGCTACTAACAATTAACAGAACAACCCTCGTACTTTATACTTTCGTAAATACTAAGTGACAATAAAACATTCCTGCTGAAATATAGCTGACAGGCTACACAATAAAAATTAATGAGACGAGGTTGGTAGCCATATAGGAATAAATTATATAAAACATTTTACAGAGGAAGAAAATAATAGACACATCAGAACATTAAGCCTGGGCGATCAGAAACAAATGACTAACCAAGCAGGTATTGCGAAGATGAGCCTTTTATGTCACCTCATGTAGATCCTCGTGAACCAATAGAATGTAAAAAACGTAGCAGTAAGATTTCAGAAAATATACCTAATGCTTTGTTAAGATGCAGGGGTCATGTGGCAATAATTATATTCCAAAAGCGGCTTTTGTTTTTGAGACAGAGGCTATACCATTCTTTATATGAAAACGACATGATATCTAAATAGCTACTTTTAAGAAGATTATGATTCACACTTGACAAAGGGTACGTTGCAAGTATCACTGACTTAATTAGATCTCCAAGCAGTTATACCATTTGCATTTAAAACTCAGTCAGCAAGTGGATAAATACCTGAAGTATCAGTATTTGAATAATCATGTATTATATAACTAGACAATCGCAAATAATCGATTATACAAGACGTAGTGCCTGAACACTACGAGACGAGTAATGACGAGTGGTGTTTCATAGGGCAATACGTCGAGTTTCGAGAATTTTCGATTGTCTAGTTGTATACAGGTAGAATATGAGTAAAGAAAATTAAATAAGTAAAATAAAAAAGATACAGGATATCCATAAATTTAAGGATTCTGTGTCAAATTTGTAATTCGTTTATGTGGTGTGACTTTTAATATTGTTTTAGTATACCTGCTACATTGTTAGTCAAGGCTATGCGGTTTTATTAACTGCGACTATACAAAGATTAGTATTACACCGGTTATACAAAGGTTTGTATAATCCATATCGCCATAGTTACTGAAATAACTGTATTGTCGAAAACGTGCTCAAAAATGTATTTAAAATATTACCAAAACTATTAAACTTTAGAAATGTGATCACCATCCACTCACAGGAAGAAATTCTAGTACTAACCAAAGGCTCTTCCAAATAAAAAACTAAACCAGATGTGGCAACTGTCGTTAGAAAATCTTCAGTCCAAATAGCCAAACACGTTATAAGTTCTCAAATTTTGACATGAGCAGCACCCAAGCAAAACATGGTAGAATTTTAGAATCAAATCTTTGTAAGTTCCGAACAAAACCATGATAAAGTCGGCCAACAACGATGGTGTTGTAATATTTATTGATGAAGTAGATAATCAGTAGGATATTACTACGATGCACTTTCTGAGGGCTATTAAAAAGATGAAGGAATTTCGGTTTTAGAGACACATACAACATCAAGCGCGCTTTAGAGAGGAATCACTTGGGAATCGAATTTCCTACATACAGAGTTTCCCAGACTTCACTCCCCAGGCCTCTAACTTTGTTATTTTTAAAAATAACTATATTAAACTATATATACAGGGTGTCCCAGATAAGAGCAACTACATGGGGATTCGGAAACGGCAAGAGATACAGGGTGGCTTAAATGAGAGAAAAGTTGCGCTATTCTGAGCCCAGTCAGATGCTGTATCGAAATTAAAAATATCTACAGGGGTTTTTTAAAATATCGAGCAAAAACAAAAAATTGTGGTTTTCGAAAAATTGCAATATCGTCGCCATCTTGTAAACAAATTTAATAAAATTTGGTAATTTTGTATTAGCGACTACGGCCAATCGAATGACGTTTACGAATTTTTTCTAGGCCTTCTAGATTTTTTGCAACCATAGCCAACTTTGTTATTTCTTATGGCCGCCATATTGGATTTATACGTCATTAAATAGCGCATAAAAATACCTTTTCAACCATGTATAACAGACCTATCTTTAGATGACGGAAAGTTAAATTTATTAAAAAAACAGTTTTTCACTTAGTTGGCTGTGAAACAAATGCCGCAATTGTGTTTGTTGTTTTAGCTATGTAACTATCTGTCAAAACTTTGTTATTTATTTGGTTCTATCTGTTAAGAGTTTAATTTTTATATTTAATATGGAAAGGTATTCAAATCGGGAAAAAGTGGATATGTATGATTGTTTCATTTTGTGCCGGAGGAACGCTGAACGAGCTCAAGATATGTACTTTCAGCGATATCCAGAAAGACGGCAACCAGGTTTGTCGATCTTCAGAATGCTTAGAAATAATTTACTTACTTATGGTTCCTTTAAAAAACACAATCGAAATAGAGTGGGAAATGTAAATATGGAAAATCTTGTTTTGCAAAGTGTTATCGACAATCCTCGTACCTCCCTTCGTCAAATCGAAAATAATGTTGAAGTGCCTAAATCAACTGCTCAGAGAATTCTCAAAAAATACAAGTATCGTCCATATGTAGAACATATTAGTCAAGGACTCCGAGATGGTGACTTAGAAAGGAGAATATCGTTTTGCAATTGGTTCTTAGAAAAATGCCAAGAAAATCCTCAATTTCCGCTTAAGGTTCTGTGGTCTGATGAAAGCAGATTTACAAACTGCGGGGTATTTAACAGACACAACAACGTGTACTGGGCCGATCAAAATCCGTTCTTACATCGTGAGGTGCGTCATCAAGTTAAGTGGGGTTTTAATGTATGGCTAGGAGTCATAAACGGACACGTACTATTTAACATTTTTCATAATAATTTGATTGCACCTCGATATCTTGAAATATTACAAAATTACGTCGACCAAACTTTAGAAAATTTGCCTCTTCAAGATGTAGCAAACATGTGGTTCCAGCAAGACGGAGCACCTCCACATAATGCAAGAATCATAACTGACTATTTGAATCAGCAACATGGAAATAACTGGATAGGAAATCGAGGTCCGGTTGCCTGGCCTGCTCGCTCGCCGGACCTTACGCCACTTGATTTTTGCCTTTGGGGATATTTAAAGGATAAAGTTTATTGTACTCCTTATAATACAGTAGAAGAACTTGAGGCAGCCGTTGTTCAAACCATTGAAGAAATGTCTGGACAAATGGTTAAAGATGCATGTATGTCTCTAATTCATCGATGCATGACGTGCATTAATAACAACGGTGGAATTTTCGAACATTTAATTTAATTTATTTTAATTCAACGCTCTGTCATCGGTTTTTTTTTGGTTGTGAGTTTAATCATAAATAATGTATTAGTTGTTAACTTTAGTATCATAAATAAAAGATTATTTTTTAAAGACATTTTTAAGAAAACACAACTGCGGCATTTGTTTCACAGCCAACTAAGTGAAAAACTGTTTTTTTAATAAATTTAACTTTCCGTCATCTAAAGATAGGTCTGTTATACATGGTTGAAAAGGTATTTTTATGCGCTATTTAATGACGTATAAATCCAATATGGCGGCCATAAGAAATAACAAAGTTGGCTATGGTTGCAAAAAATCTAGAAGGCCTAGAAAAAATTCGTAAACGTCATTCGATTGGCCGTAGTCGCTAATACAAAATTACCAAATTTTATTAAATTTGTTTACAAGATGGCGACGATATTGCAATTTTTCGAAAACCACAATTTTTTGTTTTTGCTCGATATTTTAAAAACCCCTGTAGATATTTTTAATTTCGATACAGCATCTGACTGGGCTCAGAATAGCGCAACTTTTCTCTCATTTAAGCCACCCTGTATCTCTTGCCGTTTCCGAAATCCCCATGTAGTTGCTCTTATCTGGGACACCCTGTATATATATTCTTAAATCGGAGAAAATTGTCTATAAGACAGCAAACGAAATTTTACAAAATCTGCACTTGTGCAACGGTAGCGATATTCAACTTTTCGTTTTCAAATGAGACGCTATACTTTTTCTCAGTTTTTCTAATAATACTTTTTATTCTCTTTACAACCATGTAAACATATATGAGTATTACATGAGAAAATCGTACGACACTCATAATGACCCATAGAAAAATTAGTTCACGAGCCGTAACCAAGACAACAACAAAATTTCTTGGACATTTTTTGTAGGTAGAGCAACCTAACTTTGAGGGTTTGTGTCGTTACGATTTTCTTACCGAATCTGCATTCGAGAATTAATTCATATCTGGAAATTATTTGTCGTGCATTCCAACAACGTCCTAATTTGCCCTCGCGTCCCGCTCGGGCAAATTAATACGACGTTGTTGGAACGCACTCAAAAAATTTTCCGGAAATAATTCATGCTCTTATGAGATTATATGTGAAAATTTTTGAGAAAAATACAATTCAAGGTTTAAGAATGGTTTGCCATGGAAATCACAGATTTTTGTAATTTTTATTTAGTCGGCGATGAAAACAATAGCGTAGTTTAGACAAATATTAGTTTAAGCTTTTTTTTATTAACGCAAATCTGTCAATTTATGTTGTCAAGTTAATTTAAGCAATTATTATTCTGTTTGTTTTGATAATTATGGATTATTCTAATTCCGGAAAATGTGACATGATACTAATGTACGGTTTGTGTGGGCGTAATTCAAAAGAGGCAGTTAGAAGATACAGAGAGCAATATCCAGATAGAAGACATCCCGATCATAAGACGTTTAGAGGTTTGGAACATGATGATGCTGTTCTTGAGTATATGGAAGTCAATCCTAGAGCTTCCTTAAGGCAAATAGCCTCAGAATGTGGCATTTCGAAATCGTCAGTACAGCGAATTTTAAAACAAAACAGGTACAGATCATACAAATGTATTCGCGTACATAAACTTTATCCTGAAGAACCAGATAGAAGACTTACGTTTATTGCTTGGATCCTAGTGCAGTGTACTCAACAACATAATTTCTTGAGACGAATATTGTAGTCTGATGAAAGTCGATTCCATAATAATGGTTTGGTTTCGACACAAAATACTAGATACTGGTGCACGGAACAGCCACACTGGCTGAGAGAAGGGAATAATCAACGTGTTTTCGGAATTTATGTCTGGTGTGGGATACTTGATGGTTATCTAGTAGAGCCGTATTTTTACGAAGAAACTTTAACTAGCAATCGCTATTTGCACCTTGTGGACAACTTATTGCCGGAGCTAATAGAAGATGTACCTCTTCGTACAAGATTGAACATGTCCCTTGGACTTTTTCCTGTGGGGTAATTTAAAGGAGCGCGTTTATAAATTGCCTCTCTTGAATGTGGATGACTTAAAAACAGAATAAGAGCAGAATGTGCAAACATTGCCAGAGACACTTTATTAGAAACGACAACGAGACATCTTCTGCATCGTTTAGAGCTTTGCTCAAATAACAACGGAGGCAATTTTGAACAATTTTTGTAGTTATGTATTGTTATGATACGAGCCTAATGTGGTTTAAATAAAAATTCGTTAAAGAAATTGGGGTATTACAATGGGTTGATAATGTTTATACGGGTGTTCCTAAATAAGTGTCGCAACGGAACACTGTAAATTCCTCATGAAAAAGGAACACCTTTCTAGTCTTCTATTTTTCTTTCCGGGCTTTCGTTTTCGAGATACAGGGTGTCAAAAATTTTTACAAAAGCTGGTTCATTGTTCAAAACAAAAAACAAAAACGCTACCGCGTGTTTCACCGTAAATTTTGATCATGTCAGTGTATTCATTATTAGTAAAACCTTCCATTTTTACCACACTTTTAACAATTTTAAACAATTACAAAAAAAACGCTCAGCAGCATGACAATTAATTAACTTGAGACTCTTGGCAGTTCTAATGTAATTTGTTTTCAATGGTAACTTAGTTTTTTTGTCGATAACATATGCGGTGGCAACCGCAATGAACCAGCTTTTGTAATAATTTTTGACACTCTGTATCTCGAAAAGGAAAACCCGAAAAGAAAAATGGAAGACAAAAAAATTGATCTTTTTTCATGAGGAATTTACAGTGTTCCGTTGCAACACTTATTTAGGAACACCCTGTATAGTTCCCAGAATAATTCTGAGATAAGGCAGATTAGTATTTGAAAGATAGCTATTGGAACGTTACAGGTGGATTAAAAATAAAATAAAATATATAAAATACAGTTTAGAAATCAATGACAAGTGTATAATTCGAATAAAGATAAAATTAAGTAGGTTAATATCAAATAAGAATAGACTAGAAGACATCAATAATGGTATAAGGTAGTGAAGCAAATTGTTTTAGAGAGAATAAATAACAAACAAAAAAACATGTATTAACGAATTTTTGTATCATTAAAAGTATGGAAGATAACCCCGTTTATTTCTTATATTTGTGGTTGGGATAAATAGGGAATATGAAATAAATCTGCGTGGTGATAATAAAATTATGTATCATTAAAAATATGGAAGATAATTCTGTTTCTTTCTTATATTTATGGTTGGGATAGCTAGGGAATATGAAATACATCTGCGTGGTGGAAAGAAAATAAAGTTTTAAAATAACAAGCATAGAAGAAGAATTAACTAAAGATGATTACTGGTAAATAGAAGACGAAACTAATGGATAGAAGAATTGTTGCATGCAAGTAAATTACTAAAGAGGCATATTGGGTCAGCTTTATTTTGAATATTACATTTGACATGTGACGAGAGTAAAATTGGATTACGCCAGGATATGTGTTGTTGAGTGGAGCTACTAAAGAGGTAGAGAAGGAGCCTTCCAGGCAGCAGAG
The DNA here is from genome assembly GCA_940337035.1 of Agriotes lineatus. Taxonomy (NCBI): domain Eukaryota; kingdom Metazoa; phylum Arthropoda; class Insecta; order Coleoptera; family Elateridae; genus Agriotes; species Agriotes lineatus. Next base: position 147,997 of record CALNHX010002107.1, on the reverse strand, counting down.
GTCCAGGTTTGCTGATAGCTGACGGGAGTTTGAGATTTGTTGATGTTAGGCAGTTAGAGCGAGTTGTTTGTTGGAGAGAGGTGCATTGCAGTAGGAAGACTAAAGGGGTAGAGCTGCAGATCTCAAATAGGTTGCTGTCTTGGAGGTTGTGTAAGAACGTGGGTGATTTCTTAGAGTATACTAACTAGAAAATAAATAAAGACATTAATAAGGTAAAATTGATTAACAAATAAGAACTTACTGTGTTATTAAATATTATAATGTGCCACTCTAAGGATTGGACATTTGTCATTGAAATTTGGGAATTGTTTTTGACATTTGGTTGACATCAGATGTGACTTACGATTTGAATGAAGTTTTAAAATAGTAGAAGATAAATTTTTCAAAAACAAGTAACTAGATAACAAATTCCACCCCTGTAAAAGTTTCAGGCGCTATTATAAAAAAGAAATTATTGACATTATTATTCAAGGAGGGCAATTTGTAATTTAAAATATCTAATTAACATAAATATTTGAAAGTTTTGCACATTTAAAGGCACAACAAAGGGTAGCTAGTGCAGTATAAATAATTAGTGGTTAGCATAAAGTTAATTAACGTTATATGAACATAAATACTATTTTTTTTAATTACGCTATTGTTTTCATCGCCGACTAGATAAAATTTACAAAAATCAGTGATTTCCATGGCAAACAAAGCATAAACTTTGAATTGCCTTTTTCTCAAAAACGTTTTCATGTAACACCCATATATGTTTACATGGTTGTAAAGAGAATAAAAAGTATTATTAGAAAAATTGAGAAAAAGTACAGCGTCGCATTTGAAAAAAAATTTAATATCGCTACCGTTACACAAGTTCAGATTTTGTAAAATTTCTTTAGCTGTCTTATAAACAATTTTCTCCCACTTAAGAATATATATAGTTTAATTAGTTATTTTTAAAAATAAGAAAGTTATAGGCCTGGGGAGTGAAGTCTGGGACACCCTGTACAGAAGATTAAAAAAATTGCTTACAACTAACAAATCCACAATAACATAACTTAAAAAACTATGTAAAGGGTGTTTTTTTTAGAGGGATACAACTTTAAATTGAAATAAAACACAGAAAGATGTTTTTAATATCCATGAAATTGGCTTTATCTGAAAGATAATTTTATGGCATTTATGTTTGAATATGATATCGAGCATGTGACCGCCGCGGCTGGCGTGTACATGACGTAATCTGGAGGTCTAATTTTCACACATTCTTCGCAGTAAATCAGGCTGTATTTCGGCAATAACGGGTCGAATGTTGGCTTCCAAGTGCTCAATTGTTTCCGGTTTATCGACGTAGACATGCGACTTTACATATCCTCAAAGAAAATAATCTAACTGCGTCAAATCACACGAAAGAGGTGGCCAGTTAACAGATCCATTTCGTGGATCCATTTTGTGGATCTGTTAACTGGCCACCTCTTTCGTGAGATTTGACGCCGTTAGATTATTTTCTTTGAGGATATGTCAAGTCGCATGTCTATGCCGATAAACCGAAAACAATTGAGCACTTGAAAGCCAAAATTCGACGCGTTATTGCTGAAATGAAATACAGCCTGATTTACTGCGAAAAGAGTGTGTGAAAATTGGACCTTCAGATTACGTCATGTATACGCCAATCGCGGCGGTCACATGCCCGAAATCATATTCAAACATAAATGCCATAAAATTATCTTTCAGATAAAGCCAATTTCATGGATATTAAAAACATCTTTCTGTGTTTTATTTCAATTTAAAGTTGTATCCCTCTAAAAAAAACACCCTTTATAATATAGTAAATGTATATAAATATAGTATGACATTGAAACGTGCTTACGTAATATGAGGGGTCAGCAAAAGGTACATATTTTTCATATATTCCATTAAACTCTCTGTTAACCTTTACAAGTGCTATGTTGTAATCGAGGGTCTTCATGTCATACCGCTTGTGTTTGTAAACAGCAATAACCGTGCGTTTCTCTGTAGTATCTGTATCCCATTTTGTGCTATTCGAATACGTAATAAGGTTTCCATCTGTTATGGTCTGATCCTAAAATATAATCTTAAGTAAATCAAAACTGTATGTAGCAGGTGTTTCAGTTAGTATTGTTATACACGTTAAATAAAAGGTTGAATTGCTGCTTCGCATTCCAGCATTTCAATAAATTGGGAAAAGGAGAATAAACACCCAACATTTTTTTACATAAATTCGTTTTGAGCATGTAATAAACAATCAGACCCACGCCCTTTAAGAGCGTGTAACTCTTTGAGTAGGCAACTAGATATACCGGGTGACAACGCAACTAGGGCCATGCTTATATCTCCTTTATTTATTAACAGATTTAGATGAAATTTGGTTTGAGGGTAGTAGGCATAATTTTGGATTGATGGACAGATATAATCAAAATGGATGACTTCCGGTTTCACCGGAAATTATACCAACTTTGATTTTTTAAATAGATCACCCTGTATATTTTATGTTTTTCGGAATCTATGGCTCAAACTACATACGACAGTGTTGCCAAATTTTTATTTTTACAAAGGAAAAATATTATTTTTACAATTTTATTTTTGCACGTAGAAGACCGTGCATGGCAAAATTCTGTTCTAATTGACTCTAGCAACTCATAATAATAGCGATTTCATCAAACAGATTAATACCAATTCATTCAGAAAAGAATGAAGTGTGCGAAAAGGGTTTTTAAAGAAAAAGTCATTTTTTTAAAATTGCACCTACCAAGGGCCATCGCACCATTAGATAGAAAATTTAATTACCTATCTAACGATATGCATCATGCACCACTTTATCTAAAACTAAAAAGTGTAATATGTAGTGTGTAATACGTAAGTCCAATGAATTGCGCGTTGAAGTTTGCTAAAATATTAGTTAGCCATGGAAAACAAAAGGCTTCTAATGTCATCTCAAAAGTAAAAGAAGTTTACTGTTTTACTCTCAATTCATCTTGTTAGTTGACAAAATGGAAGATAATAATCGGTATCGTTATTCCCGAAATGAACAAATCGATATGATACTAATATACGGGGAATGTCAAAAAAACGCAATTAATGGAAGTGCCCTGTACGCTGCTCGTTTTTACTTTCCCATACCCATAGGTATAGGGAAGTCTTGGAATTATGAAAATTTTGGAAATCGAGATTTTCACAGAAATATCCGTTTTGGGCCTCTAGGAACCCAAAAAAGTGGTTTTTAAAAAATGTCTGTCTGTGTGTGGGTGTGTGTGTGGGTGTGTGTGTGTGTGGGTGGGTGACGCTCCTACAGCCGAAAGTATTGCTCCGATTTTGATGCGCTTTGGAATGCGTGGGTGTATCGAAAATTCATCGACAAAATAAGCTTTTCAAAAAAATCCGAAACCGGAAGCGGAAGTTACGCATGTTTTTTTGGTATCACTGTTTTCGTGATTACAATTTTGAAAATTTTATCGCGGATAACGATAGAGGGTCATAAGACAAATTTGTTAGTTTGCCGAACTCGCTAGGTTTAAAATGAAGGGCGCTATGATTTTTTGAAAATTTTGAGTTTAACGCCCTATTACTCAAAAACGGATGAATCGATTCAATTAATTTTTTTTTCTGAATAGTATATGAAGGCTAACATGAGGTGATATAAAAAGTGTTTTGAAAAATATTAAGGGGCCTAAATTACAAATTTTCAAAATTTTGGAAATTTTCTAAAAATCATTTCTCAAAAACTGCCCACAGGAATTTGTTTAAACTTCATACACTGATAGACCCCGAAAAGGGCTATCGATCTGTTTTTTGAGAATTTCATGAATTATCTGTGGCGCCCTCTACGAAGCTTTGAAGTTTGAAAATTTAAACCCCTTTAATTAATAAACAAAACAAGATAGGTAGCTGGGGTTTTTACTGAATTGCTCAGTGCATAATGGAGCATATGAATATGCAAAAAAATATTACACTCGTGGATATATGTAAGCGCACCGGCCCCCTCCCCCCTCTATTTTTGAAAAATAATTTTTTTATTCTAACGGTTGTTATATTTTTGCGTCAAAGAATCTTTTTCCGCGAAAATAAAAAAATCGATTTTGTATGCCCTAGAAAATATAATTTCCAGGTACTTAGAAAATTTCACCTCGGTGCTACAGCCGTTTTGAGGAAAATAATACATAAACTAGCACAGTGGCGGCTTGTCCACTTGGCGCCATCTACAGAAGCTCGGTGGTCACGTTTTGAACTACACATTCTTTTATATTTACCCGCAATTTACGTGAAAGTGTAAACGCTTATCACGGTGAAGACGTGAGTCATCGAGTTGAAATTTTGATATGTTGTAAAGACTGTTGAATAAAGACGATATGAACAGTTTCCAGTATGGGAAAGTCCAGGGAGGTAGTCACGTCCACTTTTTTTTCCTTTAAAACGGCATCGACCAAGAACATATTTTAGAAAATTGGAAATAATGTTAAGAAAAGAACCGGCTAATCAAAACCACAACGACTTTATCATCAGCGAAGAGGCAGAAACTAATATATTGGCTTATGTTCAATTTTCTCCATCTGTTTCACTGCGAGAATTGGAAAATGAATTCAACGTGAGCAGGGAAAGTGCCAAAAAAATATTGAAAAAGCATAAATATCGCTCCTATAAATATAATTTGCATCAGCATTTATATGAAGACGACTCAGAAAGAAGACTAGAATATTGCAAATGGTTTTTGCATAATCAAGATTTAAATAATGATTTTGTTTCGAAGATACTGTTTTCAGACGAGTCCAGGTTTACAAACAATGGTATCTTCAACAGGAATAATTTACGGTATTGGTCTCAAGAAAATCCCAGACTGCTGAGGGAAGGTAATTTTCAAGAAAGATTTGGGTTTAACGTGTGGATGGGTATTATATAGGGACAAGAATTATTGGACCTATTTTCTTTGACGGGCCGTTAACAGGCCAAAGATATCTGGTACTTTTAGAAAATGAAATCGAAAACGATATCATTAGTTTGCCCCCGAACATCAGAGAAAATATGTTCTTTCAGCAGGATGGGGCAGGACCTCATAATGCTGTCATTGTCCGGCAACATCTGGATGACACTTATGGACAGAGATGGATAGGAACAAATGGTCCAGTTAGGTGGCCAACCAGATCGCCTGATCTGACTCCTATAAATTTTTATGTATGGAAAGTTTACTCCAGACCACCGACGAATTTAGATGACTTAAGGGCCAGAGTTCAACGTGCAGTTCGAGACATTTCTGAAAACGAACTTAGAAACGTTATGAGGTGTACACTAAATAGAACTAGATTGTGTGTCAGGGAAAATGGACGACAGTTTGAGCATATCATTGGACATTAATAACTAAAATAACTTATTGTTGTAACATTTTATATTTTGTAAGGTTATTTTACTGAATATATTGTTTACATTTTTTAGTTGTAGTAATTATTGTACATACATATGTGTTTCCTAAAATAAGTTTATAATTGTATTTTCTTAGTTATCAGCTAATTTTGTTTCAGTTTATTGTTACCTACCTAAAATAACATTTAAAAAACTTAATACATTTTAAATTAGTTTATGTATCTTAAAAATTCGCCTATTTTACGATTGACTCGACACTAAATATTTGATTTTCTTGGCTTACAATCGCTCCGTAGAAAGTCTCCAAACGGTGAACTTCACGCAAATATTGGTTTTAAGTTCTTTTTGATAATGATAACGTTTTCCCCATTTTGCAATTTCCAAATCTAACAGGGCCGCCAAATTTCCACATCCCAAGCTATCTTAAAAAATACACACGACCAGTAGAACGTCCCCAAAAAGAGAATTTTACAAAAATAATAATTTTTAGGTTTTCTTTTGCTAATTATAACGGTTTTTTTTCATTTTGGAATTCTCAACTCCCCCTGGGCCCCAAAATTCCCACATACCTAATTCTCGGAAAAAATTAAATCGACTAGTAGAAAGTATCCAAACAGAGAATTTCAAACAAATATTGATTTTAAGGTTTCTCTGATAATTACAACGTTTTCTTCCCCCCTTTGCAACCCCCATAGCTACCTGGGACGCAAAATTCCCACATGCCGAATTCTCTTAAAATACAATCGACCGGTAGAAAGTCTCAAGTCTCAAACATTGAATTTCGCACAAATATTAATTTAACGGTTTCTCTGATAATTGTAACTGTTTGCACCATTTTTCAACCGCCAAATTCACCTGGGCCGTAAAATTCCCACATCGCGAATTCTCCTAAAAATGCAATCGACCCAAAAAGAGAATTTCACGCAAATATTATCTTTAAGGTTTTTCAGATAATTATAACGTTCTCTCCATTTTTTAATGGCGAACTCCACCTGAGTCGCCAAATTCCAACATCCCAAAGTCTCTTAAAAAATAAATCGACCAGTAGAAAGTCTTCAAATAGCGAATCTCACACAAATAATGATTTTAAGGTTTTTTTGACAGTTATAACGGTTTTCCCCATTATGCAATCTCTAGATCCACCTGAGCCGCAAAATTCTTAAAAACCCACAAATGTGGGTGGGATATTAATGCAAAGATCTGAAAACCTATTGGGCAAGATTGGTAGTATTTATTTGGATGCGTTTTTTCGATTTTTGTTGATGATACCAGTAATAGCCATTAAGCGGCCGTCTAACTACTGAGCCCGGCGCGGAGGTGTAATGGTACAGAGTTGGGTTGCTGAGATTATGTATTTTTTCTTTAATTATTGAAAGATTCGGATACACATTTCTACCCATTACCACCTATGAACATGATATGGCACAATATAGGCGTCTTCTCACCCCACACTGAAGTCACCGTTTTAAAAAATTACGAAGACTAAATGAATGTAAGGCGGGACAAAAGCGGAAGACAAAAACCACTGCATCCGAAACTGTGCCGAAGTATCGATAAGGAGCAAGCACATTCTCATCTTTTTTTCAAATTAATAACTTCTTTAAATATGTACACACAACAGTTTTAGGATAGCTGGAACAACAAAATTAAAAATTGTCTGACCTTTTGCCGATTATCAAACAACTATAGTGCTCGTATATGCAAATATATTTTCCCGACTGTTTTAAAATGCTGTAATATAAAATAGATTTCTAATAAAAACGTTTTTATTTATAGCACTTCAAATATTAAAAACGGAGGGTAGGTTGAAACCTATTAGTGCAAATGGTCGCTGTGGCTTTGTGGCAAGCACTTGGCTCGTAAACTAAATGGCACTGGTTTAAATCCCTGTCACGCCAGGGATATTTTAAAATAAATTTAAGATTACAACAAACGTGAGAAAGGCCCCGAGTTGGAGCGAGAGAAAGCGAGACTCCAGACAGGTTAAGCGAGATGTGAGTGGCTGCCAAAGTGCGACAGAGAGCAGCGCATTGGAGAAGTAAACGAAATGGCTACCATGCGTTGATCTGATTAGCGGATTTGATTCGGTGACTTAATTGTATTGTGGATTTAATTCGCGGTTTAATTTAATTAGGTCATTTAATAATTTTATTTGGATTCCGGAAGGGATTTGGAACCAGATAGGCGCTATTTAGCTTAGCAGTACTATTGCAAAAATTTAGAGATTAGCAGAAAGATGTCTTCATTTGTTTCATTGATTATGAAAAGGCGTTCGACCGCGTTAAACATAGCGAATTAATGAGAACAAGCAAACCGCGCGCTACGCGCTGCGAGTCGTGAAATAGGATACGCAAAAGGTCAAGCTCCGAGCCGAGCGCTAAGATAAGAAAAACAAAACCTAAACAAATATAAACATCTGTGAAGCCGGAACGTGAGATTTTATTTTGTGCCACAGACACACAGACAAACACACATTAAGGAAAATTATATTATAGATACTGGCGGAGAAGGGCCTGGACTACGAAGACATAAACGTCATAAAAAATCTTTACTGGAACCAGAATGCCACAGTAAGGTTGGATAATGAATACACCGAAGTTATTCCAATTAAAAGGGGCGTTAGACAAGGTTGTGTCCTCTCACCGTTATTGTTTAACATCTACTCTGAAGATATCTTTAGAAGAGCCTTCGAAAACACAGAAGATGACATAAAAGTAAATGGTGAGTTAATTAACAATATCCGATATGCGGACGACACGACAGTGATTGCAGATAGCTTAGAGGGCTTACAGCGCTTGATGGATGCAATAACTCGAGAAGGAGACGCAGCGGGATTAAAAATAAACACTAAGAAGACAAAATTCATGATATGCAGCAAAATACCAATAGCACAAACCCAATTGACAATATATAACCAACAAATCATGAAGGTAACAAAATTAAAATACCTTGGTTGCTGGTTGACGGAAGATGGCGACCCGGATCTGGAGGTAAAAACAAGAATAGAATTGGCAAGAGCGTTCTTTCTAAGAATGAAACAGTTACTTACGAACCGCAGCCTGCAACTTGCAATAAGATACAGATTTGTGCAATGTTATATATACTCAGTGCTATTATACGGAGTCGAGGCCTGGACACTCAAGGCAAATACGGAAAAGAGATTAAACGCGTTCGAACTCTGGATATTCAAAAGACTGCTGCGCATATCGTGGACAGAACACATTACAAACGAAGAGGTGCTGAGAAGAATGCACAAAGAAAAGCAACTGCTAACAATTAAAAGAAAAAGGAAAACAGCATACCTGGGACACTTATACCGAAATGATAAATACAACATCTTACAGCTTATTATGGAAGGTAAAATCGACGGAAAAAGGGGACGAGGCCGAAGAAGATGCTCCTGGCTGAAAAATATCAGAGACTGGACACATATGAGTACCCATACATTGATCAGAACAGCTAAAGACAGAGAAAATTTTGCCGAAGTTGTTGCCAACATTCATTAATGAATACGGCACTTTGAGAAGAAGAAGAATAATTTTATCACCTGATTTACTTGATTACGCAATCAATTTGATGTAAAAAAACCAAATGGCTCCCAATAGCCCTTCGACTCATAAATCTTAGTTCTATGTGCCAGTTTTAAAGATTATTAATTAATTTTTTATGCTGCTGTTGTTTAAACTTCTGCAAGAGAAACGGCTGTAGTTATAGTTCCGATTTCATGTGCAATAAACCAAAATAATTGGTGATTTATAGATTGTTCTACTCGGCCTACTTGTGGTAGCCAATGTAAAATTATCGACCATAAGCTACAATACACCGAAACAATATATTCCATGCTACTGGAATCGGAAAACCAAAAGTTATCGAAAATAAACGAATATAGTGTCCATGTGAGGACAAACTTGACGAAGCCTCAAAACATTGTTGCAGTACTTTAAAAAGCAAAACAAAAAAATTCCTCAAGAAGGTTTTCCAAATAAATTCAGGACAAGCAAAACCAAAACTATTGGGGCAGCTACCTTTTTTGGAGCATTGGGCAATACTAAATTGTGCAACTTTGTTTCAATTTAACCGAGAACCCATATCTTAACCTAACCCGAACCTCATAAATAAACTTAAGAATCAAGGATTCTATTAACATTTCGAATTTAATGGTTTTTCTACGTCTAGATTAGAACATAATTTGTCTAGGTATATTTTCACTTTTGTCTTCATAATAGTATATTATACATGAAGGTAGCGAAGCTCAGTATTATAACCTGAGCGCATATTATAGATACTGATAGCGAAGCGCGAAGTATCTAAAGCGCGAAGGTTATAAGACGATTCACTACCGTGGTGTATATACTATTTTTTGCACTACCAAACGGCTTAATACCTAAATTCCCAACAAATTTCGAAAATATTTTAACCGTCAACCTGCCAATACAGCTCTTTAAAACGTCAAAATTAAAATTTGGTAACTTAGCAATTTATTAGTTACCACGGTGAAAATTGTTTATTTTACCTTTTCTCCCATGGTGGAGAAAAACAACTTCACGACCTATAGATAGGCCAATAACGGTGCGTTCTGAGACTAGTAGTGCAAAATAGTGTATTATACATCAAGGTAGCGAAGCGCAGTATTATAACCTGAGCGCATATTAGATAGGTACTGAGCGCGCAGCGCGAAGTATCTAAAGCGCGAAGGTTATAAGACGATTCGCTACCGTGGTGTATATACTATTTTTTGCACTACCAAACGGGTTAATAACTAAATACCCAACCAATTTCAAAAATATTTTAACTGTCAGCCTGACAATACAGCTCTTTAAAGCGTCAAAATTAAAATAGTCATATTTGGTAACTTAGCAATTTATTAGTTACGACGGTGAAAATTGTGTATTTTACTTTCTCTCCCTTGGTGGAGAAAATCAACTTCACGACCTAAAAATACGGTGCGTTCTGAGACCTGTAGTGCAAAAAAGTCGTTACTGCTTTCCTGATAGATTGAATTTAAAGGTATGAAGTAAAATATCTGTAGGTTCAGTAAAAGGGCTTCCCAAATGAAAAAATATAAAGCGTATTCGATTTAAAAAATCAGAAATTAAGTTTGCAAATGTTTAGCACTCTATGGGCCGGTTGCAGAAAGCAATGTTAAGTCTGGTGTTAGCTAACATCGCGTCAAAGTGAACAAAATCGCATCAAATTTTGTTTACTAATGTATTAGTTACCATAAGCATTTGAAATTTGATTCGTTTTTGTTCACTTTGACGTCGCGTTAGCTAACACCAGACTTAACATTGCTTTCTGCAACCGGCCCTATGTAGCATAAATACCCAGGGTCTCTATTTTGCTTTTCTGTATTCAACAATAATTGTTTTTTATTACATCCAGCAACATCTTGAAATTCAGCACTTTTTACATGACGTCGTTAATATTGTTAGAATTTAAAAACAACTGTAACCAAACACAATAAGAAATAAAGGTTTGACACTTATTTCTCAATTTTTTATAAAGAAACTTGTGTTACCTACAGTTATAGCTTTTTGGCTAGTAAATTTTAACAAGAACTTCGAATAATAAAATATGTTAGTAAATTGCTTTCTAATAAAAATTTGCTAACTGTTGAAACATGTTTTATGTAAGCAAAACATGTTTCTAATTTCCTATTAAAGCACATTTGGTCTATTAGATGTAAGAGCATAATCAAAATACGTTTCAAAATAAACAGAGGCAAACCTGTAATTATGAAGTTGAAATTCAAAAAAATATTTTTATTCATCATAAATCTTTTTGCATCAATCCTGAAATACACTACACAAGATGCTGCTTTAGTTGACCGTGTGGTTTCTGAATGTAAATTGTAAGACAAAAAGAACATAGGAGAGTTGAAATTAGCTAATCGAGTTTGGTATCAAAGCGTTTATTTAATTTGTAACAGATCTATGACTTGAAAGTAGTTTATATAATTTTTATAAAAAACACCCGATAACGTTTTTTTTTTAAAATTTTAGTTTACACCACTACGATACCCATGTTCTTTATATATATGAATACCGATACCACGCACAGGGGATTTTCACTCATAAAGGGGGCACGCTGGTTCACAAGAAAACAATTTTTAAAATATTCAGTTGAAACCACAGCGACATTTTGCGACATATTTCAATACATCTCATCAACGACTTAAAAACGATATCACACAAAATCGATTTGTAATCACGTTACCGAGATAGACCAATTCGAATACGGCAGCAAATCCAACACTATTGCATTGCTTCCTCAGCGCGCTGGCGGCGAGGGGAGCATCGCACGCATTGCACGACACACGAATTGGACTGCTGTTTACGGAAATTCTAACTTGATTAATATTCGACAAGTATTTTTAAATATATAGCGATTGCAAAATTTTTGCCACAGGCAGTTGTCCGTAAGACGCGATACTATCCGCGCCGTTAGATGTAGTAAGTCCTATGTTTTTTCGAAACAGATGTAATCCAGGTGCTTGTATCGTATTCTCAAAAACCAATGAGAAAGAAAGAATTCAATATGAAGTATTATTAATTTCGCAATAAATGTACAATTAAAACCAAATCTTGTTACTACTTTCTCAAGTAAAACCGTTAATTCTATGCATAAAATTCAACTCAACTCTCTGCAATATCTTTGCATCATTCTTAATCAAGAGGTTTGACAACTGATAGAGATTTACTATTACAATTAACAATTAACTTTGAATACTTTATTTCTCAGCATACAGAACAAGTAGATTGCACCTGTTTAAAATAACATATTACGCACTCACTAAGATTTTATTATCTTCTATTTAAATTATAAGCAATATCAAAAATTTCGAAAACATAAAAAAGGTTACAAAGGAATTACTCGTGCCTTTATAGAAGTTGTTGCCCTATCCATTAAATCGTTGCTGGATGATCTGTGCTATGATATCCGTGTTTCATCCCCTCGTAGTGCAGCAGTAATAAGTGGTAGGTATGCAAAAAGGTGGCTTGATCGCCAGTTTAGAGTGTCATACCAAATATCATACAAATAAATTCGGGCGTTCTATTTTTATAAGAAAACTCAAACGTTATTTCAAAACTTCAAGACGCTGTATTTTAGATTGGAGGCAAGAGCCCTATAGGAGTAGTCTACTATTTCTATGTCACAATATACCTTCAGAAGCCACACGGTCGATTTGAGAAAATAGGATGGTAACTTGCTAAATATACTTACAGTGATATTATGTGCATGAGAAAGAAAGTTCGAAGCTGCAGTCAAGGTCCATACTGTTCCAATAATAGAACCGACGCCAATCCCAAACAGCATATCACGCTGATATATACCTACCACGAACGGATAGTCCTCAATTTTAGCTGGTTTTCCATGTACAAGTCGAACATCCTTACTAGATTTCTGTCGACGCCGGAAATTATCAACGTTTTTTAATAAGCTGGGATTGCCAGATGGCGTCCCGTCAATTCTGTAGACATCTGCGCCAAAAATATTCGTTAAAAATGTTGCTAAAAGGGTTCTAAGGACACAAAAGCAAGCATAACAATTTTTCAGCGGTATTATTGTTAAAATATGTAATTTGAGCTCATAACATTTACAAGGAGGAATATTTTCAACCATAGGTAAAACCTATTCGTCTTTTGAAAATGGCAGAACTATTTGCGTTGTAAAAAGCGGATTATGGATAAATTTTGCATCATATTTAATAATAACTAGCTAAAAATTAATTTAAAATAGTAAGAAATACTAAGAATTCCATAAAAAATATGAACAAGGTCTACACTGGACCTTATAAAGCTACATGTGAACTACAATTAACTGTAATGTGGCTAACGCAGCCCAATAAGCTAGAAAAATATGCAAAAATATATAATTTACACCAAATTTGTAGATTAAATTGATAGGTAGGTCACTTTAAAATAACATGTGGATAAGTTAAACAAAAAACCAAAAATAAATTTGAAGCTACAAAAAAAATTGACAATCGTATGTCAACAAAAAGCATGCTACAGTTTACGCAAGTTTTACTGTTTTCAGTGGCTTTCGTGATTCAGTTTATTTTTGATCGCCCTGTATCCTTAATTTAAATCATTACTTTCCTGTATATGTACTGTTTGAGGCTTTCGCGGTTACTCGAATTATTCTCAGTAGCATAGAATTTCGGCTTAGACCGCGTAGTATTTGTATATGAACAACCAGCATTTTCTGACTTAATGTGCCTTGCACCTTGTGAAGTCGAGCAAAAACCCGCGCGATGGCCATGCTCTTTGGTGGCTCGTGTTGTTTGAGTATCTTGAGAACCAGGATCCTTAGGCAGATTTGGCCGTTTTACTGTTTGTGCATCCATATTCACTAACGTTTCGCAAGACTTTGCAACTTTCATCATCAGAGTGAAAGTCGCACTAAGAACCGAAGGTCGGTGACGAGCTATTTATAGTCCTCTGTGCCAGGCGCGCGGAGTGGCGTAACGCTGGTTGGTTATCCGAGTGCAACGACTAAGTTTAAAGCCATCTTCCCTGTGGATGTTTTTCTATTTCTATGGCTTCACGTATCACTCGCGGGAAGTAATGAGGTATTCTGGCAAGTACTCTGGCATGCTCAAATTCTAGAGTGTGCCCATTTGTAAATGTATGCTCAGCTACGGCTGATTTTGTGATGCGTTTGTGTTTGCAATCGCCTTTATGTTCTTGGAGTCTTAGATCAACGGAACGACAAGTCTGTCCAATGTAACTCGAGCCGGAAGAACAAGGAATGCGATATACGCCTGCGGTTTTTAAACTGGGAATCTTGTCTTTTACCGATCTGAAGCCGTTACCCAAAGTTTCCTTGCTCGTGAACACAGTTTTGATGTTGCATCGTTGCAGGGCACGTCCTATCTTATCAGTCGAGCCTTTAACCCTTTCGCGACGGTTGCCGTACATGTACTGTTTGCATCTGTAACTTAGCCGTACTGCTGCCGTACAGGTACGTTTTTGATTCTAGACTTCGAAAACTGTCGACGTATTGGTTAAACAAATTTTGGACTTTTGTGGAACCACTGCCGTACCCGTACGACAGAATTTCACAAGCCGAGTTACCTACCTCCGTACTGTTACGTCACCTATGCGTCTGCAATATAACGAATGCCGTACATGTACGTCGTCCGTAATAAAACGGTTGCCGTACTTTGTTTATGGTGCAATTATCCCAAATAAATTGCAAATAAATGCTAATTTATTGTTTATTCAATACATTTTATTTAAGAACAAATGGTTTCTTTATTTTTTTTAAGAACAAAACATATTACAAAGCAATCTTATATTTTATAACTAGAACAAACTAAGGTAGAACTAATGATACAACTCCTAATTATTTCAAAAACAACTGCATCATGCGGTAGAAAGAGGAACTATTAACTTTAACTTAGTACTTCAATTTTGTGTGGTAATCGGTAAAACATGGTACCACACAAAGTGGCACGTCACACTCCTTGCACATATACTTCACATCCTTTCTTTGGTGTTTTCTCAGTCTTGAATGGCTGCAAACATGGCATCTGCGCTGTATCCTATTTCCTTGTGCAGCAGTTTGCGGTATCAAAGAAGGAAAATGTCTTTGTGTTAGTCTCAACGGACTGTCTACGGTTGCTGGTCCGCGGGACTTTTTCAGTTCAGATCCAAATTTCATAACAATTTGAGAGACAACTTCTAGTCGAAATTCTTCAAATGAAGGTTTTTTACCAGTTTTTACTTGGTACATTACGTAGGCGTTGTAGAGACTCAGGTCCAATAGATGGAAAAATAGTTTTTTGTACCATTTCAAAGTTTTGCGAGCACATTCTACAAAACTCACTTGCATATCTGCTTTATCTATTGCGCCCATTTTATCGTTGTATTCAATTACAACATTTGGTTTTGTTACCTTTTCCCCAGTTTTAAAATTAGTTTTACCTGTTTCCTCAGCATTTGCTGTGAAAACTGAAGTGAGCATGTGAACAACTCTCCTGTCACACCATTTGAGAGCGAGTAATTTATCTGTGTGGGCAGTAACCCATTTGCCTTTCTCAACGGGCCCAAAATCAGGCATTCCTTTTCGGTTCGAGCGTACTGTGCCGCAACCCCCAGTTTTTCGCTCCAAGAGATAATCAAATAATGTTGGGCTTGTGTACCAATTATCAACATGTAATATATGATTTTTGTCATAATATGGTTCCATAATTGTGTTCACAACATCTCCACTTACCCCGAGATTTTCACTTCGCTTGATATTTGTTGTTGCACCGGTGTAGATAATATAATCCAAAATATAACCAGTTTCTGCATCGCATATTTCGAAAAGTTTAATGCCAAAGCGATGTCTCTTGGCTGGAATATATTGTTTAAATGATAATCTACCTTTGTAGAGAATCAGACTCTCATCAATCGCCAAATGTTGAAAGGGATAGAACGCCTCTTTAAATTTGGAGCGCAAGGAATCTACAACTACCCTTATTTTGCGTAGGGGGTCACTTTTATCTAAATTTTGATTGTCTGCAAAATGTAGAGCACGTAAAGTGTGCAAGAATGTGTCACGAGCACAAATTTTTGCGAAAAACGGTGTTTCAATTAGTGGATTTTTCGACCAGTAATCCGACAATTTAGGTTTTTGCACAATTCCCATCAAGGTACATAGCCCAAGAAAAACATACATCTCAGATATTTCCTTATCGTACCAATTAGAATAAGTAGAAAGCCGTTCCTTCAATAAATTTCCAAACACGTTTGTCTGTTTTGTGATAGCAGACATAACGTTTTCGTCAAAAAAGAACAGGAAAAAGTCCAGCTCGGGAGAATCACTGTGCAGTTGCAAGGTTTCGCTTACACCAGAGTCGGAATCAAAATCCAGAGCAATGGGTACAAAATTGTCATCAAATTGCCATAATGGAGCTTGGCCACAATTGTTTTTTGGCCTCTGCAGCAAGATTTCGTCTTCCTTAGCAGATGCCTGATCTTCTTGTTCCCTGGCGTCAATGTCCTCCTCTTCAGAGTCGCTTGAATCCTCAAATTCACTTGGTAAATACTCTTCATCGCTTTCTTCTAATAAACGTTTTAATTCTTCATCAGTCAGTCCCCGTTTAGTGGCCATAATGATTTAAATTGTAGGGCAGCTCTAGATGTAGACAGTCTGGCTGCTGGCAAACTACTGACACGCTGAGCGTGCATGCAGACGAAACGGCAGCGATTTGTCCCGAGCCCGTTACGACGGAGCGCGGTCATTGCTCCGGCGCCGTCTCGAAAAGGTTTTAACGTAAGGTACAAATGCTAAGCCTTCCAGAGGTGGAGATTCTTCTTTAGCCTTTTTTTGTCATAGTCCTAGTGCTTTTCGTATGGCGGTAGATATCTACCGGTGGAAGTTACGCGTGTTTGGAAGAAATCACTTCTGCGTTATATATTCCATCAATATCGAGTCGGACATTTTTCAAACACCCGGAAACAGTATACACTGTCATAACGGCCTTAGCATAGAATGAAATGATACATGCAGGAAAAAAGAAAAGAAGCAATAGAACTGGCGATACCAATAATTACTGTTACTGCTGATGGCAAATGGTCAAAACGATCTTACAAATCGAACTATAACGCCTTATCGGGTAAAGGCGCTGTTATTGGTTAGCGAACTAAAAAAAAAATTGTATGTTGGCATAAAAAATAAGTATTGCTGAATATGTCAGCAAGAAGAAAAATTACAAACTGCAATTGAGCACACCTGCTTCAAAAATTGGCATGCTTCTACAACTGCTATGGAAGCTGGAATAATCGTAGATGGGTTCAAGAAATCTATTGATATGCATGGATCAATTTACGGAAAACTAATAGGAGACGGCGATAGCAGCGTTATGCGAAAAATTAAGGATGCAGCTCCTTATGGACCACAATTTATAATTCAGAAGATAGAGTGCAAAAACCACATCCTTAGAAATTTAGGCAATAAAATCAAAGAAGCAGCTAAAAAACCAAAAGTGGCTTCTTTGGTCAAATCACACTTATTAAAAAGTCAGTTACGTTTTCGTTACGGGGTGACTAAAGCAGTCGAGTACAGAAAAAAATCAAGCGATTCATACAAAAGCAATAAATCTCACTCCTCAAAACTGACATCTTAGACGATTACACACATATTTTTGGTGAACACTCTGATTGTGCGGACTATTTTTGTAATGGTTCAAAAGAAAATGAAGAAAACATGCATCCCGAATTTACATCGAGTCCAATTCATGAATATGTTGTCAATGCGGTTAATACGGTAAATATGCATGTGAACCGCTTGATAGAAGATGTCGACACTAATATTACTGAAACTTTCAACTCCGTTGTTGCAAAATATGTAGCGGGAAAAAGAATAAATTATTCGCCACTAGGGTCTTATACAGCACGATGTGGAGCTGCAACTACTTCTTTTAATTATAGCGGGGAATTAAATAGTGCAGAAATTATTAGCTGCCTGTAGTCCAGAAAAGTATGTAAAATGCTATAGCGAAAAAACGATTTAAAATTTGAACTACAAACGACGTTCAAAAACCCAAAGAACGAGACCAAAGAAAAATTATTTCATGCCGTAGATGATGATGGTGATTACGCAGAAAATGCCAACGTTGAAGATATGGAGACTGTGGCATATTTAGAAAAAGAAGCAAAATTCCTTGAGCAATTGAAATACAAAAATTAACTGTAAGCCAAGGAAACAACCTTTCATGGAAGAGGACGAGGGTCAAACGATTAACTGCAACCAATTTTGGTAAAGTTGCAAAACTAAAGAAAATCACTTCCACAGCGAACACAGTAAAGGCTCTTCTTTATCAAAAATTTTTTGGATCTTTGGCAACTCAATGCGGCATACAAAATGAAAGCAGAGCGATTGCCAAATCTCAAGAAATTTCTGGATTAGAAGTAACAAGTTGTGGACTTTTTGTAGACCCAAAATATCTATTTTTAGCTGCATCTGCTAATGGATTAGTAGGTAATGACGCCATTATTCAAGTAAAATGCTCTTATAATTCAAGAATATCAACACCAAATGAAGCAAGTGAAAATTGTGTTATACAATTTTTCACAATTGATGGCAGCGATGGCCTTCATTAAAGAAAAATTAAAATTACCTGCACCAAGTACAAGGTCAGTTAAACATTACCAATAAAAATCTGGTGTGATACACTCACACAACTTCCTTTTACAGTAATCTTATAATTAGTCAAAAATTTCATTTTTAATTTTTAACCATTTGTCAAAAATTTTCAAAAATTAAAAATTCTACAAAAACGGTACAAAATAGAGCGTTACTTAAAGACGGATTTTCTCTAGTATTTTAACGTGAATTCAAAAATGTAATAATATACCGGGTGTTTTATTTAAAATAGGAGTTAATAAAAAAAATAGAACAAAAAACAACAGAAACCCACTTTAGAAGTATTCAACTGGAAAATCACCTATCTCACATCAATACACATTGAAGATGAAATAAAAATGTAAAGTTTAAAAAAAGTCGTTAGAGCCGTTTTTAAAAAAATCGAAAAAAACTGAAAAATCACAAGAGTAAACACCTACTGCCAGTTATGCGATTTTCTTCAAAAGCTTGCTGTCTCATCTACATAATCTGCAAAACTTATATATGAAGTTTCAACGCCAAACCTCTTTTCGTTTTTGAGATATTCTGTTCACAGGCACACAGACAGACAGACAGACAGACAGACAGACCAATGAAAAAAACATGTTTTTTGTGTTCAGGGGACTCTAAAACGTGAAGATCTGTTGAAAACTCAATTTCGAATGTTTGGGGTGAATCCAATACTTTATTGTAAAAGGAAGTAAAAATAAGTGTTACTTTGTTGTAGGGACGCCAAAAGACTTGTTTTATCAAACTATATACAAGGATTAACATTTCTGGGAAAGCCAAGTTCCCAAACTTATCGCTTTTTATAAAAATGCACTTTTGCCTGCATTAATCGATCCCCTCTTCTCCTCCATCGCTCTCTGTTCTGTGCCTCGTCTATCCACCTTAGTCCTGCCACCTTTTTAATATCATCATATCATCGCATAACCGGTCTCCCTCTTCTTCTTCTTCCCTCCCACGATCTCCATCTGATGATTTTACTGCTCCACCGGTTGTCCTGGATTCAGGCAACATATCCAGCGTAGTCCCATTTCAGACTAGTGACTTTTTCAATAATGTCAGTGACTTTAGTTTTATGCCTAATCCATTCATTTCGATGTCTGTCCCTTAGTGAGATACCCAACATTGACCTTTCCATTGCCCTTTGCGTTGTTTTAAGTTTATTTGTTAATTGTTGTGTGAGGGTCCACGTTTGTGCTCCATACGCAATGACAGGAAGCACACATTGGTCGAATATTCTGATTCTCAGGTGTTGTGGTATCTTTTTATTTTTCAGTATATGTGAAAGTTTTTCCGAACGCAGCCCACCCTAGTCGCCTTCATCGCTCAATCTCTATATCCTTGTTTTGTTGACCAATTACTATCTTTTGTTCTAAGTATACATATTGTTGAACATTTTCAATCTGTTTTCCTTTAATTGTAACCGGTATCTGTTGAGAGCTCAGTATTTTCGTTTTTTCTAGATTCATGTTCAGTCCGATCTTTCTAGATTTACTTTCTAGTTCCAGTAACATTTGTGTGAGCTCTTCATCTTTTCCGGCGATTAGGATCAGCTCGTCTGCATATCTTAAATGGGAGAGCCGTTCACCATTAATGTTAACTCTACATTTGACCAATCTAGTTTTTTAAAAACACCTTCTAAGACCAGGGTGAACAATTTTAGAGATATTGTGTCTCCCTGTCTTATTCCTCTGTTAATAGATACTTTGTTTGAGTCTTCATGGAGTCTAATTTTAGCCTTCGCTTGTTGATATATGTATTTTAGAATGTTTTTGTAGCGGTAGTCTATGCGTGCTTTATCCAGTTCGTCCATTATTGCCCAGTGTTCCACGGAGTCAAAAGCGTTCTCGTAATCTACGAAGGCCATATGTACTGAGAAATTGTATTCAGTTGATTTTTCCATTAGTATTTTCAACGTTAGTAGATGATCACTTTACGAAATGCCGCCTGCTCGACGGGTTGGTAGCAGTCTAATTTTCTCTCTATTCGGTTTGTTATTATACTCGTAAACAGTTTATAGACTTGGGATAATAGACTTATGGGTCGGTAGTTTTTTAGAAGCATTCGGTCTCCTTTTTTGAATAGGATTATTATTATCGCGTTGTTCCATGTTTCCGTTATAGTCTAGTGTTCTAAGCATTGGTTAAACAGACGTTTCAGCTTCGGTACTATTATGTCTTGTGCTCCATTGATCATTTCTGCCAGAATTTCTTCTTCTCCTGGTGCCTTGCTGTTTTTTAAGGATTTTAGGGCATGTAGAATTTCTTCCTCACTTATCTCCGGAAGGTCTTCTGATCCCACGTTCATTATTTTCTTTTTTGTTTCCGGTGTGGGTCGTGTTGTTTGTGAGGTATATAGGTTTTCGTAGTATTGTTGTGTTGTTAGTATGATTTCTGTCCTGTTTCTTATCTCTGTGCCACTTTCATCCCTTAATGCTAGCATTTGGTGTCTCTCTTCTTTTCTTTTTAAACATTTCAGGTTTTTGTTTTTCTCTATAACTTTAATTGGCATTTTTGTGTAGTCTTTCCTTATCATTGCCCGTGCTTCTTTTCTTGTTTGTTTGCATTGGTCTGTAGCATATTGACCTGTTTGATATAATTGCTTCCTTTCTTCTATCTTCTTCTTCTTCGTTTTGTCTGACATTTTGCTTTCTCTATTGGTTTTCTTCTTGGTTATCTCCTTTGTTGCTTTTATCATCGCATTTTGTATGTTCTCTGTCATCCGATTCAGATCTTGGGAATCTTCCATGTCGTTTATGTGGTTTTGTACTTTTTCTTTGTAGCTTTCCTTGTTGTTCTGGATTTGGTCTGTATTTATTATTACATTCTTCTTTATTTCCATGTATTTATTTCTGCTTTTTATCGCGTTGATAGTTATCTTTGCTCGGATCATTCTATGATCGCTTCCTGTATTGGATGTATTTGGAACCGTTGCGTCATGGATGAACTTTTTGGAGGATGATAAAATGAAGTCGATTTGATTTTTAGTTTTTCCGTTTGAGCTGATCCATGTCCATGGTCTTTGGGGCTTTTTGTTGTAGAATGTGTTCATTGCATATAATGTTTGTTCTTCTAAGAAGTTTGCCAGCATATCTCTTCTTATATTTCTCTCGCCTATGCCGTACTTCTTAATGTATTCCTCATTCACATCTTGTTGATGTCGCAGTATCGCATTAAAGTCGCCCATTATGATGTCTTGTGTGCTTTTATTTTCTTATCTTGCCCTTTTCATATCTTCATATACTATCTCTACCTCATCGTCGTCATGGGTAGATGTCGGAACGTATTCCTGTATTAGTTTAATCGTCTGTTTGTCTGTTATTCTGATTGTTATGTATGCGACCCTGTCTGAGATACCTTTCATACATTCAATAGCTGGTAGTACATTTTTATTGATGAGGAACCCTACGCCCCTCTGGCTGTCTGTATCGTGGTCTTTCTAGAATAGTGAATTTCCTGATTGTAGCATTACCAGACCTTCTCCTATTCTTCTGACTTCTGAGAGACCTCATTCATCCTTCAACGTCTATATATCCTCCCTTACATCCTATCCAAACTCGTCAACCCGCCTGACAAGCGAGGCGTTTTAATGTCAAACACCAAAATATGCAAAGCTCTAAAACACAAACGGATACTCCCCAAGCGGGTAAGGTCAAAAGAGCAAAATTCCGCACTGACAACAAGTCAGTCTACCTCAAGGATTCTGGGGGAGGCAAGAAATTGGCGAAACATCGTACAAAGCTCATGGTCACCACCTACAACTGTCGATTTTTAAGAAACATAGACCAATTATACGACTTAGAAAACGAAACAGCTAAAAACAAATGGCACACTAAAGCTATATTTTCACTAATTCTAAAACTTGTTAAACACAACTTTAATTATAATGTAAATTAGTTAAACGACTGAAATTGCTAAAAAATAGCAGTTTTTGATGAAGAATTACAAAAAATAACAATGTTTTTGTCGATTAGAAAATATATTTTCAAACTATAATTTACGGAAAACTAAATAAAACCACATTCATAGGGAACAAAGTAAATGCTGTAACAAACCGCAATAAATTGCGTAATAATAAATCCTAAAGATTTTAAATTACCTAAATTGTCAGCAAGGACAGAATAAGCTAGAAGCCAACATGCATAATTGACATTATTACAAAGGCACGACATTGTTGCAATCGTGAATATTGAATTGCATCCGGAAAATAAAAAAAAACTCGATCTTAACTTACTGGCAAACATTTCGAAGAACGGGGCTGCGCAAACTTGCATTTCTGTGTTGTAAGAACCGTTGATTCAGTTTTCATCCATGCAAACCAAAAATGCAATTTGGCAAATCGAGGTATTACGATTCGGAAGTGTTCCGAAACGAGGGGGCTGGAAAAGCCTTCCTAGATTGTCCGTGGTCACGGCGAAGTTAGTTCTATCCCGGGTTCCGCGAAATTAATTAAGCCAGCGCGTACGGCGCTTCGGCTCTAAAACTTCGTAACGGCGCCGGCGCCGGCGGTACAATGCCGCGAGCCGCGCGAACCAGCCTAAGTCAATATTGAAAGTTTTATTTAAAATATTTGTGAGCTAGTGCAGTGCCAAGCCCCTCCAAAGTAAAGGAATACCAATGAAGCCAGGGGCATCCAAAAACCAGCTTAACACCTTCCGAATTTATTAATAATTTCGGACGACCGCGTAAAATAAAATTAAATCTCTTCTCAAGCGTGCGCCGGCTCAGGACGGAGGTCAGTCATTTATGGTATTTTATTAACGAACTAACTGCAGGGTTGCGTTGATTATTCTGTCCGTCCAGTTTGAATTTATGTCATAAAGTTAAGCATAATTGATCAGGCCTTTTTACGAAGTTTACCGCTTCATTAATCATTAATCAGATAAAGTTCCAAAACAATTGTAATTAAACCGAATTTTTAGTTTCATTTAATATAAGTCTATTTATCTATTGTGTGTGTTTTATTTAGACAAAAACTTAGCATTACAACCCTTACGATTAGTAATAGTGGGTAGCAGATGCGTTACAATTCCTTACATGCAAATAGTAATCTACGGGTTAAGAACTGCCCCTATATCACAAAGGAATGGCAGCACGTTAAACTGGTGGCCAGGGAGTTTTCTATCAACCCCATGGTTACAAAATGTTGACAGCGAAAAAAACTACCTTTAAAGACAACCCCTAAAACGTTCAATCCCTAGGATTTACTTTTTTTTGTTTTTAAAAGAGAAATTTAAACACCTAGCTTAAACTATCATCTGCCAACCTTAGCACAAAATGGTGGCAGCGGAAACTACTCTTAACTACAACCCGAAATAAAGGTTTTAACCTTTCAAAGCTCAGAATTTTTTTCTCTTTTCCTTTATAAAACTTTCAACACGTACATCAATTAACATCTGATAACCATTGCACAAAATATTGGCAGCGGACTACAAACTACCCTCATACAACTCTTAAAAACAACTCCCACTGAAAAACCATAAAGAATCTTTAAATTTGTTTTTTTTTATTGAAACACCTGGCTTAACTAACGTTTGCTAACCATAGCACAAAATGGTGACAACAGACTATGAACTACACTCATACAACCCCTATAAACAACCTCTAAAGAAAGTTTACAAAAAGTTTCTTGTTTTAGTGTTTTTGAATTTAAACACCTAGTTCAACCAATATCTGCTAACCATAGCACAAAATGGTAACAGGGAACAACGAGTACACCCTTATATAACATTTTCAGCCTTCAAAACTTTTTTTGCAGTATTTGTAAAAATTTAAACACTTAGCTCAACTAACATCTGCAAACTATAGTACAAAGGGTGGCAGCAATTATCGCCTGAAACCTCTGAAAACAATCTCTAACTGAAATTTTCAACTCCTAAAAATTACAAAAAGTTTTTTTGGTTTTTGTTAAATACCCACGATAATCATATGTTTCAAAGGGCAGCCAACCATCTTAGCTTGGTGAAGTACATGCTACAACCCCCAAAAATCTATTGTTCATTAAAATGAAATTAAATTACTTTTCTGGAAGGCTTACAGCAGGCGCCCACCATTAATAGGTGCTTCTAACAATTTTCCGCTTGCAGGTTATGTAAATAATTTTAATTTTTTGCGATTTTGGGTGTTTTTCCACGTTTTTTTCTTAGGAGCTATAATTTTGGTAGGTCTGTGTACAACAATGATTTCAGCATTTCAGCAGTGCTTCTACCAATTAAAGCAATTCGAACACTCTAGAATTAGCAGCAAATTCTAAACGCCGACACTGTGCAATCCTTAAAAAGGGGCTCCAAAAATTTACTAGGCAAATAAAACACTTGTAAGAAGCATAAACAATGTTCTTGCTAATAAACTGGGACAATTACGAGTAAAATTCACAATAAATACAATTTACACCATAAATTTTTCATATAAAAATCTTTTAAAACAGTTTCAAGGGTTGCACATATAGGCGTTGCATTACCTACTGAAATTAAATAAACCCGTACAATAAATTAGGGTCTCATAAAGGCAATTATTTTATACGTTTTAAACAAAAAAAATAAGTTTACAGTTTACAGCATTGGTTTCACGCATAGGTGCACATATATACAATTTTTAAAGTAATCAGGGGCATTTATCTGAAAATTTCACAGATCAAAAAGTAAAGACCGTAGAAGGGCTACATTTTCAAAGCATTTCAGGCTATAACTAAAAATAAAATGGAGAGAACGCAAAACTACTTTTAAATCAATTTCGAACAGGGGTGAACAAAAATATTATGAAACAATTGGGGCCTTTATTAAGCGTACTGAAAATATGAATATAGAGAAAGCCGAAGAAATTGCTATTCAAATAGAATTATGGGAAACAATTTGCGATGATAAATTTCAAAACAATAATCCAGTGTTCACAGTTCGCACAACACAAAATACTCTTCTTCTTATTGTGTCCTATCCTCAATGGACGTTGGCGTTTATTCTGGCCCATTTAATTTTATTAACTGCTGTTCGGACTAAATCTACTGATGTCATTCCTGGCCACTGCCTTAAGTTGCGCAACCAAGATATTCTGCGGCGTCCAGGTCCGCTCTTGCCATCGAATTTACCCTGTATTATGAGCTGCAGCAACTTCTTTAACTGTTTGCATGATTTCTTTTTCCTTTCCTATGCGTTGGAGTACGGTTTCATTCGATACATGGTATACCCAGGAGATTCTAAGCATGCGTCGATAACAGTACATTTCGAAGGCTTCTAGACGTTTACAGCTTGCATCAGTCAATGTCCAAGCTTCGACGTCATACAACAGTATTGAAAAAACATAACATCTCAGTGTACGAATTCGAAGTTGAAGATTTATTTTCATGTTGCATAGTACATTCTTCATGCGGTTGAAGGCGGTTCTGGCTTTTCCAATTCTGATTTTTATTTCCTGTGATTGGTCCCAATTATTGTTCAAAGATATTCCCAGATATGTTATTGTTGTAACTGTTTGTAGTGGAGTACCATTAACATGGAATTGACCTGTGATGGTCTCGTTTTTGCTGATTATCAAGACCTTTGTTTTATTTGTATTTAGCCGCATGTTATATGTTTCACTTACTCTTGCTACCTTCTCTATTAGTCTTTGAAGTCCCTCAGCAGTATCGGCGAGCAGGACAGCATCATCTGCATATCTAAAGTTATTGCTGCGTACGCCATTTAGTAGAATGCCTTCTTCCTCCCCTTCATCATGTGCTTCTTGGAATAGTTTTTCGGAATATATATTGAATAGCAGCGGAGAGAGCACGCAGCCCTGCCGAACACCCTGACTGATCTCAAACGTTTCAGAGATGTTGTTTTCCACCCGAACACAAGCGTTCTGCTGCCAGTATAGGTTGGATAATATCTAGTCCAGATTGAAAAAGTAGGTCTATTAACTTGTTATGGCTCACTCTGTCGAAAGCCTTTTCGAAATCGATGAAGCAAGCGAAAATATTACAGTTGACGTCGCGTGCCCTTTGTATTAGCACATTTAAACTGAATATAGCTTCCTTAGTACCTAGGCCGTTTCTAAATCCAAATTGTGTTTCACTAAGGTGTTCTAAGATATTAGTCCAAACAAGAGCAAATATTCCGCTCCAGAACATGACTATCAGAGATGACAATTTAGAAATGGTTGACCATTTCATATACTTAGGGGTAAGCATCACAACAGATGGAAGTGAAGAAAGAGAGATTAGAAGAAGGGTAACTCTCGCGAATAAAGCTTATTTTGCCTTATTGCCAACCTTTAAAACCAAAGACATACATCGCAATACAAAAATAAGGATATATAAGACAGTCATACGACCAATACTATCCTACGGCAGCGAAATCTGGGTATTCAATCAGGCAGCAGTGGAAGCAGTAAATGGGTTCGAGAGGAAAATACTACGAAGAATTTTAGGGCCTATAAACGACAATGGAGTATGGAGAGTACGTTATAATTATGAATTGTATCAACACTTAGGAGAGGCATCAATTGAAACACACATAAGAATAAATAGACTGCGGTGGGCTGGCCATACAATCAGAATGACAAACGAAAGAATCCCTAAGAGAGCATTAATGGGAAAAATGGAAGGTAGAAGACCGGTAGGCAGGCCCAAGAAAAGATGGGAAGATAACGTTGCCGTGGACGCAAAGAAGATCTTAGGTGTCCGAAACTGGAAATCATGCGCAATGGACAGAGATGGATGGAGGAAGAAATTGGAGGAGGCCAAGGCTCGAATCGGGCTGTAGCGCCATAGAAGAAGAAGAAGAAGGTGTTCTTCAATTTTTGGATAAATCCGTTCGTGAATTATTTTTAAGAGTACTTCTAGAATATGGCTCATCAAGCTTATTGTTCTGAATTCTTCGCATTTTTTAGATGTTATTTTTTTAGGAATAGGAATGAACGTTGATAGCAGCCATTCCTTTGGTATTATACCGGTGTGGTAGATATGGTTAAATATGTCTGTTATGATGTTCAGGTGCTCTTCTTCGATAAGCTTGTGTATATCACCTAGGATTTCATCTGGCTCCGCTGCTTTGTAGTTTTTAAGTTTCCTGATAGCATTAACGACTTCTGCATTGGTGATATCGGGCCCGGTTGAACCATCGGTTACATTGAAATCTCTTCTCTGGTCGTCTTTGAATAATGTTTCCATATACTCTTTCCATCTTTTAATTTTGTCTTCACTGCTCAGCAGTGGGGTCCCGTCTTTATCTAGAACAATGCTCGAGTGTTTAGTTCTATAAATTCCCTTTGCTTCTTTGACCTTTTCATGTAAGTTGAATAAATCATGTTGACGTTCTAATTGTTCAATTTCACTACATTTTTCTGTCAGCCAGGTCTCTTTCGCTTCTTTTATTTTCTGTTTGACAGTATTGTGTACTTGTCTATATCTAATTTCGTCTCTATTCCTATATTTCCTGCTCTCTTCCATAAGATCTAAAATTTCGTCAGTCATCCAGACGTTGTTCTTTTTTCTAACATTCACTGCAAGTTTTTAATTTGTTGTTTGTGTTATAATGTTTTTGACAGATTTCCACTTTTGTTGGGTGTTGTTATGTTGTGGATTTTCTTCAATTTTAACTATTTATTTGTTTAATTGTTCTTTTATTTTTGACTTGATATTTTGGTCTTTAAGTTTATGTATATCTAGCCGAGTGTTTTGTTTTGATCTGATTAACTTTTTCAGCCTTATTTTGATAGTTGCTAGCAGCAAGTTATGATCTGTGTGAACGTCTGCTCCCGGGCAAGTTTTCGTTGACGGAACTGCATTATGAAATCGCTTGTTCACCATTATAAAGTCAATTTGATTTCTGACTATGTTCTGTTGATTGTCAGCGGGTGATTTTCATGTATACAGTCTTCGCGCAGGGAGTTTGAAGAAAGTATTCATGATTGCAAGATTATTTTCTTTACAAAATTAAACCAGCGTTTCCCCTCTTTCATTACGTATACCCAAACCATAACTCCCAACTAAATCATCACTTCGTCCTTTACCAACTTTCGCATTAAAGACGCTAGTAAGTATTGTTACTTCATCTTTTTTTGTATGTTTCTGGGCTGCCTTTATGTCTGAATAAAATTTTTCAAGGTCTTCCTCACAACCAGCTGATGTTGGTGAGTATACTTGAATTATATTTATATTGCATGGATTTGCGTTGATTTTCAGTATAACGACTCTATCCGATATGGGAATAAATCCGAGTATGGTTTTTTCAACTTTTTTGGTTACTATTATTGCAACTCCATTACGATGTTGGAAATTGTCTTCACCAGCGTAGTAGATCGAATGGCCATATGATATACATTTTCCCGATCCAGGCCAACGCATTTCGCTAACGCCTAGTATGTCGATGTTTAGACGACTCATTTCCATAATGGTATCTGCTGTCTTTCCAGCTTGGAACATACTTCGTACATTCCATGTGCCTATTCTCAGTTGTGTTTTTAGTTTTGGAATGTTAGGTGTATTGCGGGGATTTTTCTGGATTACGACCTGGGAGGCCCTGCAGTCTATATGTGAGTGTGCTCCCCTGCCGGATCTTGGATTCCGAACGCCATGATCAGTAAATTTCTGTTTTACAGTAGTTTGTGAAATCATGATGACCCAAAATACAGTTTGTTTCAATTGTGGACGCAACAATCACATTGCGAAATACTGTTTAAATTAAACTCGGAGTAAAGCATTTAATAATTTTTTTACTAGACAAGCCAATTTTAAAAATGTTAGGGCCACAATTTGTATAAGCCGCATGGCGGGTTTAATCAGAATAATTACATGTTATAGCGGCAGTTGCCAAATTATAACAGTACTGAAGAAATAATGCAAGAAAAAAACTCTCAACAAATCAATTATAATAGTAAGCAATATCCAACAAAATATTAAGGAAATAACGCTAACAATAATAGAAACTTTAACGCAAATGTAAACTCAAGAAACTACGATTAGAATTTTAGTAAGCGGGACTACGGAAAAACTCACAATAATGTAAATTAAAATCTTAGGTTGAGATTGCCTAATTAATAATAAAGCGGCGATAAACTTTTCCAAACTGCACTGTAACCGTTTGGGGCAGAGAATTAACGATCTTGCGCCAATCTAGCGGTACAATTCAATTAATAATGAAATCGGTATAGAGGAGGTATTAAATAACAACAATAGCTATACACAAGAAGATTACAACGAAAATATTTTAGAAGAAAAAAATAAGGAAATACAGCTGTCAGGTACAAAAATGAAAAAATTTCAGGGATTCCAGTCACCCCAGGTAGAAGGGAAAAACGACGGAATACCCACAGAAGCTAAAGTTGGGAATTGTGGGTCTCAATCATCGGCAGAGGTTCGAGACGGAGGTTGCACTCAGCAACATTACTCGCTCTAAGATTATACAGGAGGTGGAGTGACACAATTCGAGCAAGAAAAAATTTCAGGGATTCCAGTCATTCCAGGTAGGAGGGAAAAACGACGGAATAACCATAAAAAATAAAGTTAGAAATTGTGAGTCTCAATCATCGGCAGAGGTTCGAGACGAGATTGCACTCAGCAAAATTACTCGCTCTTGGATTGTACAGGAGGCGGAATAACACAATTCTTAAAGGATTCTCAAGAAAAAGCTAGAAATGAACTTAAAACAAGACCCACAGCTAGAGAAGCAGTAGTAAGGAAGTAGGTAAATAAAACCAATAAAAAGAGGTACGTCATAAAGGCTGATCACCTAGACGAAATCTTAAAGTTTTCAGTACGCAAAGAGGATATTGGAATAACCGCCAAAAGGAAAGTCACGGGAAAAAGTGACAAGGAACTTAGGGAAAAGTTCAAAATTGTACCAAGATACACAAAGGTAAAAATGCTAGAAGGAAGCATATAAATGGAAATGCCAATAAAGTAGGCAACATCTTTAACCACAGTGTTGGAGAACTAAGCAAAGAAGAAAAAAATCCTGCAGCAAGAATATGAAAATAAAGTAAAGCAAGAAAAAGTACGTAGGACTTTGAAAGAAGAATCTAAATAAAAGAAAAAATTAATTTAAAATGGGTATTTAAAAAGGTACCGAATTATTAAGAAGTGTTCCAATTAAAAATAGAAAGGAACAGGTAAATATAGTAAGTGAAAAAAAAACTTGTGTATCGAAGAAACAAAACTTAGGCTACAAAAAAAAGAAGACAAAATTCCAGAAATCAAGAAATTGAAGAATACGAAAAATTTTAGAAGACTTAATACCACCTCCCCGTACCGAAATACATTGCGAAGCTAAAAATATATATTTCAACGAAATAAATTTTATACAGCTTTCCATCTTTAATTATCGTTTACTATGGAGGCCTTCACGCCTGCAACAATAGTCTCTGTTGCATCATCCTTTCTCTTACCACTGGAATAAGTTCCAAAAAACAATCATTAATACATAATAAATATTTCTAATAAAATTGTAAATAAATATGAAGACGAAAATAGACGAATACTAGACTAATAACTAATACATATTAATTACAAATACATAATAAAGATTAATAATAAAGTACTAAATAAATACAAAGAAGAGGTAAGAATAAAAAGAAACAAATGCAACAATCTCGATTAATAAGGGTAGAAAAATAAGGTAGTGCAGAGGAGAAAGTGAACAAATTATCAGAAGAAAGAAGACAGCTTCGAAAATCAGCAGCCTACAGCCGAAAGATGACACTCCACGTCAACATAGCAGTGAAACAAGAAGTGCGGTAGCTTTTCAAAAGCAGTATTAAAATTAAATCAGTGGACAGAACGTAATAAAAATGTGTGTAGTGCGAAGTCGACTGCGTAAGAAGACACTGTAGGGCAATACATTAAGGAAATTGGGTCAATAGAATCAGCAGTAATGGTTAATTACACATAAAAGTCATGGGTTTTTATTAATTGTTAAAAAGCAGAAATGTCCATAAGGACATGCCTACTTTTAAAAAGCAAAGAGTAATGTAACAAACCGCAATAAATTGCGTTTATAATAAATCCTATAGATTTTAAATTACCTAAATGGTCAGGAAGGACAGAATAAGCTAGAAGCCAACATGCGTAATTCACATTATTACAAATCCACGACATTGGTGCAATCGTGAATATTAAATTGCATTCGGAAAGTCAAAAGAAACTCGATCTTAACTAAGGTTTCAAAGAATTGGGCTGCGACGCAACTTGCATTTCTATGTTGTGAGAACCGTTGATTCAGTTTTTATCCATGCAAACCAAAAGTGCAATTCGGCAAATCGAGAAACTACGATTCGGAAGTGTCCCGAAACGAGGGGGCTAGAAAAACCTTCCTCGAATGTCCGCGGTCACGGCGAAGACAGTTCTATACCGGGTTTCGCGAAATTAATTAAGCCAGCGCTTACGGAGCTTCAGCTCTAAAACTTCGTAAAGGCGACGCAATGCCGCGTGCCGCGCGAACCAACTTAAGTCAAAATTGAAAGTCCTATTTAAATATTTGTGAGCTAGTGCAGTGCCAGGCCCCTCCAAAGTAAAAGAATACCAATGAAACCAGGGGCATCTAAAAACCAGCTTAACATCTTCCAGATTCATTAATAATTGCGGGCGTCCGCGTAAAATAAAATTAAATCTCTTCTCAAGCGTGCGCCGGCTCTGGACGAAGGTCAGTCATTTATGGTATTTTATTAACCAACTAACTGCAGGGTTGCGCTGATTATTGTGTCCTTCCAGGGTGAATTCAGGTCATAAAGTTAAGCATAATTGATCAGGCCTTTTTACGAAGTTTACCGCTTCATTAATCATTGATCAGATAAAGTTCCAAAACAATTGTAATTGAACCGAATTTTTAGTTTCTTTTAATATAAGTCTATTTATCTATTGTGGGTGTTTTATTTAGAGAAAAACTTAGCATTACAACCCCTACGATTACTAATGGTGGTCAGCAGATGCGTTACTATCCCCTACGTGCACATAATGATCTACGGGTTAAAAACTACCCCTATATCGCAAAGGCGTGGCAGCACGATAAATTGGTGCCCAGGGGGTTTGCTATCAACTCCTTGGTTACAATGCTCTTCTTTAGCAAGAATTGTTTGGATCTTTGGCAACTCATTACGCCATACAAAAGCCATCTAATACCTAGTAAAAGGTTGTAATCTGTCGTAATCTCCTTGAATTGTCTGCTAATTGAATTTTGTTATTTGTGTTGCCTACTACACTACACAACACTGCTAAATTACATCGATTTTTCTAAAATCTTAGTTTTATTATTGCCGAAACAGTAGACATACAAAATGTAAATGATTTGAAAAGTAATCGACCGCCTTTAATACTTTAAAATTGGCTTTCTAAAAGTTAAACAAAGTGTGCATAAAATGGGGTATATTTCAAGGCATAAACTCCAGCGTTAAGTACTTGGGATTAATACTTTCTACAATTTATTTCAAAAATTTAAAATGTGCATCTTTCTTGTAAAATATTCAACAGTAATTACATAAGTGGTGATAATTTTTTGATAATTTTAACTAGATTCACGAATCTATTAAGAAATCTCACGAGTGGACGAAGTCCACGAGTGGGATTTCTTAATAGCAACAAAGATGAGTGCTAATCTAGTTAAAATTATTAAAAAAATTATTACCACGAATGTAATTCGGCGTGATTATTTTTTAAACAGTTCAAGTTGTAGATTGGGTTTGATGGAGCTTCCAGATGAGTGTCCTGTTATTTTTAACAACTCCTGCTCACTTACTCCACTTTTAGCTGGTTGTGTTACAGCAGGAGAACGATTTGAATGGTTTGTGAAAAAATAGTCGCTGTAATTTGCTACTAGCAAATAGTCAGTGTAATTTTGATGCTACTAGCAAATAGTCAGTGTAATTAGCTACTAGCAAGTAGTCAGTGTAATTTTGATGCTATTGGTCGATTTGAATTTATTTCTCATTACTATTGGCTGATAGGACTGTTTAAAAAATAATCACTTATAATACCATGAGTAGTCAAAGTTATGTCGACTATTTTTGCGGTGGTGTCACGAATGTCCATTGCGCTTTGGTACGATTAGGACGAGTGCGCTAGCACGAGTCCTAATCCCAAGCGCAATGGACATGAGTAGTGATACCACCGCAAAAATAATCTACTTAACTTTGACTAAAAATGGTATTCGAGGGACTATTTAATGAACCAAACTACTTTTTCAAATTAGTTTTCAGTAAATCTAGCAACAAACTACGCAATTTCTATAGTAACAGAACACTAATATTGACTTTTACTAACAAAAATCGCATTTGTTAAAAATAGTCACTTGAATACCTTCTAGGAAGATATATCCACTGATATTTTTTTGATTGGTCAAGAAACGTCAGAATTCTGGATTTTCATTGGTTACTTTTTGACAGATGCCAGGTGAATTGAATAGTCAGTACAATTTTTCTTAAATTGAAAATTTAAGAACTAAATTTCCTAAAATTTTAATTTAATATACCATAAAAGGCACAGAAAGGCAAGTAGAATAGAAAATTCCTCAAAATTGCACCCATTCTAAAACGGATTTAAAATTGGGTTTGTCTTTAATCTTTCCATTTATTAAAAAAAGGCAATTTGCCTAACTATCCTAGTTCTAATTATTACATACTACAAAGAAACGTTCAGAAATTACCGTTTTAAAAATGCTGGGAATAAGGATTGGTCACATTTTTAGTAAACAAAAATATGTCTGTTAGTGCTAACTAGGGAGATGGTCAATAAATGTAATTACATATTTAAAAAAAGTACAGAAGGGCATCTTTCGACTGATAAAAAATGGAGTTCTTAATTAGACTATTATATTTTTGCTCTTTTCCAAATATCCTGTCGATTAACTTTGCGTAGTGAACAAAATACCACACAAATGCCAATTTAAATCCACTACGAGCGCTTTTTGTAGCCATGTGGATTATTGAAATTGATAATACTTGTATTCTCAATTATTTGTGCGTTATTAAAGAAACTGTGGTAGCTGTATCAGAATCGAAAAATCTATTAGTTTTTCTTCTTGCACATGTTTATCGATTTTTGTTATCAGACTTAGAATAAGGTATGAAAGGAAGCAAAGTAGTAGCAAATAATAATGATTTTGATACCAGTTCTTTACCGAATCCAGTGGAATCAACTTAAGCAATCTTAAACGTTTTGATTAAATAGCCTTGTTACAAAACGAATACTAAAAGTTCTAAAAAATGCTACTTACCAAGATTATTAGCTGAAGCTTCATCTAAAACGCATGCTGTGATAATAATACCGACAATTAGTATAATACTTGCTCTTAACGCCATAGCAGTTTTGAAACAATATGACAAATGCAGGTACTATACGTGGCTTCTTATAGCTGGGTAATATAGTTAAGTGCTTAATAACACATTTCATAGCTTTCTTAATCAGCTGTATCAACACAAGTGCTTCTCTAATTGACTATAAATTATATTTCTGTGTTGTAATCTCTCAGCAAAATGTAGGCTAGAATTCCAAAAAAGTACACTGACTAATAATAATTTACAATCGCTAGACTACGTATTGTATATATATTGTAATGGTTTTGGTATGAGGGTTTAACAGTGTACATATTATTAAAATGATTAACAATATTTGCATACAATAACAAAAATGAATTTATGCATTTTAAAATTAAATCAGAATTATTAACACATGTAATTGGAAAAGACTCATGAAGAGACTATAATACGATGTAAAGATAATAATTTGAATTATATAACATACAATCTACGAGAAGGAGAAAAAAACATATTTAAAGAATAAGAAGAAATATGGAGAATCTACGAAGAATGAATCTGATAGGAATAGAATAACTATACACATATTGACTACAAGGATGATTATTGGAATTGGATATTGTACATCATACATTGTGAATTGGTTACATTACCTATGTCTTATATGAATGACTGGCGGTGTATATTCTGGGAGGAGTCCACATCGAGTTCCTGAGAGAGTTCACATCTTGTGAATTGGATGTTGAAGAAAGCTTTTGCAGTTGCTGTTGTCATAGTCATAGTCATAGTCATAGTGTTTATTGGTGTTTGTAACATACATGTTTTACACAAGTCGAAAAAAAAAAATAAATTACAATAGCTTCAGTGCATCTATAAGTCTAGTAAATTAAAACTGAAATGTGCAGAAACATATTAAAATTACTATTGTTTTACATTGATCCAGTTGTGGGTATAAAACTCCTGAAACGAATAGAAGGGCTTCTTTAGCAGGTACTGTTTTACAGTTGTTTTGAATTGTTTTGCAGGGAGAGTTCGTATTGTTTCCGGTAACAGATTAAAAAATTTTATACCGTAATATTTGGTTCCTACTTGAGATTTACATAGCCTTATAGGGTTGGGGCATAAGTTTGATTTGTGTCTAGTGTCATGGTTGTGAATCTGCTCGTGAGTAGTTAAATTCGGCAGATTAGCTTTAGTATAAATCAAGCAGGTTAGTATATACTGACAAGGTAAAGTGAGTATGCGCAGAGCCACAAAACTCTCCCTGCAATCAGCGCGGTAACCTTTTTGGGCTAGAATTCTGACTACGCGTCTCTGAAGTCCGAAGGCTCTGTGCACAGATGTAGAGTGACCCCATACTATTAGTCCGTATGAGAGAATCGGGTGTATTAAAGCAAAGTAAGCTATTCTCAATACTTTTGTTGACACAGAGCTGGTCAGACTTCTAATAAAAAATATATTTTTACACAGCCTTACTGCTACATTTTCATCGTGTACATTCCATTGTAACGCTTTATCAACTTCCAATCCAAGAAATTTTGTACTTACTTCACCTATGTTTATCGGTACTTTTTTAAGTGTAAACAAAATATTTACCGTTTTATCTGGGTTTGATTGACAGATATAAATTTGTTACTTGATTTTTTAAGTAGGAATTAATTGAAACAAAAATCAAATTGCTGAAATAACTAAAGTCAGTGAAAAATAAAATCCAATACTTTGGTATTAAGAGTGATTGTGTTTTGCTGGAGCTAGTAATATTTTAAATCGTGATAATTAATAATTGAACAAAACGGGCACACCAAATACAGAAATTCATTTAATTGAATGATAATTGATTAAGAATAAACAAAATAGGAGAAACTTAAGCTATTGCTAAAGCATAATAAAATATGTTATAACATAAAACCATTTACATACATAAAGACCATTATAACAGAGTCAATTATAATATAAAAGGCGCCACAACGTGGAGTGACAGCCAAAAATTCGGCATAAAATATGGGAAACATTTTTATTTTTGATTTTTCAAAAAAACTTTTTACGTCAATTGTTTGTGCTTGTCTAAACATTTATTTAGCCCCTATCATATATACCGAGTGACTTAGTTATTTAGAAAATGAAGTTCTTCGAAATTGTCAAAATCCAGTTTAATACACAATTGTATAGCTGGGGAATTAAAATGGTTCACATTTATTTAAACCGATCACTTTTACTTTCGAAGTGTAGGTGTTCTAAATCGCTCCGAGAAAGTTTGAGTAGTGTGTGAGGACAATTTCCGGAATTTAGCGCTTTCCTCCATTTTCCCGCATCCGAAATTCAGATTCTAGTATTTTTGCCGCATAACTTAAGTCTAAATTAACAGTTTAGTGGTGTACCCAAAACTTAACTTCGTTAGTTTTAAATAGTAGCCGTTGCCAGCTCATCTTTTATCATTAATTTATGTTTAGATATGCGTGTTCTAAATTTAGCTTGGGTTCTCGCAGAAGTGACGCATTGTACCTTTATTGTATTCTTAATTGCTTTCTGGCGCCAGCCAGTCCGACTCTTGTTTTCATGTGGTCTCCTTTTGTGAGCGAAATTTTGTTGAACAATTTGTAGTCATGCAGGCGAAAGCTTCCCCCGAAGTCTTAGGCGTAGTGCTGAGTCAAGAATGGTTAATGAGTGGAACAAGGTGCGAAGCTAAGTAGCTCGTGTGATTTTAAATTTGGTTGTAGAATTTCTTCCCTGAGCAATGGCATTCTGATCCCTGCTACCATCTTAAGAGAGTCGAAATCTGTGCTGTCTATTCCGCGCCCCCGTCAGCCTCGGCTGTCGGGATGCGCTGTTTCGCTTAATTAACTTTGTACTTTTAACCGATTTTTGTCCCCTTTGAAAAAGTTAAAATTAATTGTGGGCTTTCGTCGGTTTTTGGGCCTATTGAAGTTATGAGTGTTTTCGTTTCGTAGTAACAGTTAGCCATTCCGTGAAGATGAGTGTCAGAGTTGAAGGAATGCAAATAAGTTAGTTGTGATCGAAGAATCCTTACCGAGGGGCTGCAAGACCCCCAATTATTGCATCAGCGGATCATTTACAGGATTCTCGAAAGAACCAGCTCTACCTTAATCAAGGCAGTGTGTTGATCTCGCATGTTGAACGTTGTTGTCGGCGTCTAGCTATTTATCCGTTTAGGAAATTATATCCGCTTTAAGTCCTGGCTGTGGTAACCATCATTTAGAGGCCCTGTTCCCGCCGCCCGCAAACACCCTTTTAACACATTCACTGCCGGTATCATTTTTTGGAAGTGTTCCAGGGGCCGTTTAGCATTTTTTAAGCATCGGTGAGTTTATTTTTGCATAAAATGGTAGGAAAATCAGTTTTGAGTTACAATGTGGCCAAAAATGGCCAAAACACGTGACAACACATATGGTGTGTGATCGGCATCTGAGAAAGAATTCTTAACCAGGGGCCAATCACACACCTTGTGTGCGATGTGATACACTGCCTAGGGAACAATAAAAGCCAACAATAAGAACTAAAAATGTATTCGTAGTTTTGTTACAAAGCAAATAAAAGCAAACAACAAATACTGAAAGATTTCCAAAAGTAAAATTAGAAATAGTAAATGAAAAAAATTAATCAATATTTATGAAAAATTCTAAAACACGGTTCCAAGCACAACCCGGGTGTGTCCGGGCATATGGTGCAACAAAAATTTGTTGCTTTTCGATTTTTCTTTGTTCTGCAGACCCGGCAGTCTTTTCGCATAGTTTTGCCCCCTTCTGACTTTTGTAGTTGTAGTTGTCGTCCGATAAATCTAAATAGGCTGCCATTTCATCTTCTGTCAACGCCTTGGGATTCTTCACAGATACTTTTCGGGGTCTTTTAGCACGCGAAGGCCCTACCACAGGTTCATCGCCCATAATTACAGCGCGAAAATTAAAACCGGAAACCAAGGTCAAAAATTATTTTTAACACACCTCCTCACTATGCCTGCACAAGCTACACTGCATTGAAGCCACGCCGAGACAGCTATGCAACGCTAAAATCAAGTGCGCAGATCACACAGGGTGTGTGTGATTGGCGTCCTGCGGAACATACGCTTCACACACACGGTGTGTGACCGGCAGTGAATGTGTTAAGCAGTTTTACCGGTTGCTGGCGACTTCGGGGAGCATCAATGTTGACTTCGCTGCATTCTGCAAACCAGCTAATTGTTCCTAGTTATATATAATGCATTTCAAACCCTTTTGTGTGATGCAGTTCGTAAGATGTGCTTGCGTAATTTAAGCTACCGTATGATGCTTGTAATGAACTTTCAAGAAATACCGCCGGAGTAAATTTTCTTGTTGAATTCGTGATTGATGTTATTATTGTAGATCAAAAATTATTTTATTAAGTAATTTTAAAGCCACTAACGCTTTTATTTTGGATTTTATGTTTGTACAATGATTTCACATGTTTTTATCTCAATAGATTGCATTTAATCAAGTACTTTATGCATTATTATTTAATATACCAACTGTTGCATGCGTATTTGTGTTGTGTTTCTTTGTGTAAGAAATACAGGGGAGTGTTGGAGAAAATGAACTAAAGGTAAGTTTACTGATGCTGCTCGCTGGTTGAAGTCAAGCACTGCAACCCTTTTTAACACCCCTTAAGCGCCGTTTATTTGTTTCCATTTTGGGAGTGAACGGGTATACCAAATGAAGTGGTGGCGTTTTAATATTTAACATCCTGTTATGTGCCTATATGTGCCTAAATCATAATTAGTGCCTCTGTGCCTAAATCATAATTAGTGCCTATGTGTCTAAATCATAATTAGTGCCTCTGTGCCTAAACTTAATTATTATATAACATTATTGTGTGCGTTTGTACCTACATATTATCCACATTTTTATATTTTATTTTGTACAACACTCATATTTACAGATAGTGTAAAACAATCGCTTAATGCAGCGCTTGGACACATTTCCTAAGATTAATGATCAATTCTAAACACATTTCCTTGTGAGCCGTTAGTTGCTATCATACTTGTTTGCATTCATGTTTTTCCTAGAACAAATAACGCGTAATGATAAATCATACAAAGCATTTCTGAAAACTATTATCAGAATCTATTTAGTCATTCATGTTCTTTTGGCTTACTTTTACCTTTTGGGACCAAGTGTAAATGCATTCATCGATTATTTTATTA
This sequence comes from Agriotes lineatus, assembly GCA_940337035.1. Taxonomy (NCBI): domain Eukaryota; kingdom Metazoa; phylum Arthropoda; class Insecta; order Coleoptera; family Elateridae; genus Agriotes; species Agriotes lineatus. The sequence continues at coordinate 108,127 of CALNHX010002107.1, read as the reverse complement.
TTGTATACTTATTGCATTAACCTATATTTCTAGATATTGTATTTTGTACTAATATTAATTTTAACTTTGAAATGAGTTATTTATCTGTGACGCAGAACGCTAACGTATTACTTCCTATTTTAAAATTCTTTGTAAGTTGTTATCAACATAGATTGCCAGGAAATTGCAAGACCGCATGACCGTTCCTTGCGTATTCATAACAGATAAGGAATTCATTAAAACCACTTCGCTACGCCTGAAGTGGCAGTTAGTTCATCGCAGTTAGTTCATCACAGTTCATCATTAATTGTTGTTGCTCTCAGCACAACAAATTATTAAATGTTAATTCAACCTTAAGTACTTATAAATTGTACCTCAGTTTGTGTTTAGTGTTGTTATTTGTGTAATAAAAGTTATTCTACAAGTTTATACTACGAGTTTATCTTACGAATTTATGGACGAATTTATTCTACAAGCTTATAAATTTCCTTCGTAACCAGCCTGCCGCTCAGCTACTTAACAATCCTTATCTCGTTTACCGGATCGTAGCCCTAATTTGAGGTCGTAAAGAACCAGCCCTTCTCGCTGAGCGTCTTAAGCTGGGGCAACCTCTTGTCACAGCCCATCGTAAAGATTTAGGGCAGCGATTCCGTGCGATTTTCCCAATTGTGTAATTTTTGCTGAAGTGACAAGCTGACGGTTTTGTTTTAAAGAGTATTTGCGTTGTAACAAATTGTCCCTTTGTCGTTAATACCGGTTTAGCCTGTACCAAGCCGGTATTCTTAGTGGTGCTTGTTTCCTTTGCATCGTAAAGTTATTTTTGGTTGTAACAAGTGAAGTGATAACGAAAAGTCGCAAAGCCAGATATGCAACTCAAACAGAGTAGCATTTTATCAATGAGTGCTGTGCAAATCAGAGAAACGGACAATGTCCTACGGGACAAGTGCAATACCTTCAGTTAGTTCAACCAAATCCTAATACAAGGTATTATGATACGAACTTGCATTTCACACCTCAGCTACAACAATATTCGCAAAATGGTCTTTTAAAGCCAATGAGTTTAAAAAAATAGAATCGCGGTAATCAAAACGCAAATAGATTTTTTTGTAGCTACGATGCGAAATGCTACTTTTGCAATGACAGATGTTTTAGGCCAACCCAAAGATTCGTTTGATAATACAAAAGCATTTCATATTCGAGATATATTTTTTTATTGCATTAATATTAAGAAAAATGTTATTAAACATTATAGAACTGCCAACATGCGTTTGTTTGATAGTTCATAAATAATTATTAAACGATTGTCAATGGTGACATTGAAACTTTTAATTTACATGTTGTAAGAAGCTAATTAATTAATTAATTAATTAACTACGTATAATAATATTGAGAAAACTAGCTGTTTGAGTTAAGATAATACCTTTGTAATATATAGATTCATTTTATTCACTAAATTAATTCAGTTTTCGAAAAAGAAAATAACCTGTAGCACGAAAACGCCTAGAAAATAATCCAAATGTTCTCAACATAGATTTAGTTGATAACGGTCAGCAGACAAGGAGCCAAAAAATCGTTAATAATATCAAAGCATTAATTATAGACATCTAATTTGGATTGAGTTTCCAAGTAGACTACAGTTATTGCATATTTTTCACCAGAAATGTTAAAAGACACCCAAATACAATCAAGAAAAATATTTTCGAGATTAAGAAGTTAGGATTGATATTTTTTAGTATAGCTATTAAAACTTCCATCGCCGCTGATTTTGACTGTTATTTAAGAATTTCTATCGCATCTGTATACATCGTATCATAATTGAGTAGCTCAGAATTGCATATACTATGCTCGCTATGCCTCTGATAAGACTAACCCATCGTAATTTGCCGCATACATGTTTCTGTAAAAACCTCCCATTTTGGTTCGAAGTCTTCGTACATTTTGATAATAAATTAGAAGAATCTGTTTAGACAAGTGTAAACGCCTAACTGCTTATAAAAACATAAAAAGTAAGGAAAATTCAGTAAAGTAAATTTGTACAGAATATATCAGTTAATCGCTCCAAGTCTTGAATTATTTGTACCGCCATAATTCTTTCCTTGTTATTAATGTGAACTTTGAACCAAAAGTTACGGAAATCGTACTAATTCGATGGACATGTGAAGATGTCAATTCTTGTTATGGTTAATAGTTATGTCTTCTACAATCGAATAAAGAGGCATTTTATCCATATGGGAAAAACGTTAGCTCACAAGGCAAAGCCGAGTGAGATAATTTCCCAGAATGGATTAGCTTTATTTATTCGGGTGTGGCATATTACATTTTTCCAATACCTACATTTAGGTATATATACAGGGTGACATATAAGAAACGGAAGTTTTTCAAATGAAAGTATCTCAGTTGTTTTTGATGAGAAAATGTATTTTATTGTACAAAATGAAAGATTACAATCTACCATTTCATGTGACATAGTTATTTATGAAAAAGTATGTCACTTAAGTGGCGGCCGTCTTCTTGGATGCACACTTCAAGTCTATGCCTAAAGCTATCCATAACTTTGGCCAAAGGCTGTGGTCGAATCAACTGTACCTCTTCTGTAATGGAATTTTTCAACTCCAATAAATTTCGGGGTTTGTGAACATAAACACGTTCTTTTAAGTACCCCCACAGAAAAAAATCACAGGAGGACAAGTCCGGTGATCTTGGGGGCCAAGGCACATCACCGAAACGCGAAATGAGGTGTCCAGGAAACATGTTTCTGACAACTTCCATCGATGCGTTGGCAGTGTGCGCTGTGGCACCATCTTGTTGAAAATAAACATTTCTTATGTGTATTCGTTGTCTCTGAAGTTGTGGTAGAAAAAACGTATTACACATGTGTATGTAACGATTCGAGTTAACTGTCACCGTAACGTTGTTCTCCTCAAAAAATAGGGCCCGATTACACCAAAATGGGCAACTGCACACTAAACTGTCACGCGCTCAGAGTGGAGAGGTTGTTAATGGATGTTTCAAGGATTTTCATGGGCCCAATAGCGAAAGTTTTGCTTATTTACCGAGCCATCCAAGTTAAAATGAGCTTCATCACTCATTATCACTACTGCATTTGGATCTTCTTCAAACACCACTTGCATACGCGGAGCGAATTCCCGTCGTTGTAGGTAGTCCCTCACATTGAGCGGCTGCACTACTTGCAGTTTGTATGGATGGAATTTTAAATCAAAACGTAACATTTTTCTCACAGATTCACGATTTATCTGTAACTCGCTTGCATGTCTACGTGCCGATCGACTGGGGCTCCTAATGATTGCTTCTCGCAGTCTGGCGATGTTTTCTGGTGTCCTGGCAACTCTTTCACGGCCTGGCGGCTTTTTCTTGGCAACGTTTCCTGTTAATCTGTAACTTTTAACCCATCGCAGGATCGTATTGCGGCTTGGAACTGCGCCATTCCGTCCGATATTAAAATGGCGACGAAATATTCGCTGTGTTGCAATGACAGACTCACTGTTTAAAACAAATGTATCGTACGTCAAACGCGATGCTGTATTGTCCAGCGCTCAATTATAACTAAAATGGTAGGCCAGTTTCAAGCGAATGTTGCCAACTGCAACTCTCTAAAAACACTTACAGCTGTGTACTAGCCTTTCTAAAAACGTCCGTTTCCTATATGTCACCCTGTATATATGACATAAATTTTGAAAATGAATAAATCATTTCAAATGAATTTCATGTTACCTGTTTTTGTACTAGTTACCCATGTAGCACATATTTATTTTGTTAGATCCTATGGATTATGCACTATTTTATTCACTAGTGAAGTAAGCAGCATTTTATATACTGTTTGAGGCTTTTGCGGTTACTCGAATTATTCTTCTTAACATGGAATTTCGGCTTAGACCGCGAGTATTAGTATATGAACACCCAGCATTTTCTGGCTTAATGTGCCTTGCACCTTGTGAAATCGAGCAAAAACCCGCGCGATGACCATGCTGTTTGGTGGCTCGTGTTGTTTGAGTATCTTGAGAACGAGGATACTTAGGCAGATTTGGCCGTTTTGCTGTTTGTGCATCCATATTCACTAACGTTTCGCAAGACTTTGCAGCTTGCATCATCAGAGTGAAAGTCGCACTAAGAACCGAAGGTCGGTGTGGAGCTATTTATAGTCCTCCGTGCCAGGCGCCCGTGAGAGGCGTAACGCTGGTTGGTCGTCCGAGTGCAACGTAATCGGTGGGGCGTGGCTGTATGACGCACAGTGGTTGTAATGCTTTAGATCATGTATCACAGGGGTCCACGTTTTACTAAGCTTAAAGCCATCTTCCCTGTTGATATTATTTGGATGTTTTTCTATTTCTATGGCTTCACGTATCACTCGCGGGAGGTAGTGAGGTATTCTGGCAAGTACTCTGGCGTGCTCAAACTCTATAGTGTGCCCATTTGTAAACGTATGCTCAGCTACGGCTGATTTTCTGATGCGTTTGTGTTTGGAATCGCCTTTATGTTCTTGAAGTCTTAGATCAACTGAACGACCAGTCTGTCCTATGTAACTCGAGCCACAGGAACAAGGAATGCGATAAACGCCAGCGGTTTTTAAACTTGGAATCTTGTTTTTTACCTATCTGCAGCCGTTACCCAAAGTTTCCTTGCTCGCAAACACAGTTTTGATCTTGCATCGTTGCAGGACACGTCCTATCTTATCAGTCCAAATCTGCGTAAGTGTCCTCGTTCTCAAGATACTCAAACAACACGAGCCACCAAAGATGCATGACCTTCGCGCGGGTTTTTGCTCGACTCCACAAGGTGCAAGGCACATTAAGCCAGAAAATTCTGGTTGTTCATATACAAATACTACGCGGTCTAAGCCGAAATTCCATGTTAAGAAGAGCATTTTATCTAGACTCATCGATAAAATGTTACTTTATCATGGCAATTTTCGTAGATAAAATACAGCTTTACAAGTAAGCATTGAAAAATTATTATTTAGTGACAACTCTGCTCTTTTAACTTTACCTTGTCTCCAGACAGTAGATCTATCTGTCGTAAGCCAGCACATTTCATAACTAGTTTTATATTTGGGTGCGTATTTAATAATAATAATAATAATAATAATGTTTATTGAGATTACATTGACATTACATTGACATTCATTTACAATAAAAAAGAAGACATAATCTCAAAAGGCGAAGTGTCGGTGTAACCCTAACTCGATGGTAACAATCTATATTCTCTGTTTCAATTTTCAGACAAAACATTTGCACCACCTTTAAACAGGGGTTGACACGTCCTGGGCCAGCTCTTTTAACTCTCCGCATATATGGCGTGGTGTAAAGATCAGACAAGAAAGTGCTTTGGGCAATTTGGAAACGATTAGATTCTCGTACTTGAACGTTAATATTTGATTGAATAAAAGAGTAATTTAATAAGCTTCTAAGGCCTTAGTAAGAACTGGTATACTTGCGGCAATTTCCTTTGTCGATAAAAAAAACGCTGAGAAGTGCATGTGCCTACAATTTAGTTTGTTGCTAATGTCCAGAGATCGGGAAGAGAAATTCTGGTATGTTGCATCTTGTTCGAGAAGACTTCTAAACCGGACTTGGCTGCATAATTTTTAGAATCCAAGGACGCCACTGTTAAGAGTGTAAATTATATGCAGCATTCGTCAAATGCCAATTGTACCGAAGACTTCGACAAATTTTTAACTACCTTAAAGGATATTTCTAAGCGACATCCATCTGACAATTTTAAAAGCATTTCTAATCCCACTGTCCCAATAAATAAAACCAAACAAGTAAACACTGTCGATTACCGGGAGCGTCTTCCTACCCAAAATGCTCTCAATTATGTATGTGGATAACTAATTAAAAAATGTTTAGACGTGCATAATTGTGATACATTCGAAATGTTTTCTAGGCAGGTTGTTAATTTGCAACAAAACAACTTCTTTTCATACTTTAAAGCGTACGAAAACAAACATAAAGACACATTTGGCAATTTGAGGATGCCTTCGGAAAGATTTGGAATTTTTTTAACGAAATAAAAGAAATTCCTTAGTCATATAAATAATCTTATTGTACAGGGCAATGTTAATATAAAAATGTAGGAAATCTTAAAAGAACATGTTTTTACTCATCCATGTCAAGATTTTCCGATGACGTATGTTATACAATTATTTTTTCGATTAAGAATGTTTTATTATTTAAAATTTCTAAACGAAGATTTAAAAAGTCCTAGATTTTAAAATAATAAAATTATTATAATTAAAAATGTATAGTGTAAGAAGCATAAAATGTATAATTTTTTACAATAAGAATGTAATTTGAGCTTTATTTGTATCTCTTACAAAGTACAATAAATAAAAATTATATTTTATTGATTTATTTGCAAACGCTATTTAATTGTAAGGTTTTTAAGCAGGAATTCCCGAAATTATATTTCTGAGATTTTCAAATCTACCGCCAAATTAATGGCTGCCGTCACATGATGCGGCATCATGAACTTCAAATGCGCCGCAAGTGAGGCTTCTGTTTCGTGTTATTGTTCCGTAGTGGAACTGTCTCCGCGCCGAAACGTCTTCGCGTCGAAAATGCTGCGCCGAAAGGTCGTAGACCGAATTGGTATACATAATACACGTTTAATTAAATTAGTTTTTATGTAAAAAAATAATAAAGTAATTTGTGTCAAAACCTATAGGGCATACGTTATTTATAAAACAGTTGGCTCTCGATTCTAAAAAGATCAGATCCAGTAAGCAGTCAACTGGCAGTAAAAAGCTAAGTAGGTACCACTATACGTTCAACTCTTGATAATTTTAATTTTATAGGGTGGTGCAATATGCTGTAAACAGCAGGCCACTAACATGTTTCGGACATTCTTTTAAGCGCATTCAACACTGCGATTTTCTAACACCGATCTTTTTTGTATTTCTTTCCTTATATCAGGGTTTATGTAAAATCCTATACTCAAGTGTGTGAACCGTTCCACTTTTTCAAAACTATATATTCCTTTTTTTGTTTGTTATTATTTGCTGTCTCCTCTTCTAGCAAACTCCCCCTCCGTCATAAATTTTGTGCTGATTTCTATATTTTAGCTGTGGTCTCTTGTAATTTTTTCTTGCTTCTTGCCACTATTACAACATCGTGGACGAATGCTAACCGCTAATGTTTTTTTGTGATAAAGTAACCCTGCCCTACCTAAGTTAGCTTTTGTCATTGGATACGCTAGTGTACAATTAAGAAGTGTTGGTGACAGAACGACATCTTATCTCAATCCATCGTTTACCTCAAATTCTTCATATATCTTGTTCTGTATTTTTATTTTTCTATCAGTTTATTTTAAGGTTAGTTTTTTTAAGTTTAGTAGTTTTCCGTTCGCTCATAGTTCTGTTAATGCGTCGTGAAGTTCTCTTCTCGCTATTCTGTCGTGCGCTTGCCTGAAATCAATGAATATCATAAAGATTCCTTTGTTATCTTTGCGGCTTTCTACTACCAAGTTGGCAAATATTTTATCCGCTACCGCTCTTCCTCTCCTAAAATCATATTGGTTTTTACTTATTTTTTTTAATGTTAATTTGCCATATACGTGTGTAATTAACATTTTATATTTAGAAGTGGAATATCTTCGTAATTTTCACATCGCACCCATCTCTATAAATGAAAAGTAGAACTGCTTCAATCCAGTTTTCGGGTGGTTTTTGTGTCCATATTTCCTATAGTGTCTTCTGATTCCATCTACTTAATTGTTCTGTGTGATATGCATATAGTTCTACTGTTATTTGATAGAACCCAATACTCCTGTTGTTCTTAAGCTTATTCCTTATTTCTTTTATTTCCTTTACAGTTTGTAGATCCTCCCTATTATAATTTAAATTTGGTTTTTTTTTTCATGGCATTTCTTGTTTTAGTTTTACACTCACCACTTCCAATATTCGTTATACATGTTTCGTAATGCTTGTTAGTAAGTATATGACGAATTTAATTTACGCAGGATGCGTTTGGCAACCTCCAAGTTCTTTTCTTCTGGAAGTAGATGATTATTTGTTTACTATAACTTGTTGCTGTATAAGCAATTCCCCATTTTCATTCGTGTTTTTATGTTTGCTATATTTAGTTGTGGTACGTCTAAAAATTTCTTTACGCCCCACTTTCGAATTTGTATCTCCTATAACCTATAACCAATTTAACGTATTTTGGTATCATTTTGTATTTTCTGTCCTGCTTCTTTTTCCCTCGTCATCTATCGAGTACTCGTTACCGTGTCCCATGTTTAGTCACGTTTTCTCTCGAAAACCGTTACCCGAATTCTCCTCAGAGATCAGGGTTTCCTTATAATTTTGAACCGAATGTTGTATGATAATGTTGATCCTTAATTACTATTTTGTTCTAGTTATCTGTAGCCTTGCTTTATATTACAACACTTCACATACTAGCACTGCTAATACCTTCCCAGATAAGGTGGTATAGTTCACTTTTAATTTTGGAGTGATGAAAGAGCCAGTAAATTAATTTCGCGAGTCGATAATGAATTTCATCATCTAGTATAACATTCTATTTTTTTTCTATAGCAAGAACTTTAACAATTTAAAAAGGAACGAAAGTCAATCACATTTTAAAATCTCGGTAGCTACATTGGGTTGCTAAGGTAATACGAAATTTAATTTAAATAAAAATGCATATAGGCCATTCAGTAAACACAAAAACATATAAATTTTCTTTATGTTGGCATATACGTAAAATTTGTCTGCTAGGGATTCTGTATTTTGTTTTTCAAAGGTTTCCATACTTGCATAAAGGCGACTTTGAATTGAAAAATGACAATTAATAAGTATCATTAATTCAGTGTCAAAGTACATACTATTCTGAAAATTCTTGCCTGAACTTTTATAAAATGTAATAAAAATACTTATTGATAAATGCTACATCAATAGTACCCAACACTGTATTTGTTTAACATCCTTAAAATTAGTTATGACAGATGCTAATTACATGTCACACTCTTAACCTATTTGTTTTAGTAACTTTTTGTAAGTACATTCCTAGACAAAAGATGCATTTTGGAACTACACTCATGAAATTTTAGAAATCAAAGGCCACTTTGTGTTTTTATGTTTAGCGAACAGACTATAAATTGAAGTAATTTATCTACCCTTCATGCTAAAGTGTTACATGATCTACCCTTGCTGTTAAAGTAACACTTGATCTTTGGTTTTGACTCGATTAAGGCAGACTTTAACATTCGCTATAGAAAAAAAAATATCCAAGTATACAATATGCACATGTATATTTGTCTTGGGCGTTTGACTTAAAATGCATTCGGCGCAAAGAATTTTTCTCGCTTTGGACTTAATCATGATACGATTATTTTATCTCTGTTCAGAATAGAATGAAGTTTATGTGTCTGATATTTGATGCGCCAGGCATTCCTTTATTCAAGTGGCACGTTATTCCCCCACAAGCTATCATTCGTCAAAAAGGCTTTCCCGAATGTATGAAGAATTAGAAGTAAGATAAACAAAATTCTTTGCACAATCACCGGATGGTGCGCATATGTGAGTATAATTAATGGTTTTTTGTTCTTGTCAAATAGCAACACCAGAATATATTTGAAAGATAAACAAAGCAAATGTAATTGCTAAGCAATTGTTGGTTGTGTGCCACACGGATATTAACAAACAATTAAAATTCGTATACAATTATCGGTTGATTACTAGTTACGAGAATTAGAAAGCACTTAAACTTTGCGATTATTATTAGAAAAGTGCAATCGCGTGTTGAACCTTTCATATCCAAAATGGCATCAGTAGACGAAATCTTTGTCGACATCACTAGAAGAACATTAACATCTACTTCATTAAAAATACATAGAGATAATCTAATTATTTAAATATAAAGCACAATTTATTAAGCATAGTGATAATAAATAGTCTAACAGGGTAAATATATCACAGACATAAATTGATAATAACCATGAATAACTGGCATCATATTAGTTGATCCAGTATTTGAAATGCCCAATAAAGTTAAACCAAATTGCAAAGGGGAAACTACTATCTTATGGCAAAAATCCTAGTGTCCCAGAGTGCATATCTAATATACAATGGCACATTATTATTCTTGCCATTTTAAGACAACATGCTATGCGTTACTTTAACACTACTAATTATAGTTTGATTAAGTTGCTAATACTATTATTAGTGTATCATTACACGGTTTCAAACAGTAAATGTTTCAACTGTAAATCGTAAATGCGCCACAATGTCCTAATTATGGTATTTAAGTAGCCCAACAGTTTTACAGTGCAATTTAAAACCTAATTTAAGATGTAGTAAAATGGGTTCAAAAACATCAATAAAATTATAAATATACAATTAACTATATTAGAGTATTAGCCTTTCATGGAAAAATTCTAGCAAGGTAACAGCTTTACATGAAAATGGTAGATATAATCGTCGCCGTCAGTCTGGTTGTAATATCCCCATTACAGGAATATCGGCCTCTTCTCTTTCAGGAAGTTTTAGGCGTTAAGATCCACGATTGCCAAAGTCCGTTTGGGGAATCGCAGTGCAGTGAAACACTGAAAGATTTTTGTGACCGTTGCAGTAGGTGAATATCAAAGCCACGTTTTCGACTCAGAAGCAGAGTCCCTTGCCTCTGAGTTATCTCCGCTGCTATTTATACTAGGTCTATATGCCGGGAGTTACTTGAAAATGGAATAATTTGAAGTACTTAGGTCTGTGTTTTTGCAAAACCTAAGAGCTCTTGTCGCGGTGGCCTGCTTTGCTGTTACATCCGTGCTACAATGCCATCGGCCTCTTCTTTTTAAAGAGGTTTTAGGTGTTAAGACCCCACGGCTGCCAAAGCTGATTTTAGAATCGAAAGGTTGGCCTAGATTTTTGTGGTAATGCGGTCTTTGGGAACCGAGCTCACATTTTTGGCCTAGAACTTCTTTTTCCTCTTATTATAGACGAGTGGCATGTTTTACCACAAAGTGGTTCTAATATGAGTCGTTTTCGCCTTTAGACCGGGTAGGTGGATGGCTTGGCAGTTTATTACATAAAATTTACCTGAGTAGGTAGCTCGGCCTGCGGAAGTGGAAGGCGCTCACACTAGGGTCAAAATGTCGCTAAGCTCTTAACTAAGTGGCATGCTCGATATGATACAACGTCCTACATGGTCCTCTTTTTGATTGAAAAAAAGGTGAAACGAGTCAGCTGCTCCCTTGGCAAGGACTCGGAAAACAGCGTGGCCGTTGGATTGGTCGCTCAGATATGAAATCCCGTCACTCACGACGGATATAAATAGGCTACACTAGCCTCCCATAAACTGCTACCCACAAGGAATTCGCGCTTAAACCTTCTTGCCGACCAGCGTCCGCCTCTCAACTGCATTAATAAAAAAGGCAACGAAAAACACTTTGCTGCAACAGCACAAACGGAAAGCAAGCGTCCCCACGCCAAGGGCGGAGACGGCCGCACGGAATCGCAATATCAACTCTCTTGTTCCAAAACCCGGGGCTGAATGAATCAAAAACTGACGCTTCAAGCCAAGAGCTGTTCCTCGCAAGATTCGGTCCGGCCAATCACGGCACAGCGCTCGACAGAGTCGCTGAACGCGTCACCGCATGCCAGCGAACCAAGCAAAGGCTGTCCTTCTTACCCTCACGGGCTGAATTTCAAATAACTCGAAAATCAAGGCGCTTACAACTGCTAGGACATGCAACTGCCAGAAACGATGATGACAGGGGTGTACAAAGGTTACGAATTAGAAGCAGCGATACCAGAAGTGTAAGTACAAAGTTTACGAATAGGGTATGTTTGATGCTAAACGTTGCAATAATATGCGAGATACTATGGCTAGACTAGACTCGAAATACAGGCGAACTCGTCAATTATGTCCCAAAACAGTTTTAAAGGTTTATGTAGTTAATTAAATTACTGAAAAGTATAAATTGGCCTGACAAGTTGCCGCGATAAACGCAAATTGTCCAAAGCCACCCGTCTTACACAGTTCGCATAAAATTGATCTTACGGCCAGTTACAATTAAAAGCGGCGAAAGCCCCACAGTGTTTGAAGTGTGCTGTATAAGTTCCACTGCAGCAAATAGGGTTTCTGTGTCCAGAAAATGCCATTTAATAGTGTATCGGAGAATAGACAAATTGAGACACAACAAATAGTCGTTACGTCCATTGCGGATATGTAACATCAGCCGTTATCTCGTCACCGCACCAGTAGTAAAATATCAACGCGTCCCACTACTACAGTAATAGGTATATAATTAAAGCGGTTATTTTTGTAACAGGATCTCGGAACTCGATTATCGCGAGCTGTATACTATTTGCGCCACCTATGAGTTTCTCGCTCGTCGTTAATGAAAGAGTAAGCTGCAGCCAAGACCCATACTGTTCCAATAATAGAACTTACACCAATCGGAATTTTCATACTAGGATCGTGATAATTTACCAAGGACGGATATTTTTAAATTTTAGCTGGTTTTTCCTTAATATGTTGAACATACTTACTCGATTTATGCGGACGGCAAAAATGATCAAAGTGTTGTAAGAAACTGGGACTGCCAGACAATGACGTCCCGTCAACGGTATAGGCAGCTGCACAAGAAATATTCGTTGACAACGTTGTTTCAAGACCTCTGGAGACACAAAAGTACGTATAACGGCTTCTCAGTAGTACTACCATTTAAATCTTTCCGGTTCAAACAAATATGTCAAGAAAGGTTTCTTTTTCAATTTGAAGCAAGGTGCAAAGATAAAATAATTTTTACTGCAAGTAACGGTATACTGGTAGACATTTTAAAAGAGTTAACTTTGTGGGAGGGTTGATTCCAATTCTGATTGTTCTTCTGCCCATCATGCATCACTCAAGAAAATTACTATTTACACCATTTAACAAAAATATGTCTAAATAGCACATTTTTAAGAAACAAAAATCTGTCGTTTACGATCAGCTACACGCTCAAGAACGTACAATTTAGCAATTACTTAATATACTTATAAAACAAATTAAAAAATTTAGGAATGCATTGTAACGAAGGATGGCGAAGGGTGGCCCCTACCTGTAGGCGAAAGTTGTACCTACAGATATTTTTCCAGCTGGTAAATATCGGCCTAGGTTGGCTAACTCGTCGTGAGGGTAGGGGTTCCAGCAAAGCTGAAAAAGAAACTATGGGAAAGGGTGCCAGGTTCTGGACGCAGACAAATCCTTGGGTCGGATCTTCTCTAGGCAAAGATCTACCAAGCAAACCAAAATAATAACAGAACAAATTAGTAACGAGATTTATTCATATCTGGTGCATACCAGAAACGATGCATAAAGTTAACATGTTTATATACATCAGATTGCCATGCTATTTCTTTGGGTATTTCGCCACACTGCAAAATAAAAACATTCGAACATGACGTTTCGAAAAGCTGTGAGTATTTCTAAATTCATTGTCAACTTGTATGGAGATTGCTACTAATATCAATTGTTATAATAAATGTAATTGTTTAAAGATTCGTATAAGCTAATGAAATAATGCTTAAAAATCTATCTAAAGCTTGGAATGTGATTTTATGAATTCGGTCAACTTATGAAACTACTAAGAACCTTTTTTCGTTTCTCCATAAATACTCTGCAGGGAACGGCAAATGAAACCCCTGATTTACAGCTTTTTATTGTCCACTGACCAACAGAGGGCGCATTGAGTATTATTACGAAATTTGTTGTTTGTGAGTTGCGTCTCGTCGTCGAGCTACGTCATGCTTTTATTAAATTTTTGTCGCCTCAGAGTGCATTCCGATATGTATTGGCGTCCGGTTGTCGGCCAGTCAGGGACATTTCCCAAAAAAATTTATCAACCAAATGGATGACACGTGTCTTGCAATTGCTGCTGGTATTTGCCCTAAAAAATTCCACTTGGTGTGGACCACTAGGCAGAAACCATTATCAGCGTACATATATCAAACAAGTAGAGACACTCGTGCCAAATGTTGAATACTGTCTAGAGTGCCTGGGACAGTAACTCGGGGGGTATTTCTAAACTTCACTATCAGATGGCAGCACAAAGTTCTACCAATCAGAGCCAGTTACTGGCTCTGCTACCAATCATATGTGATCATGGATATATTAGTACAGGATACGTTCACTACATGTAAACGTACGTCGAATCTTAAAATAACATATCACGGAGTTCGGTACCTTCCCGCATTTCATTCTAACCTGTATCACTTTATTTCTCTCTCCCTCTAGACGTATTTCGTACGATGTTTCGTACCCTTAATTTTGAAGTTTTGAAATGAAAACGTCAGAAGTGTCATTCAATTTCAGTTTATTCTTCAAAAATTGACTTTAGCAATGAGAACATGCATAATTTGTTCTATTTCTTCTAATTCTTCAAGCGAAGACGAATTTTTTCACCGGTGTTTAGTAGATAGTTTGTTTAATTAAAACCTTTAAAAAATTATTTCAGTTTTTTTATTGATATTCATATCCCTCATAGCATTAGGAAAGGAATGAATATCAAAAAAGTTCCCTATCCAAGCTTCAAAAAGGATTGATTCCCTACAGTTTTTCAAGGCACCTAACTTCTGAATGAATTATGAACTGTAAAGTTGAGGTTAATGTTTCCTTTTGCTTCTTCAGCTGTTCGTCCACATTCTCGTCATGTTTTTCATCAAATTCGAATGTGGGAAATAACAGCAGTTCATGCAGATGTGTGGGGGTTGGAAAAAAATAGTAACTGTTCGTTACCACGCAACTGAGGTACAAGCTCCAGCAAGCCATATAAATTTGGTTGCGCGTTCTTGTAAAATGGGGTGCAGGAAGAAATGTGATTGATCTCGAAGTTCTTAGTGATGAAAAGAATGATATTGAGGACTGCACATTATTAGAAGCAGAAGATTTATTCTCATATTCTTTAACCTATTTAAACGTAGAAATGGAAAAATTTGTAAATGATGGTAACATTAACTATAATTTCAAATAGCAAAGTTAATTTTGATTCCAAGTGATATTTTTTTCAACAAATAAGTGGATTTTTGCCTACAGGGGCACCACTATAAAAAAAAACGCACCAAAATCTCTACCTCATGGGTGGTGTGGAAAAGAGATAGGTACCAGTAAATTTAACTGTATTTTTCCAAAAAATTTAAGTACCACTTTCAAAATTGGTGCAACAAAAATTTTATCTATCATTCTTGCAAAGAAATGTGCTCTACAAATTTACTTCTATCCATTTTTATCAAAAACTCCTGTTTTTGCGATATTGACCAGAAACTAAACGAGCGAGCACATTTTGTGCTGTACGCTCAAACTTATTCCCACTCTTGCTGCAGATTACACATGACAGACCTTATTGAAACTTGTATTTCCAATATTTTCATCCCTATTCAATTTTTTTCTCCGATGCACCCTTTCGTAGTTAATAGCCAAAAACCAGTGCTACTACCAGTCTCAAGGGTATTTTTTGAAACTACGGGTATGTGCATCACTACTTGGGTAGGGAATTTTTTTGATAATCATTCCTAATGCCATTAGGGATATAAATATTAATAAAATTACCACTTTTAAATTTTGGCTTAGACTAAATCACGGGTGGCTTGAGTACAATACTCCATCAAACAAATCCTTGCAAGGCATATAAAAATTAAAAATACTAGATGCCTACTATTTTTTCTGAAAATGGGCCTTTTGCATAATGCACAATCAAATAAACACGGCTATTTATTTAATAACCAACTGTTTTGGGCTAAAATGCAGAATCCGAGACCAATTACACTGCTAACTCTTTTCCTTATAATTTTGGTTATGGTTAGTAGAGAAACAACATTAAATAATTATTAATGTTAACAATAGCAGGGATATTGCCCTCGGATTCTGCATTTTCCCCGTTGTTGCATGCATCAAAGTTCTGCTTCCTTTTTATTTATTTATTTATAATGTTAGACGGCTGAGCCGATAAAACATATCAATCGAAAACTAGAGCTAATAAAATATTTACACTTAAAAATTAAAATTGAAGGCACATAATAATGCAGTAAATAACAAGATAAAAAATTCTACTTGCAACACTTGCAAACTTGAAAATTTTACAGAATGAAATTATACAACTACAGCTATTAACCCTTAACTGGTAACGTGCCGTCTGTGAGACTGCAAGCAAATTTTAATCTCAAATTTTCAGCAAAAGAGTACCGCTTTTCGGCAAATGATCTTATCTAATCTTTCTCCTCTTGGTACCCCACCTATCGCACAATTATTGGTAAATTTGGGTAACTAACGCTGGAGATGTGTTTTATTTTTAGTTCAGTACAGTCTGTGAGACGGCACGTTACTGTTTACGTGAGAATTTTTTTCAATTGGTAGGCATGGTAGGCCCTGTGAATTAC
This sequence comes from Agriotes lineatus, assembly GCA_940337035.1. Taxonomy (NCBI): domain Eukaryota; kingdom Metazoa; phylum Arthropoda; class Insecta; order Coleoptera; family Elateridae; genus Agriotes; species Agriotes lineatus. The sequence continues at coordinate 91,776 of CALNHX010002107.1, read as the reverse complement.
AATATTTCTTTAAGTTTTTTTTTAGAAATGCATTGTTTTACTTATTATTAATCGTAAAATAAATAAAATAAGTTTTTTTTTTGTTGTCTTGGTCTGGTAAAAAGTACATTACCAATTTGTGTTCAAGTTGAAAATTATCTTATTATTTTTTCTCTACATTAAGTTTTCGGTTATTTTAAATAAAATTATTACTAAAACATATATGCCTAACAAACCTCTATATATATATTTAAAAAAATAATTAAAACAGTTTAATTTTTTTCGCTTCAAAAGTGACGGTTTACGTGAGAATTTTGTGCCACTTCTAGGCATGGCAGGCCCTGTGAATTACAATATTTCTTTAAGTTTTTTTATACAAATGCATTGTTTTACTTATTATTAATCGTAAAATAAATAAAATTACTTTTGATCAAAAGTTTTCCTTTGTTATCTTGATCTGGTAAAAAGTACATTGCCAATTTGTGTTCAAGTTGAAAATTATTTTATTATTTTTTCTTTACATTAAGTTTTCGGTTATTTTAAATAAAATTATTACTAACAAATATATGCCTAACAAACCTCTATATATACAGTGTGTCCAAGATAAGGAGGGCCAGTATGGGGATCTCGGTAATGGTAAGAGATACAAATTTGGTTAAATGGGAAGAAAGTTGCGCAATTAAAGGACTAAAAAAATGACGTCTAGAAATCCTTGATATGACTTTTCGTTTTTGAATTATCTCAAAAAAACCGAATTTTTGGATTTTCTTTTTTATTTTTTTCTGGCGTTAATATTAAAGTTAGAGCGAAACTGATTAAACTCTTTTATGGCAACTTTTAATGGACTTAATGATTACGTTATCAATTTTTTTATTCGACGTTTCGTCTTCGAGAAACCATCATCAACTTCATTTATTTAAATACGGTCCTGTTTTTTTTATGCCAAATTTGCAAAGCCCTTGTTACTCTAAATTCAACAATGTACCACATATTATGGTTTAATTACGTTTCAAGCTTTTTTCTGATCATCATCAGAAATTTTTTTAGATACGGACCTGCATTTCTCATAATTTTCTAAAAATAAGTTCATACAGTAAGTTAGGCCTTTTTACATGCCGTTGAAATATTAAAATGCATATCATAATGTCATAATTCTGATACAATAATTTAATAAGCAACCAATAACTATTAACAATAAACAGCAAATAAATGAACAAAAGATAGGCAGAAAGAATGAGAAAACGAGCCTTGAAACCATGTAATAGGTATTTAACGTTTTCAAATAGAATAAGAACTTAGAAGATTGGTTCTTGAAGCCTTTCAAAGTATAACGCCAGTATTGATGAATAATGTTTTAGATTCTACAGTTAGATGTTATTTATGCATAGAGAATCATGGCAACCTTTTTGAATACCTTCTGTAAATTTAATACCTATTACATGGTTTCGATGTTCGTTTTGTTATTCTTTCTGTCTATCTTTTGTTAATTTATTTGTTGTTTATTGTTAATAGTTATTGGTTGGTTATTAAATTAATGTATCAGAATTATGACATTATGATGTGCATTTTAATATTTTAACGGCATGTAAAAAGGTCTAACTTACTGTATGAACTTATTTTTAGAAAATTATGAGAAATGCAGGTCCGTATCTAAAAAATTTTCTGATGATGATCAGAAAAAAGCTCGAAACGTAATTAAACCATAATATGTGGTACACTGTTGAATTTAGAGTAACAAGGGCTTTGCAAATTTGGCATCAAAAAACCAGGACCGTATTTAAAAAAATGAAGTTGATGATGGTTTCTCGAAGACGAAACGTCGGATAAAAAAAATTGATAGCGTAATCATTAAGTCCATTAAAAGTTGCTATAAAGAAGTTTAATCAGTTTCGCTCTAACTTTAATATTAACGCCAGAAAAAAATAAAAAAGAAAATCCAAAAATTCGGGTTTTTTGAGATAATTCAAAAACGAAAAGTCATATCAAGGATTTCTAGACGTCATTTTTTTAGTCCTTTAATTGCGCAACTTTCTTCCCATTTAACCAAATTTGTATCTCTTACCATTACCGAGATCCCCATACTGGCCCTCCTTATCTTGGACACACTGTATATTTAAACAAATAATTAAAACAGTATATTTTTTTTCGCTTCAAAGGTGTGCCAGTCTCACAGACTGCACGTTACCAGTTGTGTTCCAAAATTTCACGTTACCAGTTAAGGGTTAACTTAACTTAAATTAACCACTCCATTTGTCCAAGGCGTTTACTGAAGGCGCACAGACAACTGATTCGGGAAGAGCGTGCCAATCTCCAAAAATTCTGTTGAATAAACAGAACTGCCGACACATTTTATTAAATTTTTCGCGCACTAGCTTGGATTCATGGCCACGCAACTGCACATTCTCACTAGTAACAAACCCTTCAATGACTACAGTGTAGTAACCATGGAGGATTTTATATTTCTCTTATTTCTTAATATCTTTCAGAAATCGATGATAGCCCCCTCTACCTGCAGCCTCTGTTCATATGGCAGTTTTCAAATAGTTGGCGATAACTTGGTGATACGTCTCTGGGTGAGTTCAAGAGCATGAATGTCTTTAGCAAGGTTAGGCTTCCAAACGCAGGACGCATACTCCAAAATTGGCCGAATTTAGGTTTTCGCTAAAAGTTGAGGAAACATGTTTTTAAAAGCGATCGAAACTAGCTACGACACGATATTTACTTTCTTGATTGTTTTAGCAACGTGGTACTCCCATTTAAAATCCGACGACACGGTGACCCCAAGATCTCTTTGTTGATAAACCGCCTTTATAAGCACATTGTTTACGTGTAGCTAGGGTTGTGGTATCCCATGTGCAACACGCTGCATTTTTGTTCGTTGAGCTCTAACAGCCACTTGGAACACCATTCTCGGAGTACAAAAGGTCATTTTCTACCATACTTCAAAATGGTGCATCTTGTAAAGGACAAACTCAGTTTCAGAGCAAAGTAGTGTTCACAAACTTCTTTTATTAGGATCATTAATTTCCTTTCAACCAGCCTCTGACAAGTTAAAACGATTAGACATGGTCACCTAAAAAGTTATCATGAAAAATGGTGCTACTTGAACATTTAACTTGTTAGACCTACCAGTCAAAATGTTGTTTACATGGTTTTGATTGCTATTATTTTCAACCGTAAAACTCAAAGACTCTAGTAAGTGGATATCTGCACACAATCTTATCGAGTGAGGTTATGTGTTGACTGTTGAGGTTATATTTTCTAATTCGTGTTTATTTATACGATTAGGTACTTCTTTTCTACATTTTGTAGCATTTTGAAACCAAAAAGACTAGTTCTGGCACCATGTAACACAAGTTAAATGTATTTTATCATAATTTCTTTCAATTACGAGTCAAAGTACCTCTCTAAAGGATAGCGCTATACGTAATGCACGCACTGAGAGTGACAGAAATAGATGGTACGTCTTGGTCAACTATAGCAACGGCACGCCGTATCTAGTACTTATATATCTATGTATGTGATCAAGGCCGACTATATAAATGTAAAACATAAAGGCCTTCCCAAACTGTACACTCGCTTGCGCCGCCTTTAGGAGAAATTTTTAAACATTTGGTTGGTTTCCTAGCTTTATGTCAAAGTCAAAGTCAATGTCACATCATACGCTAATTTGTTTACACAATTACAATTTTGTTATTAAAAGAAAATGTAAGGTAAATATATCTTTAATCAATGTTAAACATAAATATATTAATGAAAAACTGATTAATATACAGTTTTACAATTTTAGAACTTTTCTACTGAGCGGTTTGTTACAAACGATTTTTCTTTTTACAGAATCAGTGCGTTCTAAGCATATATTGTCAAGAACAGGCTTTGCTACTGTTTGGATTATTGTAGTACATAGTTCCTTCTTATGCAGTGAACAAGAAAGTAAAGGATTGTGTTTTAAAGATGGTTCGATCAGCTCAGTGAGTTGATTACAGGTTTTATTAAATTTTATAAAAGGCAAAAGTTCCTGTATTAGATCTGAAATCCTTTTCACAATTCCTACAAAAACTCCATTTGGATATATCAAACCTCCACGATCTTGTAAACTAATTAATCGAAGCAGATGCCCCGGAACTGTCTTGGTCAGTAACGGCGAAATGCAATCATCGCATACAAACTTCTGTTCAACTTTCCTAATTATGTAGCCCGCTACAAATGCTACAGAAGCAGAATAAATAGTGGCATCAGGTACACTATTTTTTTGTAAATTTTGAATTTGAACTCTTACTTCCATTGGTAGTAACAGCTCTTCCATGTTATTAGGTGTTGCCAAGAGACTCGATTCAAGTGGTGCACAGCTTACAAAGCTTACATTTTCAGCTGTATTGGATGAAGACGAAGCCTTAACCACCCCGCAACGCAAGATTTGTCGTAATGAATATTCTGCCGATCTTGCATCCACAGTATCATTGGAACCACATTTGAGACGAACATGTGAAAAGGTTGCTTCCACGGCATCGGAACTAAATGACCGGCTTAATACATAATAAAATCCTGCTTGTTGAAGCAGAAACTTTATACATAAATATGTACTTTGTGCTGTAAATTTTAAAGCATGCGCTGTCTCATCTGTTAATCCTTGCATGCCTCTACTGACAGAACTGTTTTGTATTTCATCTATGTAACTCGGAAATGTAATATTTAGCCAGTGTAGCCTTTCATCGGAAACATGAACGTAAGGTGCAATATCGCTATTTAAAGTGCGAATGCATTGGTACCTATTTGAAACATTGTGCACTTGGAAGAAGTGGTACATGTTTTCCATGTACAACACTGTAGCATCAATGCCAATAAAACGTTCATCTTCGGCTTCTTTTAAAAATTTTAATGAAGCATTTACAGCAGGAGTAAATACTTGTATGGCTCTTAAAACATTCATTTTCTCAAAACTTGTAGGATGTAAGTGTTTTCTTGTCAAATAACGGACAGGCTTAATTGGTAGATCTTTTTGCAGGTTATATAATTTTTTTAAATATGAAGAAGAGATAATTCCTTGTGATGAACACATATCACGATCCAGAAATAAATTCCTAGCGTTTTTCAGTGCATGGCAAAAATCAAAAGATAAAAAAAACGGTAAAGGTGGAAGAAACGGGTGTTCGATTTGATTTTGAATTGATGATCCTCCACTTAACATTTTAAAAAGTGCAGTATTCGACGAAAAATTATCAGTTACAAGCCTTAGGACAATGAATCCACAGTCAGTTAAAAGTTTTAGTACCCTCATTGTCAAAGAATAATAAACATCGGTTGTTAGCGAAGCGTGAAAGAAATATCCTGCCGGAATGATAAACCTGCTTGACAATCCTTGTACCACAAAACATAACATCTTGTTAGCAATGATGGGAGTTTGGCCAGCAAAACTTGTGCTACACGTATCAAGACCATTAAAATTCGATCTTCTGTACGACTATAACTCATTTTTTCTTTTATGGCCATGTCATCGACTATTAATGAACAGATCCTTTGTGTTGGGTGTTTCATCTGTTTAATCTCAGCCTGTAGACGTTGTGCAATTAGTTCGTTTTGTCCATTAAACGTGCCAAGATAACGCGAAATAGTTGTTTTTGATGGCAGTACAGTCAAGTTCTTTCGGCAGAATCCGTAACCTTTAGGAGAACAGAACCTCCAAACAGTACACATTCGCACTGTTAATTCTGACCATTTTGGGTTCTTTCTGGGATAATTTTGAATGCAGTCCATCAAAAATACAGCCTTTACGTTTGAGTTTTCTGCATCGTCAATAATTTTCTTTAAGGATTCAAAAGCTGGTAAATTGTTATTGACATATTTTTGTATATCCCTAAGTTCTGATAAACAATTTTTATATTTTAGAGTGGTGTTTTGCAAATCTAGTGTAAGAGCGTTGATTTGTTCCTGAAGGGTAGCTATATCATTGGAAGATGTCGAGTTTACTGAAACTGGTTCATAATTTTCAATCCTGGGTTGGGATTTTGAACAGCTTTGTGAATTAACAAAATTCTAAAATGTAGAGACTGTTTGGTATGGGTAGTGATAAATAAACAGACAATTTAACTTACAAAAATAGACGGTACTGATCCTTTTTTTAAACGATAATATTTAAAACTAGTATCAATTTCTTGTTCTCTAAAGTGCTTTGTACACAATACTGTAAGATCTGTAATTTTACTTATATCTGTAATATAAATTGAGTTGTTTAAATAAATACAAAGCTCATGAGTTTTTTCTTGTACCTACCACAAATTTCGTGTAAGAATTTGAGCCACTTTTCTCGAATTTCTAATTCGCTTGGTATTTGAAAGAAAGGTGCATTTTTATTATGGCAAAGAAAGCATTTCCTACCCATTGTGAAAGAGACCACTACCAGAAATGTAATCTTTCAAATATGAAGGAAGAATTTTTTGGGTCTGTTCCTAGGCAACATTCGAATATTTAAATTTCAGAGGGAATATAGTTTGCAAATTTGTTAGCAGATGGCGCAACCGAGTGTACAGTTTGGGAAGGCCTTTATGTTTTACATTTAATATAGTCGGCCTTGATGTGATAAAGTAGTGGCGCCATCTGTTAGTCCTATCGGAAAGTACCCCCCAGGAGCCGTTCAAGGTCATCAAAATCGGTATTTTTACATCAAAGGAACCGACAGTAAGTGTCTCTACTTGTTTGATATATGTACGCTGCCATTATTAAGAAAGTATAGTCAAGGACACCGTCGATTTTTATCATGGAAGGGGAAAGAACACGCGAGAGACAGCTGTAAACTTTTATTCAGTACGCCCTTGCTATTAAATGTTAGGACGTTGTTTTGTTTGCTCGTCGCTCCGGATCGTGTTACTTTGAAATGTGATTGGGGCGGCTTTTCATTGTACAGTTGTGCAGATATAATTATTGTAATGCCTCCAAAAAGCAGTTTTTTAGAAAATTTAAACCTTTTGTTGTTGCGTTAGCTATTAAAATAACATGCATCGGGGGCATCCGAGTTTTGTATCAACTGTGCTTTTTTTCTTTTGGGAAGTAAACATTCCGGTGTATTGTAGAACCTAGACTGTTTGGGTCGTACGGCGTTTGTCGTACCGTACAGCTTGCCAATTATCTTTAGGACCACTCTTTACAAACTGCTAATGCCGGTGGGGCTACCACAACATATAAGTCGCATATGAAAAAAAAACTAGAAGTGGTCATTAATATAAAAATAAATTCGACCCCAGCAAAGGGTAAAGAGACCCACAATAGGCAAAATGTCGAACAAGTTAATAATTAATTTTGTTAAAATTGAATTTTAAGCATTTTCTATCGTCGAGGACAAATATAAACCTGTATGTATTGATTTCAAGGCTGTCCTTATATCTTCAAATTAAAAATTTTTCTACTTCGTCGTCCTCTTTAGTTAGGACACTTCTATCGATCTTCGTTGGAATTCGATACCTTGCTGTTCTTTCAGATCTTGGATGGTCTTTCCTGTGGCCGTCTACTGCTTGGTTTGCCTGACAATACTATTTTTTCAAGTCTTCCGTTATTCATGCGCTGTACATGGTTCATTCAATGTCATCGTCTGGCACGGATCCATTTTGGCATGTCCAGAATCCCACTTTCTTCTCCCATTTGGGTGTTCCTGACTCTGTTCTGCATCTGTTTTGGTTTTCCTCTTATTTTAGATTCGTCATTTAGGCCCCAACGGTTGTCACAAAAGAAAGAGCCTGCTGATGCTTGAGATTGCAGTAGATTAGCCACCTGCCGTAGATTCTTCGGGTTTTCGCCATTTCGATACGTAGGCATCTTTTTATTATTCGATGCCTGGCAACGTACCTCATGCTTTCAAAGGAAATTTCTAGTTTGTAGAATCATGCCCTTGGCGAAGACTAGGACTCTGATCTCAGGTGCTAAATTATTATAAACGGAATATAAGCGAGAGTCGTTTCCTAATAATTAAATTTTGCATTTATAGAAACCTTGCTATCGATAGTTGACGAATACTCTACACTCTCTTTTCTTTGTGTAGTACGAGTATAACCCTTTCGATTTCGGATTAATTTTTCAATTGCAACAACAAGAGTAAACAATTTAACACGTTTATATCCAGCCACATGCTTTTTCAACGTTTAAAGGGAAGATTTCGTGTTGGAAACGACTGGTAATATTACAAATCCTTTATATGAAAGCGTTGTGTTCGAAAAAGCCTTTTCGAAGACTGCATTCTGGAGTCAGTTTAACTTGTGGCTTTGCTTGTGCGTAGGTTGACGTCTAAGGTCTTTATTACCTAGCTTGATCGGTACCATACAGGTTCGTTCATGCCAGACCTTTTATCCATATGACGCCGTGTACTATTTATGAGCTACTTTATTATATTAGTTAACTTATCAATAAGATATGCTCTAAGTTTGTTTTGCATCCTCAAACTCTTTCTACACTTTATTGTCGTCGGCGTCGTTATGAATAAACTAGCCGACGTTGTTTCTTTACTGTAGATATTTGCCATTTACTGCGTGTGGTTCGGATTGGCGAATTACTGTAAGTTATTGAATCTGGCACCTTTACTTGTTCAATCATAATTATTCATATCAGTAGGTGAACTGATTTCGTACTCTTTATGCCCATTGCCCCTCTTCGGAATTCTGATTGAGCTAGTTGTTTTGAACGTAAATAAAGTTACAATGTTGCTATGGGGCGTTTTTTTAATGTTACATTTTACCTAGTTATAATACTTGTGCGGCTAATTTGCCATAATGAACTGAACTGTATAAATGACAGTAGAAGAGAGCGTCAAACACGGATGTTATACACGGGAAGATATTATTGGAAATAAAAGCTAATATTGATTATTGTCACTGTTGCTCATAACCAGCTAAAAAACCACATGTTACAGTCACCACATATAAAGAATAAGTTATCTCTCACCTACTGGTTCTTTCGTTCTTTCGTGCCCTAAAAATTTCGCACGTAAAAGGTTTTGTTGTTTATCACGACGCTTTCATTAAGTTGTATTTTATTTTACATTGTTATTTTTATTTATGGAAGGCCAAATTAAAAGATAGTTGGTTCTAACAGTTCATGTATATCTCAATATCATATTAAGTTTTCTGTTGTAAACTATAAACTTTAAGGTACAATATTCAATACTTAATATTTAAAGAAAATGAGAAATGTATTCTTAATTTCTTATTTATGCACAAACATGTTTTACTTAGTCACACTTGCGAGTGTGGTTTAGCTGATACATACTCTTTTAAATGAAGTTGCATTTCTTTGTGCTTTATTTTAGATTTTTTATCTACTTTTTACGCTATTGTTGTGGTTTTGCATGTACAGGGTTCCGCAGATTAATGTTACCATTTTTTAAACGTCATAAGTTTGGACAGAATGCAATGATCTTAAAGATCAAACATGCAATAGAGTCTACATACCGTTGGATTTAATACGCCAATAAAAACAGATCGCTGGATTTCGCAAGCAAGAATTTTTGTGGTAGAGCAATGTGCAAAGTTGAGGTGAATCACTGCAGGACAATATGCGTTTCAGTTGAACTTTGGGGACATTAGTGGCAGAGTGGATGCACCACCTCGACTGACCTCTCGCAGATGAGTCAGAAAATAGCAAGAAAATGGATTTGTTCCAACAAAAAAAAATGGGTAGTGGAAGATCTGTTAGAAATGAAAGAAATATATATTGAACGAGTAAGAATTGCATTTAAACGTATCAGCGATATTTCCTGGTATCAAGTAGACCAGAATTGACAACCCCAGATTTTTTCTGTGAAGCTAGCGGAAAGAGAAAGATATTTTCCATAAAACAACATAGACGACTTAAAAAACTGTATTCATGCTAAAACTAAATCTATCCCTGACGAAATTCTGTGTAGTTATGGTACCTTTCATTGAACTACTTCGGGCATGTATCGAAGAAAGTCGTAGTCATTTGAAAGGTTTGATATATATATAATCAATATATAATCAAATCTCTTTTCTACCCGGAGGGTGTAAGGGCTAAATTCAACTAAAATACAATTCATACTTAAAATACAATTCATACTTAAAATACAATTCATACTTAAAACTACTTCTTTATAAACATTTTCCAGTCTTTTCTGTTTTGTGCAAGTTTCTTTGCTTCTGTCCAGGTTTTCTCTTTCTTCTTTAGGATTTTTCCTATTGTGTTGTCCCAAGTTTCTTTCGGTCTTCCTCTCTTTTTCTTCCAAGGTGGTTTGCATTCCCTGATTGTTTTAACAAGTGCTGTGCTGTTTAGTCTTTGGAGATGTCCCCACCACCCTAGTTGTCGTTGTTCTATGTATTCTTCGGCTGGTTCTATGTTAAAGTCTGTTCTAATTTGTTAATTTCTCACTCTGTCTAGTTTTGTCAATCCCTTGGCTCTTCGTAAGTATTTCATTTCTGTTGCTCTAATCCTACTTTTATCTTTTACTGTTAGCACCCATGATTCGCATCCATATGTCAGAATATAATTGGCCTAACGGCTGTTGGCTGAGTGCGAATTAAATAAAATAAATAAAATAAAAATAGGCCTATATTTCGATTTGTAGACTTTCATTTTTGTTTGGGATGACGCTTCCTTCTTATTTATGAGACACTTACTCATCGCGTAATATACTCTATTTGCCTTTTTGGTTCTATTATTTAGTTCAGTATCCTGCCTTCCTTTTTGGTCCGAAATAATCTCTAAGTATTGGAAACTGTCAACCTGTTCTATTAGTTCCCCCTCTACTTTTATGTGTATTTTCTTTCTTTCTTCAGATACAGCCATAATTTTACTCTTACTTTTATTTAATCTCATCCCATTTTCAGTTAGTACTTTATTCGAGATATTGATATTTTCTTCTAACTTTTTTTCACTTCTTGCTACAATTGCAATATCGTCCGCAAAGGCGCATTCTGAGACGCTAATTGTTTCCAGATTTCTGTAGCCTAGAAACATTGGTTTTACTAATCCTTGAGTCTTTTTTATCAGTTCGTCCATAAAAGTTATAAATAACAGTGGGCTTAAACTTCCCCCTTGTCTTACTCCTTCTTTGATAATAAATTCTTCGGATATCAAATTTTTACTTATTACTCAATTTCTCGTTGTTTTGTATAAACATTTGGTTATTCTGATTAATTTTGGTTCGCTCTTGGCACTTTGTCAAAGGCCTTCTCCATATCTAAGAAAGCTATACATGCTGTTCTATTTCTTGACAGGGTTCTGTTGATAGTTTCTTTTATAGCGAATACGTGGTTTAAAGTGCACTTATTTTTTCGAAATCCACTTTAGGTGTCTGATAGCGATGGTTCGATTTGTTTTCTTAATATTATTTCGATTATTTTTTCGGAGAGTTTTACTGCTGTACTTAATAGAGTGATACCTCTGTAGTTACTACAATCTTTGTTGTTGCCTTTTTTGTGTAGTGGTAGAATTAGTTCCATTTCCCAGTCCTTTGGCACTTGTTCCTCTTTCCATACTTTATTGCAGATCTTCGGGAGTAGTAATGTTCCTTCTTCTCCTATGTTTTTGACCATTTCTGTTGTAATTTTGTCTCTTCCTGGTGTTTTACCTATCCTTAACTGTTTGATAGCATCTATTAGTTCTTCCCTTGTTATTTCTTGGCCTTCATTTATTTCTATTCGCTCTTCTTGTTGTATTTCTTGGTCTTCACATCTTTGCAGTTCTGTTATTGATTCCTCATTAAGTAACTCTTGGAAATATTGTTTCCATCTTTCCATTATTTCTGATTCTTTTGTCAATATGTCTCCTGCCTCATTTGAAATTGCTAAACTGTTCACTTTTTTGTCTCCTCTGATATTTTTTAGGACTCTATAGAACAGCTTTTGGTTGCTTTTTCTGTCTCTCTCTAGTTTCTTCCCGAAATCTTCCCATGTTTTCTGTTTTGATTGCTTAACTAAGTTCTTTACCTTTATCCTTTGTTCTTTTTACCGTTCATAACTTCTTTTTGTTTTTTCTCTTAAATAAGTTCGCCATCTTTCCTTTTTACTCTTTACTTCCTGTTTAATTTCTTCTGTCCACCAAGCTGTTTGTTTCTTATGTTTGTTCTTCTTGATTATTCCACATACCTCACGTGCTGCTTCGGTAATAACACTTTTAAATATTTTCCACATTCCTTCTATATCTGTATTTTCTACTATTTTCATTTCTTTTGTTAATTTTGCATTTATTTCTTCCTCATATCTGGTTGCTACTGCTTTGTCTTGTAGCTTGTACGATTTTATCACTTCCGGATATATTTTCATTTGATCTACTACTTTGTTTTTCTTAGCTTCCTCTTCATCTGTTCTTATTTCTGCTACTACTAGAAAATGGTCACTGTTTATTTCAAAACTTCTTTCAACTCTGACATCTCGTATTATTGACCTGTTCTCTCGTTCTACTAATACGCAATCAATAATTGCAATTCATGCAAAAACTAAAGCTGTCCCTGACGAAATTCTGTGTAGTCATGGTACCTTTCATTGAACTACTTCGGGCTTGTATCGAAGAAAGTTGTAGTCATTTGAAAGGTTTGATACTAGGTCATAAAATCCAAATGTTTATGGAACAATTTGTGATAAGAATAAGTAATGTTTTATTTGTTCAAAAGTTATGGCGTTTTGAAAATGGTAATATTACTCTGCCGAACCCTGTATATGTTCAGTATTGCTCATGTAAATGCTCAGTCACTCACTAAGAATTTTCATATCTTAGAACTTTATGCGGAAACAAATAACTACGATATTATTGCGATAACAAGAACATTTTTAAATAATGTTATACTTAGCCAATTTGTTAATATAGATAATTATAATTTGTTGCGGAAAGACAGATTAACATTTGGAGGAGGTGTTACTTTATGCATGGTGTTACCAAAATGTTGCGCCAAACTGTACAGGCGACTTCTACAGCTCAAAACACATGTCCGCAAACTCTTTTTTTTCGAGCTATGACTCGTTTTCTACAACATTGGAGATAAAACAATTTACACATTTTTCGATTTTATGAAAGTGGTTTATGTATTGCTTAATTTAAGTCTCACTTTGTAGTGATAGTTATTGTGTTTCAAATTTGATTTGAAACGATGGTATACACGTTTACTGACATGGCAGATATGCATTTCTATTATGAGCGAGCAAATGGCAATTCAAGAGAAGCACGTCGCCTTTATGAAGAACCATTTCCACAACGCCAAATTTCAGACAAAGGTACATTTAGTAGAATTCACCAACGCTTAAGAGAAATTGGTACTTTTGTCACTCGAAGGTGTACTGTGGTAGACCGAGAACCGTACGTACTGCAGAAGTTGAAGAACGGACTTTGGATATGGTTGCTAAAGATTCTGCAACTAGCACTAGAAGAATTGCTTTAGCCGAAGGAGTTTCTAGTAAGAGTGTTTAGAATGTAGTGCATGAACAGTTCCTTTATCCTTACCATATCCAACGGGTGAAAACTTTGAATGTTGAAGATTACCCGTTAAGTCTGGAATTTTCCCAATGGTTTTTACAGCAATGTAACGATGATTCTCTTTATATTTGGCATGTGTTGTTTACTGATGAAGCTGTATTTACTCGGCATCTTCAATTTTCATTACAGTCATCAATGGGCCGATGTAAATCCACAAGCGATACTACAGTCGAGGCATTAACAGCGCTTTGGTGTCAATGTGTGAGCAGGTATCATTGATGATAGAATACTGGGGCCTTGTGTGCTACTAATTAGGTTGACGGGACCTATTTATTTTGACCTTCTGCAAAGTACATTACCTGGATTGATGCAAGGCATTCCCATTGACAGGACATGGTTTATGCAGGATAGTGCACCTCCTCATATCACTATTTTAGTGCAACAGTATCTTAATAGTGTTTATCCTGGACGTTGGACAGGTCGGGATGGGGCTATTGCCTGGCCTGCACGCTCACCCGATTTAAATCCCATAGACTTCTTTTTGTGGGGAGAATTGAAACGATGAGTATACTGCGCGCCAATAAAAAATGTAGAAGTGCTAGAACAACGGGTTATCGATTCTTATGCATCAAATTATTTTAAACCACTGTTGTAGAAAACGAGCCGTAGCTCGAAAACAAAAAGTTTGCGGACATGTGTTCATATAAACTTTTAACTATTTTGAGCTGTAGTAGTCGCCTGTAAAGTTTGGCAAAACATTTTGAAAACACCCTGTATATGAAACCTTCATTGAACTTCAGAAACGTGCAAATCCAGACGTATGATTTATACGAACAGCTTTGAATTAGTGTAAATCTATACAAAAGTAGGCTTGCAGTAGGTGTTGTATATCTACCTCACAGGAACAGATATCGTGCTTTTATTGGATTTGAGCAAACCGTGGTAGTAGTAGTAGTCGTAGTATTTGTGGAGAGACCCATGTCAAGCAAGTAGGCTTTTATAGACACTTTCTTCCAACCACGTGGACAAGGTCTAGCCATGCAGAGTACCAGGTACCTTATTCCTACTTAGAAACTTAGTATTTTGTCGAAACTAATAGAAGTTCCAACTCTAGCAAGGGATCTTTTACATGCTACACATCGTAGCAACATGGGACCTACGGCTTTACATCACTTTCGAATGATGGCATTCTGTAAAGGTTTTCATCCGCATTTTTTGAATTTTTTAAAAACCGCACCGTGATCGGGGATCGAACTCTTAACCCTGAAATCAGTAGCCAGAATGCTTCCCACTGAGCTATGGAGCCCGGCGAGCAAATCGTAAGTAAATAATAGCTACCCATGATGATATAATTTGTGTTGGAGATTTTAATATTGATCTCTGGCAACCTAATTCAACTGTGTTCACTATTTATCCATGCTTGAGTCATTTGGTATTAATCAAATAATTTGTAGTCCTACCAGAATTACAGTCTCTACTGCAACCTTACTTGATCATATACTCACCACTAAACCCTTCATAGTACTTCTGGTTCACAAAATTTATATTCGTATTCGGACTATGAACTCGTCTTCTGCTGCTTACAAACTGAGACTATTAATAATTTACCATTAATTCATACTGTTAGAAATTTTAATAACTTTTCAGCAATTATTAACACAAGTACCATGGAATATTATACATTATTTTGATTACGTTAATGACAATATACACTTTTTAAATAATAGTATAGTCTGTTTTTTTTTTATTCTGAGCAAGCTTTGCATTTATATTATTTTAGCAGTGTACAACAGTTTTGTTACAAAATATACCTAACGTCATAGGCATGGTCGCCAAGATTACCAAGTAAAGCGTAATAAAATTCCACAGAAAAGCAGGGTTAATAGTAAAACGTTTTACTGATATAAAAGATATCACGGTAAATTAAGTAAAACAGCTATCATTGGAAGGGTTGATCAAATAATTGATGTAAGTAATGAGTATTAAACAAATATTAATTTTCTTATAATTTTCTATATTGTTAGATTTTGAATGCGACTGTTCGTAATATTCTAAATGAAGCAAATTCTCAACTCCAGTAACAACCGAATGAAGATATGAATAAAGAAAAGGAGTTTCTAACTTGGGAGAATATAGAGTCAGGGAGAATGTTATGAAAAAAATTTGGGATTTAAAAAAAAGCATTTTTTACTTTGAATAACTTATTACGATGTGCAAAAGAAGAACTAAATTATTCTGGGTGTCGTTCAAAATTATATTACACATTTAAAAATGGGACAAAATTGTGAATGGAAGAAAACTGTTTGTGAGACTAGTCATGTCATTTCTACCGGTGGCATATTTTGAAATACAGGACGCTAGGAGCATGGGACCATATGCTGCAGCCTGATTGGTGCGCTGAAACATCAGCGGGAGGTGCTACCTTGGCGCCTTTTTACGATTTGAAAATTGCGATAATTGTTGCACTGTCACTAAAGTTATCGAATCAGGAAAATAAAAAAAATGCTGTTTAGAATTTTTGAGAGGACACATATGCAGGTCTGGGCTATAACGTAGACGTTAGTAAGTTTGTTTGTATCAAAGCAATAAGTATACACAAAACATTATTTTGGGATTTTTACTTGGGACACATTGGTTGTTGGAAATATTAATCAACGTACCTAAAATAATCTAAATAATATTTTTCGGTGCTTCTTGGTTATACATACAGCATGTTTGTAGATCGCTATCAGCCCGTAACTTCGTTAATAATAGAGATATCGAAAAACACTTTAATTTTTAATATCAGTAAAGACCCTACAAATTGTCGCAAACCAATTTAAACCATGGCCTCCTATTTTTACGTAGTGATACACGACTTTGGTTTTTTAAATGAAACACCCCGTATATTTTTAGATATTTGAAATTAAAGCTAAAAGTGCTTTATTATAGCATGCTTAAACTAGAATTTGAAACTCATTATTTGGCAAAAAAAATTAAAAATATGTATGTACCTAAAATAGGTCATGACTTACGAAAATCACTTACGATTAAGTAAGAAATGCAAAACAACTTCCACTTGGCTCTAAAAGTTTCTCCTTACCGATTTATCTCACCAAACTTACAAAAATAATTGAAAACCATGTTTTTTTAGAATAATGTTATAATTTTCTTAAATTATTTTACGTATTTTTGACATTTTAAAAGCTACTTTTAAACGAAATAGCGAATATGGTACACCGTTGAAAAGCTCTTTTATTGTAGTTTTCAACAGTTTAATGACACTCATGTTGTTCTGTTTAAAAAACCTAGTTTTCAATATTGTTTTAGTACCTTTGGTGCGCTAGGTCGTTTTCGTAAGTCATGGCCTACTTTAGGTAATTATTTTTTTAAATAAGGCGTTTCAAAATTTTAGTTTAAGCATGCTATCATAAAGCATTATGAGCCTCAAATAATTTTAAATAAGCATCGGCGTGGTCGCTGTTAGTAACTTTTATACGTAAAATAAAACGTTTTCGGTCGGCTTCTTCTATTTCATATTGATATCCACCTGTTCGCGTAAAACGTCCTCCGAATTCATTATGTCACGATTGTATTGAAAGGCTGAAAGAGTTTTACAATGAACACTACTAAACACGAGAAATGAACCATAAACATATACACACACAGCATCCACCACCGCTAGCTGATCTGGTTTGCGCGCCGGCATGCGGGCATGTGTCATGTCCTAACGTTTCGGTCGCTCACAGGCAACCAATCAGGTTGCAGTATATGGTCCTATGCTCCTAGCGTCCTGTGTTTCAAAATATGCCTACCAGTGTACTTTCTTTTATCTCTCTATTTTGAAATGCCTGTTATATGTTTAGCGTAAATAACTTTTATCTATGACCACCACTAAAAGTAGGCCTTTTAGCGCTAGTTTTTTAACTAAAAGTGACGTTTTATAATTTACCGTGTTTAAAGAAATCAGCTGTTTACTTTTAGCGCATGTGTGGTATAAAGTGAAGTGAGGTTATAAAACTACAATTTCGAACTGGAAGTGAAGTCGGTAAAGTTATTCTAGTTACTTCTTGCGTTAGAGATAAAGTGCTTTGGAAATAATTAAAACGTTATGTAATTAATACAGTCAGATGCGTAGAATTAATAATTACCTTTGATAGCTGACTTTGACAGTATTGGTTTCACAAACATTCATTTGTGCGCCAAGGCCCTTTCTTTATTATGACATAAATTCTAACTGTCATAGATGCAAGCCTTTGTTAAATCGATATTTATGGATTAATAACAGTAAATTTAAAGTCGTAGATAATAGTAATTTACGATACAAGTGCGTAAAGCTACTCTTTAGGCACGAGTGGAGTAGAGTTAGAACGCGAGTGAGCGAGCGTTTTAAGCCCCGCGAGTGACTAAAGATGCTTTACGCATGTGTATCGTACAATATTTTAACTATGATAGAATCTAGAAAACACAGTAAATATAAAAACTATTTTACATGTAGGTAAATTAGAATTACTAGCAACCGGTCCTAATTTTGAGTGTTTTAAAAATTTTAAAACACGTTGCTACTAACTACGTGCCTAATGAAATTTTTTAAGCACGTTGCTATTAACAATGTAACTAACGAAAAGATGTTATTAAACAGTCGTTTTACAAACTTAAAACTGCCAACTAAAAGGCAATTTTACACACTGTCGTAGATAAAATATTGTATGCAACTCGCGCTAAAAGTCGTTTATGTCTCGTGCATAAACGTCAACTTTTAGGACTTGTTGCATAAATAGCTATTACAACACAAATCTGTAAACAAAATCATTAACAAGTAGTAATTAACAATATATTCTTACACTAGTACTTAGATAAATTGATGTCTAGACATTTTATGTTTCTGTACAAAAAGATATCAATCATGTTTAAATAAACATTATTAAAATAATGCCACACCTTATTTAATGTCAATGGTTCAATAATTCTAGCTCTTATTAGTATTATACTGCTTTTAAGTTAACACATTGGCAGTTGTAACAGGTTTTTGACATTATTAGTGTTGTTTCTTTGCAACCAACTATCTTACTATCTACACTCTTACAAAAATGAAAATGCAAATCCTGCTCTAAATTATAAAACAAAAAAAACAGACTATACCTTTTTGATTTTTATTATCGTAGCTCCATTAAAGACTTCAATCTTTCGGAAACCTAGAACTTCTTGGTGATGGATAATATTAAGTTCATAATGACTATAAGAGATAAAGCTTGAAAATGCTTTAAGAAAACTAAAAACCCTGATCATTAGGAATACTACAAACCTTTGCGTAACTTAGTGACATTGTATCGGGAATGAAAAGAAAGCTTATCATACATTTGCCCAACGTAATGTTACAGATTTCTGGAAGGATTTGAAGCAATGTGGGCATCTTGTTAACAAAAAGTGAATCAAAATTCCACTACACCTTAAAGATGTTTATCTTCATCCGTGTTGTTATAGCCTCTTAACCAAATTAATTTTAGTATCGTTAAGAGCTTCATAACCGCACTCAGTGCGGTAATGGATATTACCGCACTCAGTGCGGTAATGAACATTACCGCACTCTTTTTATACATTGAACCAGAGTTTATTAATGAAGATAAAATATTGAACAATACACGTTTGCTTATGGCACACAAAGAAACTCGTTTGATTGCCGCAAAACTCGGCTCACCGCCTCGTTTTGGCAATCAAACTCGTTTCGTTAAGATGCTCATAATCAAACTTGTATCGTTAATATCTATAATAATATTCATAATTTTTTTATTGTTTACTGACGTAAATCTTGAAGTTTTGCAGCTTTGTGCACAAGTAAAATCTGATCTCTTCCTAATTTTAATTTACTTTGGTGTGCGAAACTGATGTAATTAAATATTTGAAAACAATTAAATCTAGTGCTAGTGGGTTTCATAATATCATTTTGTTAATAAACAGTCTTACTGTTACTGTATAGTTACAGATATTATTCATATTATTAATATTTGTCTTTCCGAATGTATATTTCCCGAGCAGTTAAATATTGCAAGAATACTGCATTTAGCTAAAGTGACTTCTCCCAAAGAGTTTAAAAATTTGGGGCTGGTTAGTATTTTGCCAGTGTTGTCGAAAGCCTTCGAAAATATTATGGTTCATCAAATTCGAACTACCTTAGATGATAATCAGCTTTTTCCATCACTACAATAGAGATTTAGATCAAACTACAGTTGCATGCCAGTGATGCTTAATGTTTCTGATGATATTATACGGGCAACGTATGAAGGAAAAGTGACGGCATTGGCTTTGCTTGTATTTTCCAAGGATTTCGATACCATCAACCAGTCTCTGATGCTTGCGATTTTGCATAACTTCGGGTTTAATCACTCGGTCATTACATTGATAGAGAGTTATCTGCGAGGTCGTCAGCAATGCCTTGTATTAGAAAATAATACCCCCGATTTACAAACTGTTGCTCGAGGTGTGCCTCAGGGATCAATATTGGGTCCATTGTTATATGTAATTTCTTCATTAACTTGTGTATTAGGCTATCCTACTGCTCTTGTCATCAGTATGCTGACGACATGCAGATATACCTATCTTTTGATATAAAACATCGTCTCTTCACAGCTCGGGTGGTTACACAATAGTATACGTTTGTTGACTGGGAAAAGGATAAATATCATAATCCCAGCACTTGGCACAATATTTCGAGCTACTGGTTCAGGATAGGAAAACCACTTGTATCTTGCCAGGTGTTTCTAAATTATTTATTTCATTATCAATAATCTGTAGATGGAGTCACAGTTTCAACTAATAACAGTATTGGGTGATATTTAAGTTATTACCGAAAAATACTTGTGATCAAACTTAGGTTAGACTAGCTGAAGCCCGCGGCATATGCCGCATTTAAAATGTAGGACGAATCTAATAACTTTTGTTGCACTAAAGAAAGTTTTAAAAGCACGCTAGAGATTGGAAATTTTTGGATAGCCTTCAGGCCACTTTCCTACATATTGGATACAGCCGATACTGCTGAATTGAATAGTGTCTTCTTTTTTACTTCCTTTTACAATAAAGGAAGTATTGGATTCACCCCAAAAATTCGAAATTGAGTTTTCAACAGATCTTCACGTTTCAGAGTCTCCTGAACCCAAAAAACATATATTTTTTTATTGGTCTGTTTGTGTGTGTGTGTGTGTCTGTGTGAGGGTCTGTCTGTCTGTGTGTGTGTCTGTGTGAGTGTCTGTCTGTGAACAGAATATCTCAAAAACGAAAAGAGGTATGGGGTTGAAACTTTATATATAAGTTTTGTGTGCTATGTAGATGCGACAGCAAGCTTTTGAAGAAAATCGCATAACTGGAAGTAGGTGTTTACTCTTGTGATTTTTCAGTTTTTTTTTTCGATTTATTCAAAAACGGTTCTAACGATTTTTTTTAAACTTCTCATTTGTATTACATTTTTAATGTGTATTGATGTGAGATAGGTGATTTTCCAGTTGAACACCTCTAAAATGGGTTTCTTTTGTTTAAAAAAAAAAATTTTATTAACTCCTATTTTAAATAGAAGACCCGGTATATTATAGAGAAAATTTGTCTCTTCACCTAACGCTCTATTTTGCACCGTTTTTGTACAATTTGTAATTTTTTAAAATTTTTGACCAATGCTTAAAAATTTAAAATCAAATTTTTGACTAATTATAAGATCACTGTAAAAGGAAGTTGTGTGCGTGTATCACACCAGATTTTTCTGTTCGGTATTAAATGATAATAATTATTGTTACAATGCTGTAAATTGAACTAGTGGAAATGTCACTGGGACAGTTTCCAAAAACTAAATTCCTGGAATTTGCTGATATCTTCTTCTTCTTCTTCTTGGCTGTTTTAGCTCTGGTTTCGGCGGCATAAGTTAAGATGGGTCTGACGCAGGTTTTATAGATCTGTACAGGGTTATTCATTATAAATTACCCACCCCTTATCATCGTTATTATTGCCTATAGAAAAAAAAGTTTTAAATAAAAGTTATGTGGTTATAACTGAATTTTGTTAAAATGCTATCAAAAGTACAGTGGCGTGCATAATTAAGGGGATACAAAAAAGTAATATATTTTTTTAATGGAACACCCTGTATATTATTAAATTTTTGGAATGATCTTTCTTTCCTCATTTCAAAAATATACCATATTTTGCCCCTACCTTATACTGTTTTTGAGTTATTAAACGTCGAATATCATTAACATTATTAAAGTAAGCTATGAAAATAAAAACTACTTTGTTTGATAAGTGACATTTCTTTAATGAAATAATCAAAAATGGTTTATAGTGTGGAAGAAAAAGTTCAAATATTTACTTGTTATATACAAAATAACAAAAATAAACGTGCAGCAAAAAGAGCATACATTGTATCCCCTTAATTATGCACGCCACTGTACTTTTGATAGCATTTTAACAAAATTCAGTTATAACCACATAACTTTTATTTAAAACTTTTTTTTCTATAGCAATAATAACGATGATAAGGGGTGGGTAATTTATAATTAATAACCCTGTACTTTACTTCAACCGACATGTGCTTATTTGTCCATATCACGTCTCGTAGGTAGCCTGATATCGCAGCCGCTTTCATTACTTGATTGCGAACTTCCTCGTTTAGGTTTCTCATGCTAGATGTGTGTACACCTAGGTAGTTAAAGTTCATAACTTGTTCAATCATATTATTATCAACGGCCAAGTTACATCGAAGAGGTTCTTTCGAGATAGTCAATGATTTTGTTTTTTCTGTTGATACTCTCATGTTAAATTCTTCCGCTGCTGTTTTGAACCTAAACAATAGTCGTTGCAAGTCATTTTCATTTTCTGCCAGGAGCACGGCATCATCGGCGTAGCTAGTGATGTAAAATTACCCGGGTATTTATTTTTAGGGGTAAATACCTGGGGTATTTATCCGGGTAAATACCCAAAATGGGTATTTAAGCGGATATTTATAGACTCATTTACAAATATTATAATCTAATGTATCTATCTAATGAGTATAATTGATTCATAACTGAAGGTACTCTATTCGAATTTTATAAAAATGTTTAAGAAAATAGCTGAACTGAGAACATTTACTGCCCAAAATACAGATGGGGACATAATTATACAGGTTTTGCCTAAAATTGTACGGAACATGGCAATTCCATGAGTTGGAAAAGATTCAAATACTAATTACCATAAGAGTAACCGAAATGGAAAATGCAATAAATACTTTGGTAGCTAGGCAACAAGTAGCTATTATACCTACTTGTTGCCTAGCTACCAAAGTAATTATTGCATTTTCTATTTCGGTTACTCTTATGGTAATTAGTATTTGAATCTTTTCCAACTCATGGAATTGCCATGTTCCATATAATTTTAGGCAACCTGTATACAACAGCAATGAGATAGCATGAAGAAGAAACAGAATTCAATGATTGAATAAGAAAGAGATGAACATACAAACAAATATTTGAGTAAACTTAATGTTCATTTTAATTATGGCATATGTCAACAAAATATGCCTACTAAAATAACTTTTTTTACGGTTATCTCTTATTCAAGTATTATGTGTTTTTGCTCATGCTATCTTATTGCTGTTGCATACTTATGGTCCCATCGGTATACAGCGTTGTTTATATTATTTGCCTTATTAAGATTGTTTCGTAATATGTCTATCAGTATATATTAATGTTAATAATTATAAGAATTATTTCTTCAAATTAATGTTATGTTCATTTTTTAAAAATGGAGTCAGAGCCGTCACAATGTTTTTTGTAATCTCTAACAGGCGCAATTTATTGCGTCTAACTGTTTATTTCCACAAACTTCGGCAGCCAATGTTCTTTCCCGATAAATGAGTAATTTAACTGGGTGAATGCTTATTCAATGTTACATTTAAATTGTTATTTTACATAAAATATTCCAGTGCATTTATATGTAGTTTATTTATTAAGATAACATTATGATGTGAGTAAAAGTTTAGCTTAGCTTTCTAAATATTACACATTTGATAAATACCCAGTGTTTAGGTATTTACCCGAGGCAGGGGTAAATACCCATTTATAAATACCGTACCCACTGGGTATTTACCCGACCCACATCACTAGGCGTAGCACACTATTTTTATTTCTTTATTCCCCATCTTATATCCTCCGTACTTATTTGCTTTTGGAATATCCCAAATATAAAGGAAATATTATGTTTTATTGTTATGATTAAAGCTGCACTCAAATGTACGAAAATATGCGCATATATATGCATATATTTTGTTGAGTATATGCACCCAAAGTTATAATATATGCACATAATATGCTCCTCATTTTATTTTGAAAATAGGTAGGAGTATTCTAAATAATGTAAAAATTTTAATTATTTTATCTACTCCTACTGCACAATGGCCATGAATTATGATTCATAATTCACGGTTTGCAGCCAATCATAAAATTCTATTTTCATTATTCAATAGTTTGCAAATTGCAACCAATCAGAAAATTCTATTTTCATTATTCAATAGGTTGTAGCCAATCACAGCATTCATTTTTGTTATTCAATGACTTTTGAAGTTAACAGCTGTCACAAATGTCATAATTCGGAAATGTGAACACAAGGCTCCTATTGCATAGGAGTAGATAAAATATCGTATTATATTCGCGATTATGGCCATTATTCACTCAGATGACTTGCGCCACGCGCCTTCGGCTTGTGGCGCAAATGTCATCTTCGTGAATAATGGCTGTCATAATCGCTCATATAATAATATACTATTGTATAAGTTTATTTAATTCCCTAATATTTATTCAAAGACGACATTCGTTTTAACGTTTGGCCATATAAACATGGACTGCCAACGCCAACTTCAGGTTGTAATCAACATAAAAATGAGATTTCCCGTAACCCCGCCAGACTATTATTCACCCAACACTCTTGAAGTGGATTCTATATTGTCTGATTCTTTATACATTGCTTCTATGGGAAAAGTGGGGGTATCTGGCAGTCTATGTTGATATAGTCAAAGATTTTAATAGGGACTCTCCCTTTCCTCTGCTTATTTCGATATGCGCACTGCACTCCAGCGGCAGAAAGTGAAAGTATATATCTCAATTGCACACAAACATTTAATTAATAAATTTCATGAAATAGTAAATTTAACAAAAAAATCTTTAAAAGTTCATACATTACAAATTATTGCTAAATATAACCAAATATGCAAAATCCAGAAAGTATGCTCAAAAACGTATAAATATGCAAAATATGCAAAGTGAAACTTGGCTTAAACAATTTGTTTTCACATAATTAGTATACATATGCGAAAAGTTTATCCGGTTTATCAATTATACAAAATATGCATTTGCCATATAATATCAGCTTTAGTTATGATGGATAATTTGTAAACGTATTTAAGTGTCTACTTCCTATTCCAAAAACTCAGGTAATCAACCCCACCTGTAAAACTACCTGATATCAGCAACATTATTGCTTAAAGTTCTTGGTGTTCAGTCGCTCTTGTAATTTTGTCTTGTATTATTGTTTATTTAGCTTGGTGTCTTGTTCTTATAAGTGGTGTGTGAATCAACATGGTAAGTAAAATGTCCATCATATTACTTACTTTTTCTACAAAAAAATACCTAATTGGCTTAACTAATGTTATTACACATTTATATTTGTCAATAAATTTCCTGAACATATTCTACCCACGAGATTTAAAAAAGACTGCTAGTATTATTGCATTTTTTTTTTCAATTGATAACTGTAAATCAGTCTGATTTTCTGGAATCCTTCCAAATTAATTTTCGAAAACTTTACTAAAACCTCTTTCAAAGGTACTATAATACTGCCGCCTCATAACGATAATTAATATAATCGCATTTACAAAGTACATATTCAAAAACCTTTCTTAATTGTAAGTATTTACTTTAGTTCTTAACATTAAAAATAATGTTTTATTAAATATCACTACTTTAAATAAATTGAGCAATTTAATTAATTCCCAATTTTATTGCAATTTGTCATCTCAATCTTATTTCTCAATTTGCAGAACAATTCTACTGGTATTAAATTACCTAAAAATTATTTTATTACAGGATAACACCCAAGTGAAAAAAGAGTAACAATAAAATGTACTTATTATTTTATTATTAATTATCAAAATAAATATATATATATACAATTCCAATGTTTCATTAAGGTTGGCCTTCTTTATGTACATCGCTCGCATTACCGTACACTGCGGTTCACCCAAAAGAAGTCCTTAACTTCATACTTGTAACATAAATAGCCTATATTTCCTATGAACTAAAATTAAGGTCTAACTGGTCGTCTATGGATGCACTTGTCATAATGGTTTTTAAATGAGTAACGTCAAAAGCAATCTAAAATTTTGAATTTTTACTTTTCTAGGTTGCACAAAAAATAGTATGCATTATTTGGATTAAAAGTGGCTCTGTTTGACTTGCAATTTTTGAGTTAATATATAATTAAAATAATTGCTTGTCAAACAAAGTGACACTTTTAATTCAATAAAACAATTACTATTTTGCTTGCAATAAAAATTTTTATATAGAGGTTGCCTAAAATTGTACGAAACATGGCAATTCCATGACTTAGAAAACGTTTAAATACTATTTGCCATAAGAGAAAGTTAAAGTATCAACGATTTTGTAGCCATTTATCATTATTATTTCTGTCATTCAATTTATACTTCCTATAGAGTATATTAAATATTAAGAACGGTAAGGACATTTTACCAATGAAAGACAATTGTTTGGAGGAGTGAAGCGACGACTCCCATTATTGTCTGAGATTGGTAATTCCATAACGTTCGTGATGCTCATGAGGTTTTTTGCACGATAGAAATGTATTTTTATTCAAACGTCAGTAAAATGTGACATTATGCAGCAGAATAATATGTTGGTGGCACTGTAAGTCTATGTCAAATTCAATGTTAGCAGGTTAGGTTTTGCATCGGTCTGTGTCAAAACCAAGAAAACTATACTAAGGAGACGCAACTCCCGTTTCGAAGCGAACCGCTAAAAGTTGACAAATAAGGCGGTCGTGGTGTAGCTTTATTCATTCACAAAACTCGTGAACTGTCAATGTCTAATATTTACTGAGTGTAGCTGGAAATTCGGACCATGTTTTAACAATTAATAACACACCTGAAATACACTCCATTGGATTAACAACCGTAAACTGACTTTTAACCGGGATTACAGGTTAATTTAGCTCGCTTCCAACTCTCGAACAGCAGCGAAAACAAACGAAAATGACCGAAGTAGTTACACGCTGTCAACAGTGCCGCGACGGCTATCCCCGGCATAGGGGCCGCTTTTATATACAGCCGTCATAGGAAGTTGCATCTCCTTAGTATAGTGTTCTTGGTCAAAACTAATGCAAAACCTAACCTGCTAACCTCCAATTTTTACAAAAATCTAAATGTAAGCCCCAATTTAATTTTCATTGTAGTTAATAAAACCTGCTTTCTAATGCAGAACTTTGTTGACGACGGTGATAGTTTAGACACCACATCAACAATTACGTTAAAAAGGGCTAAATTATTTATGCCTGTACAACATTTTACCCTATATTCAATATTTATAATATCGGCAATGTCAAACTTCAACCACTTATCTACAAATGTGTTCACTTGCTCCGCTTTGTCTTCATGCAGTTTATTACTGCCAATCTGCATATTGTGCAACTCTAACAGAGCATTAGCTGCTTCCATCTCGGGTTGTACGGTACTTGACGGGCCTGTGTTTTGTGGTTCCTCCATAACAGTAGTAACACGATTTGTGAGTTGCTCCGTTTTCCTCTTTTAGAGCCAATTCAAATGCGCCTGTTTGCTTTGGACCGTTTTAAATTATGGCGGTTTGTCGACACTTCAAAGGGGAAAATTTTGGGAACGAATTGCAGTTTTTTTCAGGCATCTGCGCTTGTTGACATAATCTATAAGTAAACAATCATATTGAAACTCCTAAATTATGAAATTAATGGAGTAAGCTGAAGATGTTTAACATCAAGTGGCACTTGCTTAATTAACATGTATCTTTAAGGCAGCATATTTATGATTATTTCAAGCCAGTGAAACTACAAACTGGCAAGACCTACTTACCGAGTAATATAAAATCTTGTGAGTTGCTCCGTTTTCCTCTTTTGGAGCCTATTCAAACGCGCCTGTTTGCTTTGGACCGTTTTAAATGATGGCGGTTTGTCGACACTTCCACGGGGCAAATTTTTCAGGCATCTGCGCTTGTTGACATAATCTACAAGTAAACAATCATATTGAAACTCCTAAATTATGAAATTAATGGAGTAAGCTGAAGATGTTTAACATCAAGTGGCACTTGCTTAATTAACATGTATCTTTAAGGCAGCATATTTATGATTATTTCAAGCCAGTGAAAATACAAACTGGCAAGACCTACTTACCGAGTAATATAAAATCTTGTGAGTTGCTCCGTTTTCCTCTTTTGGAGCCTATTCGAACGCGCCTGTTTGCTTTGGACCGTTTTAAATGATGGCGGTTTGTCGACACTTCCACGGGGCAAATTTTTCAGGCATCTGCGCTTGTTGACATAATCTACAAGTAAACAATCATATTGAAACTCCTAAATTATGAAATTAATGGAGTAAGCTGAAGATGTTTAACATCAAGTGGCACTTGCTTAATTAACATGTATCTTTAAGGCAGCATATTTATGATTATTTCAAGCCAGTGAAAATACAAACTGGCAAGACCTACTTACCGAGTAATATAAAATCTTGTGAGTTGCTCCGTTTTCCTCTTTTGGAGCCTATTCGAACGCGCCTGTTTGCTTTGGACCGTTTTAAATGATGGTAGTTTGTCGACACTTCCACGGGGCAAATTTTTCAGGCATCTGCGCTTGTTGACATAATCTACAAGTAAACAATCATATTGAAACTCCTAAATTATGAAATTAATGGAGTAAGCTGAAGATGTTTAACATCAAGTGGCACTTGCTTAATTAACATGTATCTTTAAGGCAGCATATTTATGATTATTTCAAGCCAGTGAAAATACAAACTGGCAAGACCTACTTACCGGGTAATATAAAATCTTCCTTCACAAAATGCTTACTGCAAACTTTCATATGGGCCGACACGGGTTTCCCTATTTTTAGACGTATTTTCCATGTTTTGCACAAATTTTTATTATTGCGCGGAAAACCGTGCATAGGAACATTGTCCGTGCAATAAGTTTTACACTGCACACACAACAGTAATTATTACTTTTATTCTTTTTGGTAGAACGGACGCCATTATTGTAACCACCGTTCTTCCTAGAGGTAGTAAAGTCCACTTGCAAAAAGTTTATAACCATATTTTTGTACAAAGCTCCGAATTTAGGTTATTTGCAGATTTAATATTTATGTGTACATAGTACAAACATTCCTGTGTAATGTAAAAAATGTGTGTAGGCCCTAACAAGAGCATTAATTGTTCTCTCCTTCCATATTACTGGCTCTTAGATATAAAATCTTGTGAGTTGCTCCGTTTTCCTCTTTTGGAGCCTATTCAAACGCGCCTGTTTGCTTTGGACCGTTGTAAATGATGGCGGTTTGTCGACACTTCCACGGGGCAAATTTTTCAGGCATCTGCGCTTGTTGACATAATCTACAAGTAAACAATCATATTGAAACTCCTAAATTATGAAATTAATGGAGTAAGCTGAAGATGTTTAACATCAAGTGGCACTTGCTTAATTAACATGTATCTTTAAGGCAGCATATTTATGATTATTTCAAGCCAGTGAAAATACAAACTGGCAAGACCTACTTACCGAGTAATATAAAATCTTGTGAGTTGCTCCGTTTTCCTCTTTTGGAGCCTATTCGAACGCGCCTGTTTGCTTTGGACCGTTTTAAATGATGGCGGTTTGTCGACACTTCCACGGGGCAAATTTTTCAGGCATCTGCGCTTGTTGACATAATCTACAAGTAAACAATCATATTGAAACTCCTAAATTATGAAATTAATGGAGTAAGCTGAAGATGTTTAACATCAAGTGGCACTTGCTTAATTAACATGTATCTTTAAGGCAGCATATTTATGATTATTTCAAGCCAGTGAAAATACAAACTGGCAAGACCTACTTACCGGGTAATATAAAATCTTCCTTCACAAAATGCTTACTGCAAACTTTCATATGGGCCGACACGGGTTTCCCTATTTTTAGACGTATTTTCCATGTTTTGCACAAATTTTTATTATTGCGCGGAAAACCGTGCATAGGAACATTGTCCGTGCAATAAGTTTTACACTGCACACACAACAGTAATTATTACTTTTATTCTTTTTGGTAGAACGGACGCCATTATTGTAACCACCGTTCTTCCTAGAGGTAGTAAAGTCCACTTGCAAAAAGTTTATAACCATATTTTTGTACAAAGCTCCGAATTTAGGTTATTTGCAGATTTAATATTTATGTGTACATAGTACAAACATTCCTGTGTAATGTAAAAAATGTGTGTAGGCCCTAACAAGAGCATTAATTGTTCTCTCCTTCCATATTACTGGCTCTTAGAAAATATCAAGACCACGCCCACAATCGAACTACGCATAGACCACGAGTTGAAATGTTTGACCTTGGGAAGTGTTCTGCTTTATTATAGAGTTATGATAGGATATTGAAAGCAAGTGATCTAATAAAACAACTGAAGTGCAACAAGCAAATAACAGCTGTCCAGCAACCCATATCTGTGATTTTTAATTTGCAACCAAACCAAACATGATCATTTGTTACGTTTATTATAATAACAATTCAGCACGAGTGGCAAAACAGTATTTTAAACTATATGTTTATAGTCCTTAGTCGTATTTGCTAATACTGAAAAACATAACTATGCCAAAATATAATATTTTAGAGCTGCACATAGAACGACAGAATACTTCAATAATTCTATTTTAAAATAATTGTAGACGATTTAATAGCAACAGTTCGCATTTACAAAGCTGTGTACAGATTAATTTTGGTAAATTCCACGAAATTTCTAAATTGATTTTTAATTAATCCAGGAATATTTAAACAGTTACAAACGAATATCCATTTAGTGAACGAAAACATAGCTAAAATTCTGATCAGGTATGACAAAGGTATCAACTAACTAGAACAACAAAGCGACATTAGCAGATAATTAATAACTAATGTAAAAGCTGATGCGATGGGACATCGCACTTATGCTCCTGATTTATGAATGGATGTTATTATATGCAGTGAACGCGCGTGCGCATAAAAATGTTATTTTATTGAACAAATAGCATAGAAATCATTACTAATAGATGGATTTCCTTGTAATTATTCAGAAATACGAGCATATCGATGCTTCATTATATTTAATAGGTTGTCCCCAGCCTGTCATTACAGAATAATTAGGTAATGAAACTACCTACCTTGATATCCATTGACTTTATTTTTCATATAAAGTAAAAGTGAATAGCTTAGAAATGAAGGCTACAGTAGTAGTCCTTCTTAATATGTTAGCTTCTAACAATCTAAAAACCTAATGTCTACTGAAAGCTATTATTGGTTAAAATACCGCAAAAATTGGACTTGCATATTTAAAAATGTCTAGAAAGTAATGCTTAACGATTACTTTTTAATAACTGAGCACAGACTAAATAACTATACAACTCATCTAAATTTTTGAAATCACCTGAAAATTCATTAAATGCATTTTGTTTTATTGATAAGACTATTACCGTTTTTTCATAATGTTATCTTCGTTTGTTTCTTATGGACAAGGTCTAAGAATGCAGATTGTCTGGTTCCTTAGACACCGACTGCTGCGGATATACAGTCAAAGTCCCACTTAGAATTTTTCCAAGTATAAGGAGTGCCAACCCTAGCCAGGGATCTTTTACATGTTACACATCGTAGTAGTAACATGGGACCCACAGCTTTACATCATGTTTCAGGTTTAAAATCATTTAGAATCATTGATGTAATTATTTGCCTTATTTTCAATAAATCTAAGGTTTTTCCTATAATTTAACTTACATTTTTCGAATTTCAATGTATGAAAACTCCTAAAGGTTAGGCCACACTTCACAGTACAAGCTACTCTGATTGGCTGCCCTGCATCCTTTCAAGGTTTTTAAAATTTCGGATTCCCTTATCACCTTTTCCTGCCATTCGCCTCCATGTGCTGGTGCTGAATGGCATGCTATTGTGAATTACGTTTCTAAAATTAAACGTTCTATTATTTGGATTTTTCACGGCATCCTTAGTTTGGAAATTCGGAATATTGTGTTGACGTACTTGTAAATAGCTATTTGTTTCATTAGTACAAAAAATGCATGATTTCGGGACAAGTAAGACAGATCGCCGGACGACGCGCAGCGGAGTCCGGCGAGTCTTACGCGTCCCGAAAACGCATTTTTTGTGCGAATGAAACATATTATTTTTTTTCCAACTACCCATAAATTCGGTAATATGATTTATTATTTAGAATCAAACATTGTAGGTTATATTGTAGAACTGTCATGGCGCAAATAAACAATCACTGTACGGGGAAATTAAACAACAACGACGGCGATTGCCGAATATTGACGAAGTGTTTGTTTCTTATTTAAAATTTACCATGTAAAACCCTATCTTGCGTCCATTTCTGTACTATTGCAAATATGAATCGCAAAGTGTACTGTTGTCAAGGTAATTGGTGAACATCCCGAAATGACTTACTTTATATACAAAATTATTCGACAATATGGCGTCTTATTCGTGTGGTTGGAGAAAAAGATATTTTGTGATTTTCCAAGTCCAAACATTGGTTTGGGATATGGGCTGCACACGTCACGCTTTACACTGGAGAATTTAAGGGCGGAATACTCCAAAGGTATGCTTTAGCTTCCATTTATTTAGTGTATTCTTATCGATTGCTCTTGTCTAGGCCCTTTTTGATTACGGCACGGCGTTCTTATTTACGGCACAGAGCGAGGACCGTTCGTATCTTGGGTAACCTCAGCTTGTTCGTATGGGATTCGTGCACATAAAGATTCTAGTCTTGGAGCCTTATCGTAAGCTAACCTGCAGTGCTGCTGTCCGAAATTGCAGTATGGTCGCCTGAGCTCCTCGACGCTCTCTGACAGGACCTCCGACTAGCATACGTTTGCTACCTGGGGAATCCGCCTTACAAGGTCTGTCTTGAGCCACTATATTTTCCCCTGCCTGGAGATGTCGGCCTCAGAAATCACCTACCGTTGGAACCCCTGTTAATATGTAAGTTTGTGGTTTTGTTAGCTTCTTTATATTCAGAAAACTTTAAATTGCCCTCCTAATTAAATGAATTTGGTATAAGATATAGCACATAACTTTTTAGTTAATTCAGATTTAGGCGTTTGTTTATTTCCGAACCTATAATGTGTCAAACTAAACATCTCGAGCGGAAGTGTCACACGTAGCACTCACGTGAATTTTAATTGTAAATTTCGGTATTTGTAAGGTATTCTGCATGAAAAACTCAATTTAATTTTGGCTTTCACGTTAAGTTTAGTGAAAAGATTTCGGTTGAATCGAACTTTGAATGATCCCGCACTTGCAAGAATTTGTTTATATAATTATAATTATGCGACACATTGAAAACTGTTGAAGTTTAAATCAACATCAAGTCATATTCCGGGTTATGAAGCGCCTTATTATCAGAAACAGGATCTTGAATCTGTAAGAGCGATATTATTAATCACCGTCGTCATCTGAATGCATTAGTGGGCGTAGCTTGAATTCAGCTCAACAGCCAAAATTTAATCTGTATTAATTTTGTCGTAGTCATCCGTGTTACCGACAACTTTCTGGTTGTGCAAATTGCCGATTTGACGGTCAAGTTGTAATCTCTTTATTTACATTAAATATTCTTATATAAATTAAATAAATTATCTGTGAGTATTACATTTACACTTCTATTAATTAAATTACATTTATATAAATACTTGGGTGAGTTCCTAAACTACTACTTATGCTGTGGTATATTTTACTTGTGTTATTTATGCTATATATATTTACGAATTAATTACATCTGATTTGCTGTGTTTGTCTGTTTATTTTTATTATTGTGTATGTACTACCCTGACCGTTACCTCTATTGTATTTCAGGATTGCTTAGTAGCACCTATCGTCATGTATCTTTTTGATTAGCAAAGTTCCGGGTTACCTGATTCTTAGCGCCCATATTATTCTTTTGTTATTTACAGCTTAAGATTAGAGTCTTTTGTTTGACCCACGACCAGCTCCGACTGAGAAGTCGGTTGCCTTTGCTTTTTTCGTTTTACAGTCACAGCGATAGTAACAATCACTTTCAAATGAAGGTTGCCCTCCGCATTTTTATTTTGAACATCTCTACCGTAACGGAGAGACTTTTTTTACTCCCTATATAAAATTTTTTTGTTTATTAAGATGCATCAGATGTTCTCTTTTGCCAAAAATATTAACCGATTACCAAACTGTGGGAAAACTTTAGTTTTACAGCTTTTAAAGCCGTATTATAAATTTTCAGATAAAAATGTCATTTACTCCTTGCCATTGTTTGTTCCCAAAGGAATACTTTACATACTTTTAATCGGTTTAGGTTTAGAGAACGCAGATAAATCTCTACTGCAAAGGCAAACGATTTGCATACACATTTTTAAGATAACCAAACATAAAGGAGTCGAGCGGTGTCAAATCAGGCGATCGCGGTTACCATCGACCTGTGCTAATTAGTCTATCCTGGAAATACTGTGATAAATATTCCTTCGCTGTCCGAGCTACGTGAGCAGTTGCACCGTCTTGCTGGAAATACTCATTCTGAAGCTCATCGTGATGAATCTGTCAATAAAAGGTCTGTTGTTAGTTTATCGGATTAATATTATCTTAAAAAAAATCTGTAAAAGGGTTTACATCTAACTTCCTCCGCGCGAATTAATCAATTTGCAAATAAAAGAAATGCTGTCCTTTGGGGTTTGAACTCCACTGCTCACTGGCTAATATTTGAAGGAGTTTCTCTAGTTTGCAGGTTTCTCCTGCATTATAAAGATACTATCTGATTCTGTTCCATTTCTGATTTTTAATCTGCATCAGTTAGGTCTCATTTTCGTCAATGATAAAACCTGAGCTATACCTATGCAAATTATTACTTTTATCTTTTGTAAATAAAAGCAGTAGAAGTTGTGACACTCAAAGAATCGTCATGGAAAAAACGTTTCTTCAAATTGTTTTACTCTGAACGTCCCTACGCAAGTGACTAAACAATTTTAAAAATCAAAGAAACGTAGGGTCAAAACTATCGCAAGGAGCACAATAGTATTGATACAATAAAATGAAACACTTGGTTATGCAAATTACATGAATTATCAATTTAAATAAATTGGTTTACTCTGAACGTCCCACACACGTCTCTAAACAATTTTAAAAAACAAAGGAAAATAGAGCAAATAATATCCTAACACTTGCTCAAGCAAATTAAATCAATTATCAAATTTAAAAAATTACCGGGGAGGGATTCGATCTACATCATCTGCGGATACACTTGTAACCGCATCGATAGATTTAACTACGCTATGCAGGCTTGCTGATATGTGTGCGGGGCGCAACTGTATTTAAGCAAACGGTGTTATTGTTGAAACGTTTTGAATTTTTTGCGATCTTATCTGTATTTGTTGGGTTCTATTTTCGTCAAGTGTAAAACCGCACCTATGTTCAAATTACCACTTTAATCTATCTCCAACCTAACGCAGAAATAAACAAAACTTAATTTTTTTAAGGTGTTTACCCTTCATATCTTTGTCCGAAATTTTCCCGGTTTCATGCCAGGTAGACATATAATCTGCATGCATCGTTATCCTGCAAAAAATAGTTTATGAGTTATTTCGCCAACAGGCAGATAGACAGACAGACAGACAGACAAACACACAGACACACACACAGACAGACAGACAGACAGACAGACAAACAGACAGACAGTCAGACAGACAGACGGAATTGAGGAAACCAGGTTTTCGTCATCTAGGTACTCTGAAACGTGAAGATCTTTAGAAATCGCGGAAGGTAATTTTTTCCCGATTACAATACTTCTTTCGTCTTTTAGACGAGGGAAGTATAAATGGTGCAATTATTCGTCCTCTCGACATGTCAATCTAAACTCCAATTTTAATTGGATGTAATGCAGTTTCACGAAAAACATGGAGATATTCAGTAGACCAGGTTGGATAATTTTGGGAATTCACATACCCACTTAGATGAAACCATGCTTCATCACCAAAACATCATTTTCGTTAAACCAGGTGCAGTTAGTTCGTCGCTTTACAAAATCGGCTGGTAGCAATTCTTGTTTGCACAACTTTTTGTATGGGTACATATGCAGCTTTCTTCGGCAAGCCATCTGGCATCTCCTATGTCTCTGCTCTTCTGTCGAGGATTTAATTAGTTTGTCAATTGTCTTAAACGATTCTAGTTCACTATATTCGCTACCGTTCAAGTCTAACGATTTGACTGTATTTTTTCATGTGTCGTATACCGTGTCAATGCCGATAGCCTGTTAGAACAATTTCCCGAAGTTAGTAATTGACGCAATTTTGAACCCAAATATTAGCATTTTCCCAATTTTCACTTAAGCCAAACTCTTAGTTTAGTGTTAAAGGCTCAAACATTTACTCTGCATGATATTTATTTCCGCTTATTTTATATGCTAACGCATTGTAGTTCTATGCAAAGCAATAGCATTCTCAGAATTATTGTTGTTCAAACAGTCCTAAAACTTCCTCCGAGTTCTTGCGAACTGCTTAGTCAGATATTGCATCAGTTTGGAATCTTTCGAGCGTTTCGTACAAAGGGACAAGGAACGAGTTAAGTCACACCTGCGTGGTCTCATTACGCGCCCGCAGCTTACCCAAAAACATTACTCAATGTCCGAGCCTGAACCGGTTAAGAAGTGTTGGCGTTGTATCGGTGGACGTCGGCTTTGGCCGCGTTGCCGCGTAATGTCAAAATTGTTGCAAGTGATGAAACTACCTCTTCGCCGTCAATTCGAGCTCAGTGCATAGTGGTTAAAGGTGAACGTTTAGCCAAGTCTTCTGTACCGTCAGAGCTAAGCAACTACGTTAGCACTTGTAGTAGATTATATTTGGAATTCTCAACCGTGTGCTAAACCTATCAGTAGAACGAAGACCTGAAACCGTACCGCCGCGCCGTCTGCTTGTTTGCCCGAGGTTCTCTCAAGTCAGCTCTCACCTTGGTGATGTTATACCCCTTGCATTCGCTCGATCATGGCCCCTTTCATGTGGTTTCCTATAATTTCCGTTCTGTTCGTGGCTTGAATGCGGCTTGAAACAGAACCAATACGTACTGTCTGGATTTCCTCAAATCAAGGTATTTGTCGATTTAATAGTGTTTGTACAGCCCATAAATTTACAGTGACGTGTTTTCCCGTCAAGCATTGCTTTTGTTGTTTTTAAATGTAAGATGGCAAACAGACACTACCGTTTTTGAAGTGAATTCTTAGCCTTATCGTCAAATTTTATTGTTTATATGTTGTTTTGCACTGTAAAGTCAAGTAACTATTATCATTGCGTCAATATTTGTTTATGTAACGTAGTTATTTTGTATAAAATTGAGATTTAATACTGTTTTTAATAAAGCTAGGTCAATTTTTGTCGTTTTTGCCGCTTGTGTGTAGTTTAAACGTCACCATTTAACCTAACTAACCCCTTTTGCCGATAATTTTTAATTGTAACCAGTAAACATTTCCATGTTTATTGTTATACGTATATTTATTACTTTAGTAAAGTTTATTGTTAATTATCTACGTTTTTCTTTGGTGTTTGCCTGTCTCTTTTGTGTTTTGTTTTTAATGTACATGAAATAAGATAAGTGTAAAGGTTCAGGGTGGAGCTTGTAGTGGATTGTATGATTTCAATTTGGACAATCGCAGGATACGTCTTAGGGATGCAGGAATTAAAGAGGGTGCAAACCAACGGTCTTGTGCAGTCTCGCACGAGATGATGTAGCAGACTTAGTTTCGTTGGGCAGGGGTTTTTTGAATACAGAAACAGGTTTTGAACTGTATTGATTTATTGACTAGAACGTTTCTATTTATATACCTAAAACTATGACGTAAATTACAAACGTTCACTATTTGTCCCAGTTCAACTTGTATTTCTACTTGCGTCTTGAATTTCATAAAAAACGCTGATAGCAATTCCGCATAATTGCAGTTTATCCACTGGGTCATTAGAGCAATGCTGACAGCTTTGTTATTTCCGTATACAATAGTTGATTCACGAAATGTACGTTTAATTAATTTAAAAAGTTAAAATTATGTTTTGGTTTCTAAACAATAAGTGAATGTAACGAAAGGTAGGTTTAATTTAGCTGGAGCAGTCGCTACCTCAAGCTGTGCGAAGGTAGAAGTAGGAAGGTGAATCACTTACTTCCATATTCAAGAGTGCGTTCACCTGAGCTGTTTCTGTTGTTTTCTCCCGATCTAGTCCGAATGTGCCACCACATTTCGCACCATTTATTATTTTTTATATCTCGTTACCGGAGTACAGCCCTAACTCAAAGGTCGTAAAGAACCTGCCCTCTCAACTCAGTCATTATAGCTGGCAAACCTTTTGTTACCACCATCACAACGGAGTTAGGACCGTGTATTCTAGGTATGTTTCCTGATCCTGTCGTAAATTCGTGTTTGTGCCGTAACAAGCCACTGACCACTCGCGTCCGTAGCCTCTGGTTATATCTACAGTGACTATATACAAGACAGTGTGGCGATACGATTGTTTGCTGCCATTTTCAGGCAAATTTGAGCCTAGAGATATACAGTGCCTTCAGAAATAATCGAACGTTTTTGAGTGATCATTATTTTGGCTCCAGTTATTTTAATTAGTTGATGTTAGCTACACGTGCAGTGTTATGTTTGGGATTGACATTTTTCATTGGCGTTCGTTCGTGGTGCTTTAAGGTGTTGCACTAAGTTTACAACCTGTTTCAGTTATGGTAGTTTACAATACAGCTAAATTCCGTATTCCTGTTTTCTGTCTCCAAACCTCCCTGTCCTGTGCTTGGTCTTCTTCCAGGTTCCTTTTTTTCATGGCTCTCCGAATACCCTCATTTTACGATTTGGGTGGTCTACCTCTTTTTTTCTTACCCGGTGGCGACCATATAAAGATCTTCATAGGCCAGGTCGTCTCCTCCATTCTCATCAAATGACCAAACCATTTTAACGTTTTCCGTTCAATTCTGTCCACAACTGATTCCGGCGCCTCCATTCTGCGTCTTACTTCCTCGTTCTTCACTCTATCTCGTCTCGATACCTTTGCGCTTTTTCGTCCATTTGAACTGTGTTTCGTCTTTGTTTCATTTTCGCTATTACAGTCCATACCATAGCACCGATTCTACCATACTTCATCTATTTTTTTTGTTTTTGTTAGAGATAGTATTGTCCCATCAAATTGATTTCAAGAATCCCACTACCTTCTTACTTTGTTCTGTTCGAATTCTGATCTCTTCTGTTTCATAACCTTTTTCATCTTGATTTTATTGTAGCACCGAGGCATTTAAACCTTTCCACTTGTCTTACCGCGACATCTTCATTTATTAAGACTTCATATTGTGCTTCCGAGTTGACTACTAAATACTCCGTTTTCTCTAAACTTATGCTAAGGCCTCATTCATCATAGCACCGATGTACTCTCTTTATCATATATTCTAAGTCGAATGCATTTTTTGCTGTTACAACAATAGCACAATAAATTCTAAATTGTCACATTTAAACACTGTGCAGAATATCAGTTTTTTATGGCAATAGATGATAACATTTCACCCGCTTGCAACGCTAATGAATTATTTGACACTGACAATTTACAAAAATGTTATTTGAAAAAGTTGGTTTGAATTGACAGAAGGTGTAAAATACGCAGCCATAGCTAGCTACTCGAAAAAATGATTTTCTCTGTTTTCCTTTATTTACCAACCTGTGCATTACACTTCAAATTAACTTATTATCGGATACGGCAAGGATATACTGTCAAACATTAATGTCGCTTACTTAGGAAGAAGAAAATTAATCGAAATTAGTGATAATAAATCTATTTCTTTGTTTAATGTAAAAACACAGAGATCTTCCAAAAAGTTTAAAAACAAATGATACGAACATCAACAAGAATTCACAAAAATTTTTAGTTGAAATATTAAGAATAAAGTTGCTGAAGTTTCCTTCTTTCTTATTATTTTACATGTTTGATGTTTTTGATGTTCAGATAAAAAGTTATTAGTTTTTTAAATACTTGTGTTTTTCACTTTGGATACAAAAAAATTTATTCTTTAACACTAATTTCGATTCACGTTCATTTCTGACTGCTACGTGAGTGAATCTTAAGATTAATACTACATATTTATTCTATCTGATAATAAATTAACTTTAAGGTATCTCATATTCCTTAATACACAGCTGGTACGAACAAAATAAGAAAAACCAGAGTAAGTTGTTTTCCGGAGTAGGTAACTGTGACTTCATATTTAACACCCTGCTTTAATTCTAAGCAAATATTTCAAATAAAATTTTTGTGTAGTTTGAAAATGAAGGGTACCTACTGTATTCTCAAGCCATTTTCATATTTTTGAACCTCCACCGTATACGGAAGGAGATCTTTAAATTTTGGCAAGTGCATTTCGTGTTTTAGAAGATCCAGAAACAAAATGTTCTAATAAATGGATAATAAAAAAGTTGCCCTATTGTTACCCTTTATTCTGATCACGATGTGTAACTCTTTTTACTACACTTTAGTGCATTGCAATCTAGTGTGATAAGGCTCATAAACGGATTACTTATGGTCACCGTTAAATTCCATGCCCGTACTTGACGATACTTCATTTAATATGGAAGACATATATTGTGTGTACGATAATATTGTATAATATCAAGACTATAAAAAACCTACTAAAGAGAGACACAGTGCGTTACTATGAATTTACTGAGGTCCTATGTACTTAAGAATTCTAAAGGCTATAACATAAAATTAGTTAACCTCGTAACAGCAAGATACCTTTACAAAAATGAATGCAACGGCACTCAAACGATATAAGCTTCATCTAATTTGACTACAATAAAATTAAGTAATGTTCTGTTGCAAAATCTGAATAAGCATACGTTGTGTCATATCCCCAAACTGTTGTTCATTAAACACAATTAGAAGAAGTACAAAACAGTCTTTCATTATATTTATATTTCAAGAAATACAATAATTAGCAGAATTATTTAGAAACTAAAACTTAATGCGTGAAAAGCCACAGATAATCTCTGATCGAGATTGTTTATATAAAAATGTATATCCTTTTCTATTTTACCTTTTTGATATATATTTTCATGGAAGAAGGCTAAATATGACTGTCAGAAAAGAAGTCCAAATGAGAGTGGAGAAAATGAATTTTCATGGACATGTACATCCAAGTTTGCTGAACTTGAAAGCAAGACATCCACAACTCTCTATAGGTTTCTTTCCTCTTGTTTCCTAAAAAAATATTTCAACCGTCCTTAAAGCTTTGTTATGCTGCTTTCACATCACATTGCAATATTCCATCAAACTGGCTAACTTAAAAAGGTGACGAGTTTGTGAAATAACAAATTTCACCTTAAAGTACTTGAAGGCTTCATTATTGTTCGTGGCTTTAACAAAATTCTTCATGAGGCTTGAATTAATGTGAGAAGATGGAATTAAAACGGAAGCACTTTGCACCTGGTTCAAGCGATTTTCTGGGGGGCCAATATTTTCTTGCTTAGAATCAATATTGACGGTTTGCGTTTGCGTTCATGCATGCAACAAGACCGTCTTTCATTTTCAATAATGGGATTAAATTTCCTACCTTACTTAGCTCAGGAGACTTACCTGTAACGCCACCTTCTCCATCAACCACAACACTTTGCGAATCACTCTGGACTACTCGCGACCCAGAAGTTGATAGACACTGGATTAGAACAATACTTGCCACTTTCAACTCACTAATGATTTCGGGTATTATGAACATACAGTGCGTACCAAATGTATGGAACCGGCCTTGTTATTTCAAAACTATTCAAGCTAAATCGATAAAATGTAATATGCATGCTGTTTACAAAGCCTTCTATTAGTTCCACAGTTTTGTTATTTTTTTAACTGCCAAGGTCGAGAGCTGCACAGCCAACTTGATTTTTTTGAAATAGGAAGGGAGGTCAAATCGCATACCGTTTGAAAGGTATTTTCAAGTAGAATTCAGCGACATCCGCTTGCCATAGTTATCTCTAAAGATAACTTCGCCATTGTAAAGTCAAGATTGGGAGTAAGTATTAACTGGATAATTGAAGATTTAGTGAGCGCTGAAAACAATGGTTAGTTTATGTTGTTTAACGAACGTCAAAAGCTTAAAACTGTGGCCGAAGTGCTAAATTATGGAGCATGTTACAGAAAAAGTACGTATAGACATATTGATGATGATAGAATTCGGTGATAGAAGATGCAGTCATGCAGAAGTACGCGATTTGCTTATAAATAATTCTTGTACTGGATGAACTTCATAAACTTGAAACACGGTTTCAACAATTTGATGTTACATTAAATACTATAAAAGAAT
This sequence comes from Agriotes lineatus, assembly GCA_940337035.1. NCBI lineage: Eukaryota > Metazoa > Arthropoda > Insecta > Coleoptera > Elateridae > Agriotes > Agriotes lineatus. Next base: position 49,808 of record CALNHX010002107.1, on the reverse strand, counting down.
TCATTGTTTCCCATGCTAACTGGATCTTCAGTTTTACCAGTTAATACCTACTCTCAATCTTTAATTTACGAGAGCGAAGTTATCCTTAGAGATAACTATGGCAAGCAGCATGTCGCTGAATTCTACTCGAAAATACCTTTCAAACAGTATGCAATTTGACCCCTCTTCCTATTTAAAAAAATCAAGTTTGCTGTGCAGCTCCCGAACAACTTGTCAGTTAAAAAAATAACAAAACTGTGGAAATAATAGAAGGCTTTGTAAACAGCATGCATATTAAATTTTATAGATTTAGCTTGAATAGTTTTGAAATAACAAGGCCGGTTCCATACATTTGGTACGCAGTGTATGTTAGACCATTTTGTATGTTATAGTGCTGAATCAAATTATACTGTTGAAAGGATCTTCGAATTCCTTCACTGTGTTTAGTAAGTTTCGTCGATAACAGAGTGTACATAATGCTTTCCACAGCATACTCTAAACGCAACGTCTTGCAGCAGCCTCTTTGCATGCAAATTCTAAATTCATTCGTCTAACCCAGACTTCTTATTCTCCTCTGGCCGCTGATTACCGAAATAAATTTAGCGTTAACTTAGGCAAGAAGAGGTGAAGCAACAAGGTTAACTGGACGAGCTGATTAAATCCCGGGCAATTCTTCATCATTTTAAGAGCCGCGGCTTTGCGCTAGGCCGGCGGACGTCAAAAGTCGGGCGTCGGGACGGCCGGCAGTAATTCGAGTTAGGTTCAAGTAGTGTTAAATGACGCAGAAAACTAAAGACGACTTTCCATAGCCTGCGACGTCTTAAGCACTTGAAAGTGATCGAGTGTGACCCTCCTGAACTACTTGATCCCTCTTAAACGACTCCGGGCAACCCGGATCGTATATTACGAACTTGTCGAACACCATCCGCACTGAAAAATGCTCACCGGATTTATGAAACACATTAGCCGACTAATTAGTCAAAGTTCGATGTAAACTCCGCCGGAACTTTTCCAACGGTTGTAAGTTCGCCGAAATTTAAAAACTGCGCAGCGTTATTACGAAATTGAAAAAGAAATTTATTATTCCTGAGCAGGAGAAACTTCTTCAGTAGTGCCAACTTGTTCCTGTATCGATTGAGGGAACAAAAAAGCGCCAGACGCGCAGCACTCTGTTAATTTTCGGGAATCGCCGGGATTCGTTTGGTAATAGGGAAAATACCATGAGTTACGTGAACCGCCTTCGGAATTGAATTAGTTTGTAACAGCAGTCTGAAAAGAATCGATTGACCCACCTTCATTACGGAAAATTTAGTGTTTAGTAGAAATCATAGAATGTATTCTGTGGTAGAGCTATGCAGTATCTGTTTTAATAGCCGATGCTGAATTTATTATCTCCTAATCTGTACAGATTGATATGGTAGTAAACGCCAATTAAAAAATATACGTGACCTAAGGTTTTTTTAAATAATCAATTAAAATAATTAGACTCATGCTACAATTTAATCAGCAAACAGTGAATATATTAGCGTAGTCACATTAAGATTACATCAAAGTCAATTTAAATAAGAAATGTTGTATGTTAAAAGAAGTTAAATTATATTAAATAAGGTCAAGCTTTAACAAATTCACAAAAAAAATATATTAAAAGGTGTTACTACATTCAAAATACAATGTGCAAGCAATCAGAGACCTGTGCAAATTGCATATTGCAGTTTATCTAACTGGGTATGGCAGTTTGAGGTATATGCTCTGGTTGGCAGCCAAATTAAGTTATAATAACGTTCGATGTTCATAGTATACAATATAATCGCTCACAGGAGAGTAAGTACTTTACTGTAACAAAAATGTGAGGTTGTGGCTGAGTAGTTAACTGTTGTGTTTTAAGGTCACGATGTCCTCCTCGATTTTGTGTACCTGTTCTACGGGGTTATGCTCACTCTTAAATACGAATTGATGAGCAGATATTGGTTGCTCATTTTCCGTAATTGGAACAAGACTTTTCAGTAACAGATTTTCGGAGAGTTTATAGTGGTAGCAGGCTGATGGGTTTTGTTACGCGTAAATTATTCTCCAATTAAAATTGAGTTATTTATACAAAAATAGTACTTGAATTTCTAGCGATTCTCTATCATTAGTATGTTGCGGGTTAAGTTTCAGGGAACTCTAGAGAAATATTGATGATTTTTTGGGAAAGTTTGCCTCTATAGAGGAGGGACTTCCTATAGCCATCTTGGGAGATTAAATGATAAATTGCTTCTTGTGGTTAATTTAAAATTCGTGTAATACCTTAGAAAGGTTCTCTCAGCATTAATGTATTCTACATGCAGCCGTTGAATTTCATCTAGTAAAGCAAGAATTTAGAAGAAACCTTACCTCTAGTCGCATTCCAGTCTCCGGTAGGTTTTACTTTTGTTAATCGCTTGACGAATTTAGGATTTTATTGAAGGCCTCTTAGTATTTCTCTCTTGAGGCTCCGGTGCTATCACGAAACCACCTAGAGAAAGGATTTGCAAGCAGTTTGGCTGTGACGCCGAGCTACGCTGGCAAAATCCCTGTCTATATTGGAGACCTTCCTCTTTTACAATTTCAGTCAACTGGAGAACCCGCAAATTCAATCCTGCAATTTTTGTTAGAGTCGCACCAAAGAATCAATAACCGTAACGCCTTCTGGCTTCTTTATTGTCGCCCCAATACACGAAGGAACACCCCCAGGTACCCTCTCTGCGATTCACATCCTGGTCGAGCAATTTCTAACACGCGGAGACGCTGAACTGGAAAATATCTCTCGTGTGTATACCGAACCTTTATCATAGTGCCTTGCTTACGGTTTGCAGTACCATTCTAAGCAAATCGTTGAAGAATATATCGACTGTATCTTACTTATTATATTGCCTTGTGCACTGCAGGTTAGTTGTATTTATGACTGTGTCAGATTCGACGAGTCTGGTAACAATTAGTTATTTAACGCTGTACCAGTTCAACAACAACCCTTGAGTGCTACTTGCGAGAGAGCACTGAAGTTTTTGTCTGTTGCTCGTTAAGGGCTATAATACAGATTGAAGTGTAGTACAAGTATTACATTTTTAAAGTAATCGAACTTCCTATTCGAATATTAACCCCCGTACTCTGTTTTTGCTCGGTTCTTATTTACGATTGGGAGACGCGTGCTCGTGTATACAACTGCCTGGAAAATTATGCAACAATTTATTATTATTATTTATTAATCTGATTTCATTTTACTAGTAGGATTGTATACATATATAAACAATTTTATATTACAACTAGTAAAACTGAAATAAAATTAACATCGCATTCACTACAATTAAGACGAACTAAAGTTTTGGATAAAAAATTACTTCAAATACATTAAAACATACAAAATTGTGGATTTACACCTATTATCAGTTTGTCTGTTTTTTATGTGAGTGTAGAATCAGCTTTTCTATTTTGCTCTTGATATTTTTTCAGCATGTGCAAGATTATGTCCACTTGAGCTAAATCTGTATACCTGGTAGATAAACATTGCGTCACAACATTTTCATTTATTTGATTTTTGGGAAATACCTTGTGGTTTAGAGATTTATACCAACAGCTATAAGTGTTCCGATTTGCAACGTCTCGAACCAGTGGACTTTCTGGACAACTAGCTAGCAAAGATTGGCTTCACAGCAAAGCAATTCCTGAACTACAGCGTTTTCTTTTCGTAAGGCATGATTGAGAAATTATTTAATTTATAGCAATTCCTGGTGTAGCAGCCTGCACAAAGAAGGTTTATTATTTGGTTAACGGGCACTGGGAAAATGTTTGATGAGCATTATGAACTCTTTATTTGAATTTAACCTGGGCAAACTGAGTCCTGCTAAACTCACAGATTATAGAACTAAGCGACGGTCATATGGTTTACGTAGGAGCTCTTCTAAAAAACAATAGCATCCTCGTCACTATCTGAAGACCTACAACAAACCGTTCAACTAGAACTGCATACAGTTTTTGATATACAAATTCGTCCGGTAGTCCTTGCCCCAGAAGTAAAGAACCTTTATTAAACATTAAAAAACACAAGTTTTGCGTAAACATAAACAGGCGGGAACAAACTCAAGTTTGAAACGCAGAATCTTACTTCAAATAAGATTTCTGTGACTGCAAAATCGGTTATGTAATCTAATTTCAATACTAGTGTTTTTTTTTATAAGAACCCCCAAACCCTGGACGAAATAATAAGAACTCTTCTAAATTTTAGTCGACTAAACAAAAACAAAAAATTAGGTCAAGAAGCCATTATCCGTTAACTAAGATCTTCAAAGAATTTGAAAATAATATATGCAGCTATCGAGTTAAATGAACAGAATAGACTCATATTTCGAAAGGAAGGTATTTCACAGATTTATCAAATTTTATACAGTAAAGTTCGGCGAAATTCGATCATTACCTCCCGCAATGTCGCTTGGTATCAAGGACCATCAGAAAGTTGGTTAACGGTGACGGTATGCAACGACAGGTGGGCAGGACCATCGGTTGGAGCGCTTTAGGTCACATCAATATGCAATGGCAAATCAAGGTTTGGGTCGACTGATTAGATCCTCGTTCCAGCAACGTGAAAAATCGGTAAAAGGCTACCCACTCTTACAAGAAGCCGCCGAAGGAGTGAGTTGTACTACGGTTCGGCACAACAAACATCGTTATGATGCCGAAAACTGGCCGATACTTTCAAGGCTTGCCGCATAGATATCGCCTGCGTCCAAAAAATCTAGTGCAGAGGATGGAAATACAAGAACATTGGTGAGATTTCAAGCTGTTACATAATAGCAAAAGGTCGATCAAGGACGGCGCCGATGTAGTAGTCAGTGACAGGGTCCGGGATAACTTAGTAGTTAAAGTCGATATAATTTCCGACGAGCTTATTTCCAACAAAATGCAGCGATAGCACCAGTTGTTTCGTGCTAAGATCGGTAAATTACTGGTTGTTCTAACAACGTCAGAGGCCCATTACACAAGCTTAGGCTTAGCGACTAGACCAGAAGAATACCTGTCACTTGAAGAGGACCTCAATGGACATCTCAGATTGGAGATGATTGCAATCTCCCACAAGGTGGACTTCCAGCAGTAGACGATAGTGAAATAGACAGCGAAACGGCATACTGCAACTGCCTCTACGAATTGTACACCCGAAAGATTGTCTTCCGCCATTCTTTAGCGCTGGAACAACTAACTTTTGACGCCCAGCATCGAGAAATTATCCCACCTGCCGATTCAATGTGTAGAACCTATCTCGGTTACGCCAACTACCATCGAAGATGAGGAAGCCGTTACCATGAAAACTGACCTGGATGAGATATCTGTCGAAGGATGAAAAATCCACAGCCGTCAAGGTGCCAACATTTTGCCTTTCCTCTTTAACAGACTTGGGCGACCAGCACAGTACTCATTTGAAGTGGCAGTGGCAACATTGCAAAATATCCCAACTATCTCCCAATATGTTTTTTCGACGACTGACATCGAAAGAATCTCACTGTCATTTGACAACAGAAAGTTGACGTTTTCCGCTCGCCGAGCGTTTTGGGTTTCCGCGTGAACAAAATAGGTAGCCAAATCCGAATGTTTCCTTGACAACGACCGTCATTTGTGAAAATAATCGCGTCACATGTCATAGACTGCGCGAGTAATGTTAACTTGATTGTCAATTAATTTTTGCGATAAAATGAAATTTGATATTTTCCTTTAATAATATGCTCAGTCGTCGAAAAAATAGTATGTATGTTTCGAGCTAAAAGTGCGCTTGCCGCTTTTGCATGATTGCTGGTTTCGGCTTTGCCTCAACCAGCAATATTCATGCGCAAGCGCCAAGAATGCTCTTTCAGCTCTTAACATACAATATACTATTCTGTGTCACTCCATGAAGATCTTCGAACGTGTACTAGATGCGAATCGCCGAATCACTGTAGATTTGTTAAATGCTGTGGAGCGCGTGAATGAATATTGACTCGTGTCTCGCACGTTTGGCGCTTGCTGTAAACACTCACGTTCACGCACGTTCAAGCTCACATTCATTCACTTTCACGGGGTGACTTGCCACTCATGACGTGTCTCTAACAGGTTTATGTAGTGCTCGAGCGTTACTTGCATCCTCACAAAATTGTGAACTGATGGTACCGAATGAACCTACAGTCCATGATAGATGATAATTATTTAATGTAAAAGTGTAACAAATTTGTCAAAAATACGTGGCCTTAAATGTTTTCACAGAAACATCAAGTCACACAAAATAAAGGCTTCGGATGGAAAACAATAGCAAAAAATAGAAAGAAAGAAAACTGAGAGAAAGCATATATCCAGAATTGGATGTCCTAATCGTTAAAAAAAACAAGAAGAAAATACGAAATTTATTAACCAGGCCTCTGACGCGTCAGGCAAATTCACATTATAATTAAGGAAGGCTAATTTTTTCATAGAGTAGCTATTTTAAAACTAATAATGGATATGGTTGTGTTTATATCTACGATTTATATTAGAGGTAAATTAATAACACGATAAAAAACACCACCCTGTTAAATTTCGAGAATCGTAGCGGTTCGTTTGCTAATAGGGAAAATACCATGAGTTAGATGGACCGACTCCGGAATTGAATTAGTGCTCAACCGCAGTCTGAAAAGAATCGACTAACCTGCCCTCATTAGTGAAAATTTACTACCTAGCAAAAATTATAAAAAGAAGCTGGCAACATATGCATTATTTATCTCTAAAAATTGCCGCAAAAGGCGGACTTTCTATGAATATTCTGTGTATCTCTTTGCGGCACCATTTCCAACCTCGATTTGTTTCTACTCCGTCGCTTTATATAATGACACAATCTTCCGAAGATAGCACTTCCAGATATAATGTACACTGTACAAAGAACCGCAGAAAATGTTCATTCTTTGTAAGTCTGGAAATGGAACAAAAACATAGTCGGCGGCTGTTGAGCATTCTTGGTCCGAATTTACATTCGAATAGCTTCCGTTAAACGTCCGCAAAAGAAAAATACGACGACAGAGATAATTCCTTGTGTAACTAATATTTTAAAGCCCATAGTAGCGTACTTTTTTTAAGTTCCTGCGTTTTAATCCACTGTTTTATTGAAATTTCTCCATTGTGCTCTCGGGAACGAGGCCGGAGTCTGCAAAGCGTTATCCTGGAAAAATAGGGCAATTTTAATTAACTGATGCATCTTGTTCCCTCTTCTTTTATTCTAATGTCGATATCGCGAAAGAGGTAGATGGGGATATAGAGTGCGAATATGACCAAGTCAAAATTAAACAGTTGTTAGTTACGGCTATACAGAGTATTCCAGTATGAGTGGTAGCATTACAACCACATAGAATAAATATCCTAAGATACGTTAAACACGGAGTTCGAAAATGAATAACTCTTAATGAGGTTGCTAGATATTAGCAATTATTACATAATTATTTCACCAAATAACTATTTTCTGCTACAGTGATCTTTAGTCTTCATACGTCTTTTTCAATAGTAGAGATTAAATAAATATTTATAAAATTTGCAATATTGGCTTTGAATATATGAACGTATTGAAAATGTCTCAAGTTAAATTTTTAAATTGACAATCAATGCTTTCGGTATAAAAGAAAAATCACTTGTGTCTCTTACAAATGAAATATTTTACATGCAAAGCGATTCAATTTGACTGATATTTATGAGAAGCTGTGGAAGTTACCTGGTCTGAATTACATATTGGGTGGAGCACTTTAAAGGAGATTTAATGAAATTGCTGTTCGTCCACGAAAAATTAAATTTTAACTAAACCCGTTTCCAATTTGAAAATTAAAATAATACATAACATTTATGATTAAGTTATTAACGTCAAATTTACGACTTAAGTAGAGTTACTGTATATAGTTCACAATATTAATGTTTTTGAAAGCTCATCATTACTATTGTTACGTGTAAACTATTTCCATATTAAAATTAAGTTACTTATGCAGGAATTGTCTAGAATTTTTAGCTATTTTCCGTTAATTAGCATGTCGTGGGTTATGTTTTCACTTTTTGGTTGATATCCGTTTGGGTGCCTACGCTGTTGGTCCGTTTCTGCATGAATTTCCAAAACTATTTGGAGCGTTTTTCGAAATACTTGCCACCCCCGCTTAATTCATCACAACAAAACCTACCCGATACAATGTCACAATGTCCGTAGTGCTAATAAATACTGAATAAATCTATGTCACCAAAAAGAGGTGGCTTGGGAGTTTACGCTCGCGACCTCTCAGCCGTAGATGGGATTTTATTTCGTTCTACGGTGGAGACATCCATAAAGACAAGTCAATCAACTTGCTGCGATACAAACACTTGGCGAAATCCCTTGCGAAGTCAACGTTTGATCTGGCATCCCTGCCACCTAGAAAAGACACGGCCAGGATGCACGCATTCCGGTCATACCATCAAGTTTAAACCTGGCTTGGAAATGACACCCTACCCGCCGAAAGATGGGGCTGGAAGAAAAGTGGCCTTACGTTTACACCGGTGCCTAGCACTGAGCTTCCCGCGCCTAGTGCAATAATTAAATTAATTTCATGCGGGTGTAGTACCAAATGTGGAAACGCTTGTGGCTGCCGAAAAGCGGGTTTTAAGTGCACCGCCGTTTGCTTCATATGAACCGGGGAATCATGTGAGAACGTGCAAGAAATCTCCAGAATGCTTGCTACAGATGAAGACGAATACCACACCAACTACGAGGACGACATATTTTCTCTTTCCGAGTTCTTTTCAAGAGAAACACAACTTAACCAGGGCGACAAAATCGACGATTCTGCAATGATTGGAATTGACGATACAGTACCCGGCCCATAAAAAAAAACAAGGGAGGTGTAGAAATAGGTTTCGTGGATTAGGCCTATAGGGGAGACCACATAAAAACGCGCCACAAACTGTAGCTCAAATGTGGTGTGGAAAACAGTTGGTGCGACACACTTGAAGGAACAGTGCCGTTCGAAAGTGCACACTAAATGTACGGTTTAAGTGACCTGCGACATTTGCGGCGCTGTAGAATGGTAAATAATCGACGAAATGGAAAAATACTCATAAACAAATTGTATGCAAATTAGTTGTTCTACAAAAAGTATAAAAATATTTTTTATCATTGGATTAACTGAATGCGATATTTATTTATTTATTTATTTATTTCGTACTCCGCCTTAATTTCTTGGCTTTATGGGGTAACAACTTTTGAATTGTTCAGCGCATGAGAAAATGGTATTTCCAAAAGTTGTGAGGAATTTCATAAACTACAAACGTGTATTGATGCAATTTCAGCGTCAGAGCAACAGGAAACGAGAAATTGCTAAAAAACCGTTTTCAACACTTTTTACGATATTGCGGAAAAACAATTTCCCCGATCGATCCGAAAACTTAAAGTTAAACTCAGAGCACAGCTTCCCACCCACCCATTAACCTAAAATGCTGTTATCAAGAATTGCACGTAAAGCCCTATTAACGATTTTCCTGGCGCCTGTACAGGTAATCTATTTCGCTTTTATCGCTTTACCCAAGAATTTATACTGAAAAAAATTAAGAGCATAATACTCGTCCTCTTATTTCTTCTATAAACATTCAAAGTTGATTTGGCAACATTGTTTTGTTCTGTCGTAGAAATGTATAACCTAAAATACTTCTAATCCAAATAGTTTAATTCTTATCCAAGTTTGGCCTAAATAAAGATGAAACAGACTATATACAGATTGCGGCAGGGCACTAGGATCATAGCAAAAGCAAGGGGGCTTTACATGTGGCCATAATTGTATTTGAAAAATTTAAAAATCAGATATATGCCTTGTATTTATAATGATCCTAACGATCTACCGCTATGTTACCTTGGTTGTTCGTTTGTTAAACACCTAGGCGGCCACATGCATATTCTCGTTGCTTTTGCAATGGTCCTAGCAGCCTGCTGCATTCTGTATACTTTTGGTTGAAACAGACATAGGTACGATGCTATTTTTGTATGAATTTTTGCAAAAGTACTTACGAGTATGTAGACCTACTGATTGAATTGAACATTTCTTACTTCTGTACAGTAGTATACAACTAAACGTCGATGAGGTGCATAAAATGGTTGTAAATACACATACTTCTTAAATAGAGAAATGTTGATTAGATTATTTCCTTCAATCACTACAAAGCTTCTCGGTTTGTACGTTTCAGTATTCAGAATTTTTTACTAGTGAAATGTCATTAATGTCATTCAAGCATAATTTAGTCAATTCATTACAGCGGAATCATCCTGCTAAACATATAATTACAGCAACCTAGAAGTTAAATGGCCGAAATGAGATAATAAAACTCAAGAAAAAGAACGGAGAAATTACGTCGAATAGAGTCGAACAATTACAAATAGTGGAAGAGTTCTACAGAGACTTATGCAGGAGTACAATACAAAGACAAGAAGAACCCATCGAAACACAAGAAAGGACTGGAGTTATAAACCATGGATCAGAGGAGATCCCCGACATAATGCTAAATGAAATATATAACGCACTAGGACAAATGAAACATAATAGAGCACCAGGAGCAGATGCCATAGTAATTGAAGCTGTCAAAACAGACGGCAGAAGGCTCATCGAAAAAATTCGGAATCTCTTCAACCTTTGCCTTTCACACTCGGTTACTCCCAAAGACTGGGATAACATTCTTATGGTGATAACATATAAGAAAGGATACCCTACCGACATAGGAAATTATAGACCTATAAGCTTGTTGTCACACCTATATAAGCTTTTCACTCGAATAATTACCAACCGACTAGAGAAAAAACTCGAATTGTATCAACCGATAGAACAGGCAGGCTTTAGATCAGGATTCGGAACAAACGATCACCTCCTAACATTAAAAACTGTAATTTAAAAAACAATCGAATACAATAGACCTCTGGTATTGGTATTCGTAGACTTTCAGAAAGCGTTTGACACAGTAGAAACTCACCATATAATAAAATTCCTCAGTCAATGCCGTATCGACTACCGTTACTCCAGACTAATATACAATATCTATAGAAACTCAACAGCATATGTTAAGTTACACCAAGACTCTAACAAGTTCCCACTTGAGCGAGGTATGCGACAAGGGGACACAATGTCACCAAAACTATTCATCACAGTACTGGAATATGCATTCAAATAACTAGACTGGAGAGATAAAGGCATAAATATCGATGGCAAACGGCTGAACAACCTGCGCTTTTCCGACGACGTTGTACTCATTGGAGAAGATATAAACGAGGCACAAGCCATGCTCGAAGAACTTGCAAAGGCAACAGAAAAAATAGGTCTCCACATAAACGAAGATAAAATAAAAATCATGACAAACCTAGTACTGGCGAGGAAAATCACGCTACACCAAGATAACATAGAGGAAGTCAGGGAGTATAAATACTTGGGTCATGAGTTAGAATACATAGGGATAATCAAACACACGAACTACAAAGGCCAATCAGGCTCGGATGGGCAGCGTATGGAAAACTATCATACATCTGCAAAAGTGACATCCCCACAAGTCTCAAACGCAACGTGTTCGACCAGTGTGTCCTGCCAGTCATCACGTATGGCTCAGAGACATTGACACTCACAAAAACCAGCGTAAAGAAGCTAAAAATTGCCCAATGTAAAATGGAATGAATAATGTTGGGAGGCAAACTGTCAGATCGGATTAAAAACACAGAGATTCGTAGAAGAACAAAAGTAACTGACATAATCGAGAAAATTACACACCTGAAATGGCAATACGCTGGACATGTTGCAAGGCTAACGGATGGTAGATTGACTAAACGATTGATAGAGTGGGGACCACGTACCGATAGAAGAAGTAGAGGAAGACTCCCTACACGTTGGGGAGACGATATCAAAAGAATATAAAATCGCTGGATTAGGGAAGCACAAGGCCGCGAGAACTGGAAGCGTTCAAGGAAGGCCTATGTCCTGCAGTGGACTCAGACGGCTGGGTAAAGAAGAAGAGAAGAAGAAGAAGTTAAAGAACAAACTTTAAAAGAGATTTTTGATTTTTCGGACTGAAAACCTAATTTTTCTTCTTTAGAAAGGTAATCAGCTTGGAGAATCCATCACTGTTCAAAGTATGTCTTATCGTTATGGTGAATTTCAACGTTGAACAGGTACTCCAAAAACTTTATGGCTTATAAGTTTTAACTTCTTGTCCAAAATATGCCAACAGCACATCTTCTGTTACTTTATTGTTAATATTCTCTACCTCGACCCAATCACTTAAAACCTCGTACGATTTTTCCTATCTTTCCCGTGATTTTATTGGTAATAAATTTAGCACTACAGCATTTGCAGCCTCGGATACGTTATAAGCTGAACCATTTTTTTCTGCAAACATTCTGTAATGATATTTTCTATCAATGCACAAAATTAAGAAGGTAAACAAAACTGATCCGTTTATTTATATTTATTAACACCATGGATGGATATATAAACATAATGTTCCTAACAGTGCAAATTAAACGATTGTCAAAATGACGTTTTCAAAATCTCAAGGTTATGAATCAGGTTTATGCTTTAGTTTGATTTTATTGACGATTTCAGGTAAAATTTTACACATACCACGTCATGAAAGTTATTCTGCTAGACTAAGAAGCTTAAAATTACTCGGCCAGCAGCCTCGTACTTTCAATATGCTCCTTCGTCCAGTAAAAGATAACTTTCATAACTTGATATGGTATGTTAATAACTATTAACAACGCTGTTACTGGCGATGTGGCTATTTTGTTTTTGTATCGTATGGCTTGTGGTATAAAGCCTGATGTCAGAGTTTTAGGTTGCGCTATCGCCTTCAACAAAATCTAATGACTGTCACCGAAATGAAAACCGGGACCGACGGCTTAATGCGCTTGCCGAGACACGGCTGCCTGGTCCGAGTCGGACCCCGTCCGAGTGCCGACCGCCGCTAACATTGCTTAACTCTACAGACTGTTTGACCAGTCCTCAAAGTATGTGGCTACGCAACCAGCTGACGTGACCACTAAAATCATGATATTAAACAGTCGTATTACAAACTTATAACGGTTAACTAAAAGTCAATTTTACAGACTGTCGTAAATAAATTTAGTTTAGCAAGTGTGTAGAAATTTTAAAAAGCCATAAGTTCATCTAAGTTCCACTGAAATTATTTACACGATGAGCAAAAAGCAGTATTGCAAGATTTAGTCCATTTACTAAAGGAAAAAAGTTCAAACTTAGTTGACTCAAAACCGATTTTGAACATTTTTTTTTATTATTTAGGAAAAAGTTTATAGAAAAGTTCCCCATAGGTGAGAAGGTGTGCTTTTAATTTTTTCAATTGTTATTAACAAATAAGTGTTTGTTAATATATTTTTCATTAAAAAATTTATAACTTCTTTATTTATTTAAACCATTACCTGATATTTAATTACATAAGGTTTTTGGGTTCAGAGATTACGAATCTGGCCTCAAAATTAGTCTAAAAACAAAAATGGCGTCTACAAAATGGCGTCGAAGGCCTAATTTTTATTTATTTTTTTAAATTTTTATTAGATGTCTAGGGGTTTTTGGGGTCGCTGATTACGAATTTGACATTAAAACTCAACTAAAATAAAAAATGGCGGATCCAAGATGGCGAAAAAGCGTATTTTTTATTCGACTTTATTTCTTACCTATATAGGGTTTTTTGAGTCGCTGATTTCAAATTTTATGTTAAACTTTATCAAAAATGAAAAATAACGTCTTGAAAGCGGCAAAATAGCTTAATTTTTGAATTACGAGCGTTGCCTCATATCTAGGGGTTTTGGACACAGTGATTATAAATATAGCATTAAAAGGTAAATTTTTATTTTGTACGATTATTATTATTATTATTTAATAAACATTAGATACAAATAAAATTCTAAAGTGTGACATTAACTCAAATTTAAATAGCTTAAATACATTTAAATATAACATATAAATACATATAAATTCCAACGCCTAAAAATGTGTTTTCTACGACCTTTTTGTACAATTTCCAAAAGATATTACTGAATTAAAAGATTTTTCCGTTTGGAACCGACGTAGGAATGCTATTACATAAAAACAAATGGCAAGTTGTTCAGCAGTATGGTGAAATTTTAGATATTATAATTTTATTGTACGTAATTATTGAAAAAGAAAACAATTGTTTTTGTCGATTATCAGAAACATAGGATAAAATCAGCTGAAAGAGCCCGACGTCTAAAAACGAAACCTGCACCAGGTATTCGATTTAAAAGAGACAGGTTTTTAAAGTTGTATCAAGAAAAATTTCTGGAAAACGTCTTTCATGCCGTTTTATTGAGATTTTTTAGCTGCACTTAATATCCCTGCTCTCAAGCTAAAAGTGATCCTGATCGGTTAGTATTTACAACAACTCTCAATGCATCAAATGAAAACATAGTCGTAATATCAGAGAATATAGACGTATTACTTATATTAACAGCTTTAGTTTCTCCCGATAAAGATATATATTTTTGAAAACCTGCCAAAAATAAAGAAAATAAAAAAATATCTTCTTCTAAAAGCCTACAATTTTCGCATCTCAATTGTAGTGAGCATGTTCTTTCTGTACATGCTTTAACTGGATGTGACACAAGTTCAGCATGTTTTAAGAGAGGAAAGAATCTTCTTCTTCTTGTTCAGGTGCTTATCCGATTTCGTATGTTTGCGATCAACACGGCTATCTTCACTTTATTGGTTGCAATTCTAGATAACTCATTGGATGATTTCCCATACCACGCCCTTAGGTTTTGCAACAAAGATATTGTTCTGCGTCCTGGTTCACGGTTTCTGAATATCTCGCATGTATAATAGATTGTATGCAGATTGTTGATGTTGTCCATGATCTCTTTACTTTTTTTTCATTCTCTCCACAACTTTAATATTTATTACACGGTCTTTCCATAATATCCGCAATATTCTCCGGTACAACCACATTTCAAAGGCTTCGATTTTTTTTGTGATTGTTTCGTTAAGTGTCTAGTACTCGACCCCATAGAGCAAGATGGGAAAAATGTAGCATCTTAGCATGCGAGTTTTGGTGTCAAGGTGCAGATCATGGCTTTTGAATATAGTTCAATATATTGAAGATATATGGATTCAGCAGAACAACATTTAAACCGCATTTATTTGCAAACACAGTTATCCCTGGGAAACCAAGATATTTCAACGGAAGATTGGGGTTGGAAATATGATGCAGGAAAGTTTTTACCAATCCTAATGACACAAGAACTAGCTACACAAAACATCTTAAACATAATTTTTTTGCAACTACAAAACTAGTTGCGGGCCAGCTTGTGGGTATAGGAAGAGTGGCCCTTATTGCTCGGCGACTTGCGGTGAATGTGGCGGAAATAGTTGCCTTAATTCACGACCGGCAGTGTCAATGGAAGAAGTAGAGCAAGAAGAAATCAAAGCTAAATAATTTTTTCTTGTTTTTAAATGAGGTATTTTGGGTTAATTTTAATAAATCAATTAAAATATAATACTCCTTTAACTCTTCTATCATTTGTTTCCACCATTTTTTAGACACTGTTTTCCATTTTTGATAAATTTTTACATGAAATGTGGAATGAGCCACCCAAAAAACCCGCAGATATAAATATAAAAAAATTGACTCCTTTCCGCCATTTTGGAAGCGCCATTTTTTCTGTTAGTTGAGTTTTAATGTCAAATTCGTAATCAGCGATCCCAAAACATCCCAGACAACTAATAAAAATAAAAATAAAAATAAAATACAAAATTAGACCTTCGACGCGATTTTGTTTTTAGACCCATTTTGAGGCCAGATTCGTAATCTGCGACCCCAAAAACCTTATGTTATCAAATTTCAGGCAATTGTATAAATAAATAAAATAGTTAAAATTTTTCAATTAAGCGTATATTAAAAAACACTTATTTGTTAATAAAAATTGAAAAAATAAAAAGCACACTTTCTCACGTATGGGGAACTTTTCTATAAACTTTTTCCGAAATAATAAAAAAAAAATCGGTTTTGTGTCAACGAAGTTAGAACTTTGGCGAATTTTTAGCTTTTAGAAAATGGACTAATTAGTGGACGAAAGCTTATTTCGGCAAACTACTGCTGAATTGAATGTAGAAAATCTTTGTGAACATGCATTGACATCAAAGACCACATTAAAATATAGAAATAATCTAAAAATTGTTAACTAGATTTATAAAAATGTAAACAATTTTGTGTCCCCAACTGTACAATGCACACTTACCAACGTTCGACAGAGTACTTGCTCTTTTCTCACAGTTTTGTGCAATCAGAGGGTGGCCACTCACAACGCGCAAATAAATAACAGCAACAGAAATTCTCAGAAGCAATAATAAAATTTCTGATCGCCAGTGCAGCGCTCTTGCTATACCACTATTGGCAATTAAGTGCATAGCGGGCGAGCCGGACGTTCCCAGGACGATTCCTGCTGAGTCCCGGAACTCCCTCAGAACTTCGGCACGGGGTCAAGTACAGCTCATATTAGGACCGCATGCAGGATTTTTGTAGTTATTAGGACTACTCGAAGCATCCTAGAGCACGCCATCCGATTATTCCAACAACTATTCTAGAGCACTACAGAGAATTGCCTCGCACGTACGTCCGACACCATGGCTTTTTGCCCTCTGTTAGTCGTTGAAAGGACAAAAATATCCTTGGAAGAGCAACTGAAGGGTATTTACCAAGTCCTAAACAGGTCACTTTTACAGGGGCGCGAGATTTTAATGGTTACATTAAAAATATTGTTGTAGTGGATTATAGATACGTAGCTCAAGAATCGATCGAGTGATGCAGCGATACATGGTTATAACAGAAGTTCTCAAAAATACAAATTTTGTCTAACTTTTCTATCGTTTGAATAACATAAGTCTATAGACCAAGTATTTTTTTTAAATCGATAAAGGGTTTTACACGAAACTTCTTTCGAAAGTGGTAATGTTTGCAACTAAACATTTTGTAAATATTACAAGAAAACATTTATAAGTGGCTTTACAAAGAACTTCCCTTGAAAGTGAAAATTTTTTAAACAGAAATTGTTGAAAATATAAAAGATATTCACAATGTATATTGTGTGTTGGGTCCAAACTTTGCCCTTTCTCTTCAGAGTGAAGATCTCACCTATGTGCAAAATATTACTTTTATTTAACTAATAGTTATAAAGTTAAAGTAAAAATAACGTTGTATACCTATATTGTAATAGTCCCGTCTAATAAAATATATAATAGTTTTTATCTACTCCTACTGCACAATGGCATTAATTATGATTCATAATTCACGGTTTGCAGCCAATCATAAAATTCTATTTTCATTATTCAATAGTTTGCAAATTGCAACCAATTAGAAAATTCTATTTTCATTATTCAATAGGTTGTAGCCAATCACAAAATTCATTCTTATTATTAAATGACTTTTGAAGTTACCAGCTGTCACAAATGTCATAATTCTGAAATATAAACACAAGGCTCCTATTGCATAGGAGTAGATAAAATACCGTATTATATTCGCGATTATGGCCATTATTCACTCAGATGACTTGCGCCACGCGCCTTCGGCTTGTGGCGCAAATGTCATCTTCGTGAATAATGGCTGTCATAATCGCTCATATAATAATATACTATTAAATAAAATAATTAATGGCAAGGGTTATTATACTTTATAAAATGGTATTAGATTCAATTACGAACCTGCCTGTCAAGCTCAGGGCAAATTAAAAGAGTTTAATAGTAATTACAGGAAATAAACGGTTTGTTGCCCTTTTCTTATTTTACCTATCCGCAATAAATTCGGGCTTCGCTCCGTAGAACATGAGACAAACTAGGTTCAGGGTGTAAGTTCATAAAATTAAGAAACACTTTGTATGACAAATAACTCGTTGTATGACAAATAACTCGTTGTATGACATATACTCTCAAATATTTCGGGCAAATGCACAATTTCCATCTGACGTCTAGGTAACCTCTAAATTTGACTCAGTAAACACGATGATCTGCCAGAGCAAAGACAGGGTTTAATTGAATTTTAAAACACCAAAATGGCAAGGAAGCATGAGGTAAATATTAATACTGTGACGTAGCAACTGCTAAGTTTGTTTTGTTTCTAGTGTGATGTAGAAACCCACGCACTATCATTTTTTGGTCTTCTTCCGGCCAAAACTGTAAAATTCCGCGTCATCCTCCACTTTCAAAGGACGCTACCTAAAATTCTCGAAGCTGGACAGATCTGGATAACTGGGACCTCTCGAAATCTGGGGTTGCAGCAAAGGCTTCCTGTGGAATCCTACCATATTCGGAAACCTGTCGGATGCTGGATGCACTCCCCAATGACACCACTTAAATTATGCACGTGGGAATAGCTTGTTGGTTGGAATTCCTACGCGTACGGGCTCCCGAAGACCCCTTCTACACGTAGCAGGCACATTTCTTGCTGGGAGATGCTGCTTACATCATACAGTCACAATTAAGCAGGCCGTGATGAGGCCGTGATGGAATAACTTTTTTAGACGACCACGTATGAAAGTAACATTATCGCGACAGCAGCCTACTACAGAAAGTTGACAATTTCATACACTAGCACGATATTATATCGTGCTAGTCATATCGTAACGGCACAAAGTTATTCACATCACGGCCTCATCACGGCCTGCTTAATTGTGTGACAAACGTCACTTTGACGTTTGTCACACAATTAAGCAGACCGTGATTCAAATATTCCAGACGCTTTTGCTTTATTCGTTGCTCTGCTTCCAACAAGCTCTAATTTTTTATAATTGTACCAATAATAATATAACGATCAATTTTGCAAAGGAAATAAAAACAATTCTTAAAAATAGAATTTACTTTGAGTGGTCGTCTAAAAAATAGTGTTCATAACTCGCCCGAAAGTGCAAATATCTGTGCTCGTGTTTTAGATCCACTCGGGCTTCGCTTCGCTACGCCCTCGTTTGTCTAATCAACACTCGCACGATACTTGCTACTTTCGACGCTTGTCATGAAAATTACTATTTAGACGACCACGTATGAAAGTAACATTATCGCGACAGCAGCCTACTACAGAAAGTTGACAATTTCATACACTAGCACGATATTATATCGTGCTAGTCATATCGTAACGGCACAAAGTTATTCAAATCACGGCCTGCTTAATTGTGTGACAAACGTCACTTTGACGTTTGTCACACAATTCAGCAGACCATGATTCAAATAATCCAGACGCTTTTGCTTTATTCGTTGCTCTGCTTCCAACAAGCTCTAATTTTTTATAATTGTACCAATAATAATATAACGATCAATTTTGCAAACGAAATAAAAACAATTCTTAAAAATAGAATTTACTTTGAGTGGTCGTCTAAAAAATAGTGTTCATAACTCGCCCGAAAGTGCAAATATCTGTGCTCGTGTTTAGATCCACTCGGGCTTCGCTTCGCTACGCCCTCGTTTGTCTAATCAACACTCGCACGATATTTGCTACTTTCGACGCTTGTCATGAAAATAACTATTGTGCCGTTACGATATGACTAGCACGATATAATATCGTGCTAGTGTATGAAATTGTCAACTTTCTGTAGTAGGCTGCTGTCGCGATAATGTTACTTTCATACGTGGTTGTCTAAAAATAATTTTTCATCGTTGCCACCTTACCAAGATTCCGACATGACCAGCGCAGCTTACGAACTTCAGCCACGGGCAAGATAAGGTTCCTGAGCCCAAGATTTCGACTGCAACGTGTCCGCACAGCGTGTAGGAAGCATCTACAGCAGCCACAGCATCCAAGGGGTCAAACTTCAGGCAGAAATCAGCAGGAGATGTTTATCAATAAAAGGAACTTAATGACATCAAGAAACATCTCTCTAAAGACGATAATTCTACAGACATTTTTATGGAGCGTTTCACGGTATGGATGTGAAAGCTGAACTTTTGGATTACCAGATAGGAAACACCTAGAAGCAGTTAAAATGTGGTGCTACAGAAGAATGCTCAAAATCAGCTGTATGGAAAGAATAACGAATGAAGAAGTCCTCAGAAGAATAGGAGAAGAAAAAGAATGATCAAGACCATACAAAAAAGAAGATGTTAACTCATAGGCCCTATCCTACGAAATAATAATCATCAGTTTCAGCCCTCTTTATTCTATCTCTGGACATAGGCCTCCCCTATTTGTCGCCATTCAATGCAGTCCACGGTTTTAGTTGTCCACTGTGAACCCGCCACCTTTATTACGTCGTTCTGCCACCGAGTTCTAGGTCTGCTACGATCTCTTCTTCCAGTTCTGGGTCTCCATTCTGTGACCTTGCGGCTCGATCTGCCGTCTTCTCTTCCCATTAAGTGTCCAGTCCACTGCCACTTTAAGGATCTTATACGTTCCGTAACATCTTCTACTCTTGTTTTGTTACGAATCCACGTATTAAGCTTTCTGTCTTGCAGTCGCACTCCAAACATGGATCTTTTCATGAACCTTTCCGCTATCCTCAGCATCTCCATCCTAGTTTCCGGAAATGGCCATGTTTCATCAGCGTATGTTAAAATTGGCAGAATTCTCTGGTTGAAGACCTTAGTTTTAAGATGTTGTGGATATGGCCTTTTGAACACATCTCGCAATTTCCCGAACGCTGCCCAAGCTAATCGAATTCTTGGTTCGGTTTCTGCCGCTTTTTGTCGCCTACTATTGTTAACTTTTGGCCTAAATAGATGTACTCTACACGTCTACGATGTTGTTCTTGATGTTGAGTAGTACTGTGTCATGCATAGTAGTCATAATCTTAGTCTCTCAGGTATTCATTCTTAAACCGACTTTACGTGCTGAGCCATCAAGAGCTACTAGCATCTTCTGCAAGTCGCGCATGTTGTCCGTCAACAAGATAATGTCATCTACGAAACGTAAGTTATTCAGATATTCGCAATTGATGTTTATCCCAGGTTCGTCCAAATTCAGGGTTTTGAAGACGTCTTCTAAAAGGTTTTTAAAAAGCTTTGAAGATATGGTATTTCCTTGCCTGATACCACGTCTTACATTTATCGGGTTTGTTTGGTCGTATATCTGCACCGTGATAGTTGCTTTTTCGTTGAGATTGTGAATAAGTTGTATGTATTTGTAGTTGAACCTACATCTTGTCAACGAGTTGATGAGGGCCCAAATTTCTACGGTGTCGAAAGCCTTCTCAAAGTCGACAAGGGCCATGTACAATGGCTTGTTGTATTTATGCCACTTTTCCATCGCTTGGCGAACCCTATGAATATGGTACAATCTGTCTGTTCCAGGGGTTGAAACACATCTAACCGAGTTGTGATACTGTTGTTTATGTTTTTGTCGGGAGTTTATAGATATGTGATAGTAGTTAAATAGAGCGGTAGTTCTTCAAGTTCTTCTTGTTTCCTTTCTTATAAATTGTCATAAAGTTGGCAATTCTCCATGAATCAGGCGTTATGCCTTGCTCAAGACATCTATTAAATAATATATCTGGGTGTTGTAGAAGTTTTCTTACTCCCATATTAAGAAGTTCACCCCATCCAACATTATAATAAATGATAGTCCCATCACTTGGAATTCCTGATCAAGGTGTCAAGTATGTAGGACTTTAGCGATACTTCTCGTGGAGACGCCTTCACAACGCCAATATTGAGAGAAGTAGCATTGTAAAAGAGTGAACGATTCTGTGTATAGCTTTTAAGTTGGTCCGGAAAACTTTAAAGGAAAAAAAAAGTACATTTACACCAATTTTTAGCTTATACTTGGTTTTTAGGTCAGTTGGGTTAACTGCCGTGTACTTCTAGCCCTAGTATATATATTCCGGTTCAATGGGCATATAGACTTCCTCATTTGGTACTAAGTTTGTCATAAACTTGGTCTTGTCCGTATTTATTTCTAAAATCGATCAATGCAAAATTAATACTTGTCGTTTCTCGAAAAGTGTTTGACACCATTGAACTACCAGCAATAATGGCAGCCCTAAACAGTGCAGAATTGGCTACATGTATTTAAAATTAATACAATATATTTATATACACTAACGCTAAGACAACTGTGAAACACCATGAACCAACAGCAAGAAAATACCATCTCTTGAATAATATTTCTCCGACACTGGAGACCGCTTCCAAATCCGGAACTGGTATAAATGTGGAAGCAGAGTATTGAAATCATTTTTACTTGCAGATGATGTTGTGATAAGAGCAAAAATACCGGCAATGCTTTAAACATTTTTAGGAAACTAAAGGAAGCTGTAAACAAAAATGGTTTTGAAATGATCATGATAAGGTCATAATTCCTATAATCTTATATATATTTCTAAAAGTCCTGACTGACTGACTCATCAACGCCCAGCCCAAACCCTTGGACCTAGAAAGCTGAAATTTTGCACAGAGGTTCCCTTTATGATGTATACAAGGAATAAGGGAGGATATTTCGAAATTCAACCCCTAAAGGGGTAAAATGGGGGTTCCAATTTTGTATGGAAAAATAATATTAAATAGACATTTCGACTTGAAACTTCGTAGGAGTACTCCTAAAAACAAATAAGCAAACACGTATTTCGTGATTTTCCAAAAATCAACCCCTTAGGGGGTGAAATGGGGTAAGTAAGCCTAAAAATCGATATGGGTGTCGTTATTGAGGTTTATTGGGACGTTGATTGCGAAAATGGCATTTATTTTTAAGTCCAAGACGGTGAACATGACATAAGAAAAGAAACGGGACGGGACGGGACTAGACTGGACGGAACGGGACGGACTGGACGGGACGGGACTGAGCGGGACGGGACTGGACGGGAAGGGAAGGGACGGAACGGGACGGGGCGGGGCGGGGCGGGACGGACGGGACGGAAAGGGAAGGAAAAAGATGGGATGGAAGGGGAGGGGATGGGATGGAAGAGGAGGGGCGGGACGGGACGGGAAGGGACGGGACTGGACGGGAGGGAAAGGGGCGGGACGGGACGGGAAGGGTCGAGACGGAGCGGGGTGGGGCGGAACATTATTTAATACACAAATAACGAACCTCGCGCGAACGACGTCGCGGGTAAAAGCTAGTTCCAAATAAAATTCTATAGAAAATAGGCTTGGATTTGAATATTTAATGAAATTTTAAAAAATCTTATAGACAACTCGTGTCAGCGTGCTTAGTTTTCACGCGTGTGATTTATTAAACTCGGCTGCGCCTCGTTTAAAAACCCTCCACACTTGTGAAAAAAGTTGCACTTCTAACACTTGTGGTCTAAATAACTATTTACAGCTGATCAATTTTATGAAATAACTACGTAAACGGCCACCTTAGTCATTATAATGTAGCTAGCACTAAACATTTTTGACACAGAATTTATATAGTACTTATAGTTTATTTTATATTAAATATAGAGGTTTAAACCTCTTGACCAATACGCATAGTATTGTCTAGTCAGGTCACTGCTAAATTACTCGGATGAATGCTAAGTTTATCACAGTATTTTACACTTTACTTCGTGATTTTTTTTTAAACAGTATAGAATACTGTTGTTATTACTGAGACGTTATGGTGCATCACCTGATTAGGAACCTACCATGCAGCGTTCACGATGATTCGCAGTATCTTGACTCGAATGCCGGTAGAATATCGATATTGGCTGACTATTGCGCAAAAATGAATGTCATATGTCCTAATTGAATCCAGTATGACCTTTTATAATAGTAGTTTTGTTTCGAGGAAGAGTTGTGAGTAGTAATCTAATACATTTTGCTGAACTTCAGGCTAAGCTATATTCTTTTTGTACAGATGCGTTTTTTTCAAATCTACTTGTATTATAAGATAATCTTCGACGACTGACATCGAAAGTAGATTTTTCCCAATGCCATTTAACAACAGAAAGTTGACAATGGCCGCTGAGCGAGCGTTTTGGGTTTCCGGGTGAGTAAAATAGTTAGCCAGGTCAGGTGTTCCTTGACAACGCTGGTCATTTATTTAAATAATCGCGTCACATGTTACAGACTACATGTGTAATTTTAAATCGATTGTCAATAAATGTTTGTAACTAAATGAAATAATATGATTATTTTCGCCTTAATCATGTGCTCAGTCGTCGAAAAAATAGTATGTATGTTTCGAGCTAAAAGTGTTCTTGTCGCTTTTGCATGGTTGCTGGTTTCGGCCACTTGTATAGTAAATAACCATTATATACTCACTTTATTTAAACATTCAAGTAAAAATATGTAAATTGTTCAGTAGGTAATACCTATACAGTGTCCGCCAAAAAGTCGGCATAATATGGGAAAAATTTTTATTTTTGATTTTTCAAAAAAACTTTTTAGTTCAATAATTTGTCCTTGTCTGAAAACCTATTTAGCTCTTATCATATATACCGAGTGATTTTTACTTATTTAGAAAATGGAGTTTTTCGAAATTGTCAAAATCCGAAAAGTGCTATTTTTCGAAAATTAAGTAACACTTCAATGAAATTTTTTTAGAGTGTGTTATTTTTAGCTAACTGAACAATCTCAATGCTAGAAAACCGGTAATTTTTTTTAAGTTTCGCTGAAAGTTAATTTTTCAATTCTTTAAATATTTTTTAAAATTTCGTAACGGCACAAAGTTATTCACATCACGGCCTCATCACGGCCTGCTTAATTGTGTGACAAACGTCACTTTGACGTTTGTCACACAATTAAGCAGACCGTGATTCAAATATTCCAGACGCTTTTGCTTTATTCGTTGCTCTGCTTCCAACAAGCTCTAATTTTTTATAATTGTACCAATAATAATATAACGATCAATTTTGCAAAGGAAATAAAAACAATTCTTAAAAATAGAATTTACTTTGAGTGGTCGTCTAAAAAATAGTGTTCATAACTCGCCCGAAAGTGCAAATATCTGTGCTCGTGTTTTAGATCCACTCGGGCTTCGCTTCGCTACGCCCTCGTTTGTCTAATCAACACTCGCACGATACTTGCTACTTTCGACGCTTGTCATGAAAATTACTATTTAGACGACCACGTATGAAAGTAACATTATCGCGACAGCAGCCTACTACAGAAAGTTGACAATTTCATACACTAGCACGATATTATATCGTGCTAGTCATATCGTAACGGCACAAAGTTATTCAAATCACGGCCTGCTTAATTGTGTGACAAACGTCACTTTGACGTTTGTCACACAATTCAGCAGACCATGATTCAAATAATCCAGACGCTTTTGCTTTATTCGTTGCTCTGCTTCCAACAAGCTCTAATTTTTTATAATTGTACCAATAATAATATAACGATCAATTTTGCAAACGAAATAAAAACAATTCTTAAAAATAGAATTTACTTTGAGTGGTCGTCTAAAAAATAGTGTTCATAACTCGCCCGAAAGTGCAAATATCTGTGCTCGTGTTTAGATCCACTCGGGCTTCGCTTCGCTACGCCCTCGTTTGTCTAATCAACACTCGCACGATATTTGCTACTTTCGACGCTTGTCATGAAAATAACTATTGTGCCGTTACGATATGACTAGCACGATATAATATCGTGCTAGTGTATGAAATTGTCAACTTTCTGTAGTAGGCTGCTGTCGCGATAATGTTACTTTCATACGTGGTTGTCTAAAAATAATTTTTCATCGTTGCCACCTTACCAAGATTCCGACATGACCAGCGCAGCTTACGAACTTCAGCCACGGGCAAGATAAGGTTCCTGAGCCCAAGATTTCGACTGCAACGTGTCCGCACAGCGTGTAGGAAGCATCTACAGCAGCCACAGCATCCAAGGGGTCAAACTTCAGGCAGAAATCAGCAGGAGATGTTTATCAATAAAAGGAACTTAATGACATCAAGAAACATCTCTCTAAAGACGATAATTCTACAGACATTTTTATGGAGCGTTTCACGGTATGGATGTGAAAGCTGAACTTTTGGATTACCAGATAGGAAACACCTAGAAGCAGTTAAAATGTGGTGCTACAGAAGAATGCTCAAAATCAGCTGTATGGAAAGAATAACGAATGAAGAAGTCCTCAGAAGAATAGGAGAAGAAAAAGAATGATCAAGACCATACAAAAAAGAAGATGTTAACTCATAGGCCCTATCCTACGAAATAATAATCATCAGTTTCAGCCCTCTTTATTCTATCTCTGGACATAGGCCTCCCCTATTTGTCGCCATTCAATGCAGTCCACGGTTTTAGTTGTCCACTGTGAACCCGCCACCTTTATTACGTCGTTCTGCCACCGAGTTCTAGGTCTGCTACGATCTCTTCTTCCAGTTCTGGGTCTCCATTCTGTGACCTTGCGGCTCGATCTGCCGTCTTCTCTTCCCATTAAGTGTCCAGTCCACTGCCACTTTAAGGATCTTATACGTTCCGTAACATCTTCTACTCTTGTTTTGTTACGAATCCACGTATTAAGCTTTCTGTCTTGCAGTCGCACTCCAAACATGGATCTTTTCATGAACCTTTCCGCTATCCTCAGCATCTCCATCCTAGTTTCCGGAAATGGCCATGTTTCATCAGCGTATGTTAAAATTGGCAGAATTCTCTGGTTGAAGACCTTAGTTTTAAGATGTTGTGGATATGGCCTTTTGAACACATCTCGCAATTTCCCGAACGCTGCCCAAGCTAATCGAATTCTTGGTTCGGTTTCTGCCGCTTTTTGTCGCCTACTATTGTTAACTTTTGGCCTAAATAGATGTACTCTACACGTCTACGATGTTGTTCTTGATGTTGAGTAGTACTGTGTCATGCATAGTAGTCATAATCTTAGTCTCTCAGGTATTCATTCTTAAACCGACTTTACGTGCTGAGCCATCAAGAGCTACTAGCATCTTCTGCAAGTCGCGCATGTTGTCCGTCAACAAGATAATGTCATCTACGAAACGTAAGTTATTCAGATATTCGCAATTGATGTTTATCCCAGGTTCGTCCAAATTCAGGGTTTTGAAGACGTCTTCTAAAAGGTTTTTAAAAAGCTTTGAAGATATGGTATTTCCTTGCCTGATACCACGTCTTACATTTATCGGGTTTGTTTGGTCGTATATCTGCACCGTGATAGTTGCTTTTTCGTTGAGATTGTGAATAAGTTGTATGTATTTGTAGTTGAACCTACATCTTGTCAACGAGTTGATGAGGGCCCAAATTTCTACGGTGTCGAAAGCCTTCTCAAAGTCGACAAGGGCCATGTACAATGGCTTGTTGTATTTATGCCACTTTTCCATCGCTTGGCGAACCCTATGAATATGGTACAATCTGTCTGTTCCAGGGGTTGAAACACATCTAACCGAGTTGTGATACTGTTGTTTATGTTTTTGTCGGGAGTTTATAGATATGTGATAGTAGTTAAATAGAGCGGTAGTTCTTCAAGTTCTTCTTGTTTCCTTTCTTATAAATTGTCATAAAGTTGGCAATTCTCCATGAATCAGGCGTTATGCCTTGCTCAAGACATCTATTAAATAATATATCTGGGTGTTGTAGAAGTTTTCTTACTCCCATATTAAGAAGTTCACCCCATCCAACATTATAATAAATGATAGTCCCATCACTTGGAATTCCTGATCAAGGTGTCAAGTATGTAGGACTTTAGCGATACTTCTCGTGGAGACGCCTTCACAACGCCAATATTGAGAGAAGTAGCATTGTAAAAGAGTGAACGATTCTGTGTATAGCTTTTAAGTTGGTCCGGAAAACTTTAAAGGAAAAAAAAAGTACATTTACACCAATTTTTAGCTTATACTTGGTTTTTAGGTCAGTTGGGTTAACTGCCGTGTACTTCTAGCCCTAGTATATATATTCCGGTTCAATGGGCATATAGACTTCCTCATTTGGTACTAAGTTTGTCATAAACTTGGTCTTGTCCGTATTTATTTCTAAAATCGATCAATGCAAAATTAATACTTGTCGTTTCTCGAAAAGTGTTTGACACCATTGAACTACCAGCAATAATGGCAGCCCTAAACAGTGCAGAATTGGCTACATGTATTTAAAATTAATACAATATATTTATATACACTAACGCTAAGACAACTGTGAAACACCATGAACCAACAGCAAGAAAATACCATCTCTTGAATAATATTTCTCCGACACTGGAGACCGCTTCCAAATCCGGAACTGGTATAAATGTGGAAGCAGAGTATTGAAATCATTTTTACTTGCAGATGATGTTGTGATAAGAGCAAAAATACCGGCAATGCTTTAAACATTTTTAGGAAACTAAAGGAAGCTGTAAACAAAAATGGTTTTGAAATGATCATGATAAGGTCATAATTCCTATAATCTTATATATATTTCTAAAAGTCCTGACTGACTGACTCATCAACGCCCAGCCCAAACCCTTGGACCTAGAAAGCTGAAATTTTGCACAGAGGTTCCCTTTATGATGTATACAAGGAATAAGGGAGGATATTTCGAAATTCAACCCCTAAAGGGGTAAAATGGGGGTTCCAATTTTGTATGGAAAAATAATATTAAATAGACATTTCGACTTGAAACTTCGTAGGAGTACTCCTAAAAACAAATAAGCAAACACGTATTTCGTGATTTTCCAAAAATCAACCCCTTAGGGGGTGAAATGGGGTAAGTAAGCCTAAAAATCGATATGGGTGTCGTTATTGAGGTTTATTGGGACGTTGATTGCGAAAATGGCATTTATTTTTAAGTCCAAGACGGTGAACATGACATAAGAAAAGAAACGGGACGGGACGGGACTAGACTGGACGGAACGGGACGGACTGGACGGGACGGGACTGAGCGGGACGGGACTGGACGGGAAGGGAAGGGACGGAACGGGACGGGGCGGGGCGGGGCGGGACGGACGGGACGGAAAGGGAAGGAAAAAGATGGGATGGAAGGGGAGGGGATGGGATGGAAGAGGAGGGGCGGGACGGGACGGGAAGGGACGGGACTGGACGGGAGGGAAAGGGGCGGGACGGGACGGGAAGGGTCGAGACGGAGCGGGGTGGGGCGGAACATTATTTAATACACAAATAACGAACCTCGCGCGAACGACGTCGCGGGTAAAAGCTAGTTCCAAATAAAATTCTATAGAAAATAGGCTTGGATTTGAATATTTAATGAAATTTTAAAAAATCTTATAGACAACTCGTGTCAGCGTGCTTAGTTTTCACGCGTGTGATTTATTAAACTCGGCTGCGCCTCGTTTAAAAACCCTCCACACTTGTGAAAAAAGTTGCACTTCTAACACTTGTGGTCTAAATAACTATTTACAGCTGATCAATTTTATGAAATAACTACGTAAACGGCCACCTTAGTCATTATAATGTAGCTAGCACTAAACATTTTTGACACAGAATTTATATAGTACTTATAGTTTATTTTATATTAAATATAGAGGTTTAAACCTCTTGACCAATACGCATAGTATTGTCTAGTCAGGTCACTGCTAAATTACTCGGATGAATGCTAAGTTTATCACAGTATTTTACACTTTACTTCGTGATTTTTTTTTAAACAGTATAGAATACTGTTGTTATTACTGAGACGTTATGGTGCATCACCTGATTAGGAACCTACCATGCAGCGTTCACGATGATTCGCAGTATCTTGACTCGAATGCCGGTAGAATATCGATATTGGCTGACTATTGCGCAAAAATGAATGTCATATGTCCTAATTGAATCCAGTATGACCTTTTATAATAGTAGTTTTGTTTCGAGGAAGAGTTGTGAGTAGTAATCTAATACATTTTGCTGAACTTCAGGCTAAGCTATATTCTTTTTGTACAGATGCGTTTTTTTCAAATCTACTTGTATTATAAGATAATCTTCGACGACTGACATCGAAAGTAGATTTTTCCCAATGCCATTTAACAACAGAAAGTTGACAATGGCCGCTGAGCGAGCGTTTTGGGTTTCCGGGTGAGTAAAATAGTTAGCCAGGTCAGGTGTTCCTTGACAACGCTGGTCATTTATTTAAATAATCGCGTCACATGTTACAGACTACATGTGTAATTTTAAATCGATTGTCAATAAATGTTTGTAACTAAATGAAATAATATGATTATTTTCGCCTTAATCATGTGCTCAGTCGTCGAAAAAATAGTATGTATGTTTCGAGCTAAAAGTGTTCTTGTCGCTTTTGCATGGTTGCTGGTTTCGGCCACTTGTATAGTAAATAACCATTATATACTCACTTTATTTAAACATTCAAGTAAAAATATGTAAATTGTTCAGTAGGTAATACCTATACAGTGTCCGCCAAAAAGTCGGCATAATATGGGAAAAATTTTTATTTTTGATTTTTCAAAAAAACTTTTTAGTTCAATAATTTGTCCTTGTCTGAAAACCTATTTAGCTCTTATCATATATACCGAGTGATTTTTACTTATTTAGAAAATGGAGTTTTTCGAAATTGTCAAAATCCGAAAAGTGCTATTTTTCGAAAATTAAGTAACACTTCAATGAAATTTTTTTAGAGTGTGTTATTTTTAGCTAACTGAACAATCTCAATGCTAGAAAACCGGTAATTTTTTTTAAGTTTCGCTGAAAGTTAATTTTTCAATTCTTTAAATATTTTTTAAAATTTCACATACCAAGACTTAATATTAAAATTCAGATTTTTGTATGTGAACACTTTCAAATTTAGAATTGGAAAAAATAATATAAAATGTTAATTAGTTTTTTAGATTTGTTATTATTTCTCGAAAACTGGTATGTTTGCATAATTTTTGTTTTTTATGCAAGGCCCTTTTTAAGAGAAATATTTTTCAATGATAATTAATATCGATTTAAATGGCTTCAAGAAACTCTAATCTAACTCTGTTAATGAATTACTGTTACAAAAATCCTGTAAACGTTTTTTTACAGTTGACTAAATGAAGAGATTTTTCTTTATCCAATTTACATGTTCTAAAAGATCTCTTAATTTAGACAACTGTTAAAGAACATTTACAGGATTTTTGTAACAGTAATTCATTAACAAGGCTAGATTAGAGTTTCTAGAAAAAATTTAATTATATATGAATTATCATTGAAAAATATTTCTCCTAAAAACCGCCTTGCATAAAAAACGTAAAAATTATGCAAATATACTACTTTTCGGTAAATAATAAAAAATCTAAGGAACTAATTAACATTTTATATTATTTTATCCAATTATAAATTTTTAGTGGTTACATAAAAAAAATTTAATTTTAATATTAAGTCTTGGTATGTGAAACTTTGAAAAATATTTAAAAAATAAAAAAATAATTTTTAGCTACAGTTAAAAAAAACTACCGGTTTTCTGGTCTTGATATTGTTCAGTTTAGCTAAAAATAACACACTCTAAAAAAATCTCATTGAAATCTTACTTAATTTCCGAAAAATAACTATTTTCGGATTTTGACAAATTCGAAAAACTCCATTTTCTAAATAAGTAAAAATTACTCGATATATATAATAGAAGCTAAATAGGTTTTAAGAAAACCACACATTATTGACGTAAAAAGTTTTTTTGAAAAATGAAAAATTAAAATGTTTCCCATATTATGCCGACTTTTTGGCGAACACTGTATATTACTAAACAATTTACATATTTTTATTTGAATGTTTAAAGCCTGTATAAAAAGCTAGTTATGTTCTCAGTTCTATGTTTTTTTGTAATGGTATCTGTAATTTTATATACTAGATATTGTAATTTAAACGCCAAATCGAAATTATAAATACATAAAAAGGTTAACCATTAAAATATCTCACACCACGAATTCAATGTGTATTTTAACATTCAATCCTCTGCATAACGTTGACAGAGATCTATAATTAACGATATTGACAAAAATCTGAAAATAGCTGCAGCACAACTTGTACTTAATAGCTATTTAAGTAACAAGGAATGTAAGGACCTATTAACACTTGACGTAGGCAGGTACACGCCAATGCAAAGTCGCGGCTTGTTGCCTGCCGAAAATGTTAATGTGCGATACATTCCGAGTTATCTTATATTTTTCCCGCTGCTTTTCCTAGATTTTTGAAAAAATCGTTTTGTTTGTCACCTGTCACCAGGATTAACTTTCACTAGTCGTGTTACTTGTGAGTGTCCATTTCTCATAAACACTTGCAATTATAAACAAAACGTCTAAGAGTGCATCTTGCGTTGCTACTTTTATTATCCTAAGAACTTAATAATAATATTAAGTTTCGTTCTCAAGGGAACGCAGCTAACAAATAGAATCACCGACTTACACGTTTTGTTAATAAGGCTGTATCACTAACTTACATGATCAGCAGCGAGAAAACAATCTTGTTAGCGCCCCAATAGCTATTTAAGTAACAAAGAATCTAAGAACCTATTAACATTTGAGGTAGGCAAGTACAAGACAAGGCGAAGCCGCGGCTTGTTGCCTGCCGAAAATGTTAATAGGCGATACATTCCGAGTTATCTTATATTTTTCCCGCTGCTTTTCCTAGATTTTTGAAAAAATCGTTTGGTTTGTCACCTGTCACCAGGATTAACTTTCGCGAGTCGTGTTACTTGTGAATGTCACATGTCTCATAAACACTTGCAATTATAAACAAAACGTCTAAGAGTGCATCTTGCGTTGCTAATTTTATTATCCTAGGAACTTAATAACAATATTAAGTTCCCTTGTCAAGGGAAAGCAGCAAACAAATATAATCACCGACTTACACGTTTTGTTACTAAGGCTGTATCACTGACTTACATGATCAACAGCGGGAAAAACAAATTATTAAACATTTCCTGATAGACTGTCACTGTACGTACTATCAATTTCTATGATTTCATATTTTTTGTGTGAGCTAACAACATTTATCCATCACACTTTTAAAATTCTAGAAATTGAAAACAATGACAGAGTTGGATTTAGACCAGACACGGCTGGCTATGCTAAGTAATAAAAGAGGAATTTTTCGCAAAATAATCGCGATTACTCAACCGAACCGAATTCGCTTTGCAAAGGTGTTCGAGTTGAGAAATATAGAGCGGTGTTAGATTTATCTTGGGTCGCATTGAGGCGAAAGTACCAAATCAGAATCGGAACAGCGCCTGCATTAAAGTCATTGTATGGGATAGACGAATTGTTCTACTAGTCGTAGAGCATAGAAACTCCCTCCTCGAAGGCGAAGAAAAACGTGAAATACCCCTCTAAACTAAAGGGCCATTTAACACGGTCCTTTACTTAATACGCGCTATTCGTCTAGAATATCCCTCGATTTTTTGTCCTAGCTCCTTCTGTTTACTGCATCTTATTCGCAAGTTCTTTTAAGTAGGCGCACTTTGCTTTACATTTCATTCTCGTATTTAATGTTTGAAGTTTTCACCTTATGAATAAGTAACCGTCCAATATGCGAGAGATGTGTACTCGAGCTTGTATTTGCTCGAAAACTAAAGCTGTTAACATTTGAAAAATGAATGTATTTGCCTCAGGGGGCAAGTCCTCAATATAATGCATAAACTCCCTGGAACCTAAACGGGCAACACACCGCTTCGCGGCTGAGGAAGTGCATTATATAATCATAATTGCATTCCACTGCAGTTTATTAGTAGAACTCGGTTGCGCAAGGTATATCGTAATTGAAACATGTGGTTTATTACGTAAATGCTCGAGAATTTCCAACCCTTTAAATAAAACTAATATGCAACAACTGTGAACAATGCATAATGAATAGTTTAACTTCATTCGAGAATTAGGTAGAACTTTTCTATTGTAGGAAAATAATTTTAATCCAAGAGCTACTCCACAATAAGTTGGCGTGGACTTAATAAAATTCAAATAATGTCCTAATTTTTCTCCATTCTGTTGGCATTTATAGTATGTAGAACTTTTTTTTAATTAGATGGATGAATGAAGAAGCATAATACAAAATATACCTTCCCAAAAGAGACCGCAGATAGAGTAAACAGAAAAGAGTTATAAACTGAATTAACAACAGAGAGAACTAGAAAAAAAGTAAATAGGTAATGATTATTGTCAGAGAAGAAATAAGTAAACTTGGAAGTAGTCTACAGCATGGACATAGCTTTGTTACAGGTTCAAACTCGTTTCCTACATACAGGAAAGATTGCTCGCGAATAGTCAGTGGGATTGATGTTCTGTTAAACTAAAAACACAAATGCTTGCATGCTAGCCTCAGTTGATGGATACGGAGAAAGATGTTGATTATTGTGTAGGTGCCACCATTATAGTTAGGCATATTAACCAGTGGTATGCTACGAAGGTCTCATCGTGGATGACCTTCGTCTCGGCTTCAGAAAGTGGACGTCTCTTGCAAGAAACTGAACTTATCTTGCCACCACAATTCTCCGAAATAAGCAACTTTGCTTTTCTGAAAACGCTTATTGTATTTTCCTTTCTGAAGAATAAAACAGAACGTCATCTAATACTGCTACATTAAATACATACAATATAGGTAGTCTGGTTGCGGCCGGCTGAATCCTGTAGCCTATCACATCAGGCACAGAGATTTCCACCTAAATATGACCCAGAGTTCCAAATAACGATTAGTATACCCAAACGGGGAAGCGGTTAAAATTGAAGCCTCTGAAGCGGTTTTTAAATATTTTTAATGTAAATATTGTATACTAAATAAGAGACATTATTTTCAACAATGTGCCGCCATAAACATTGGTGCGGTCACGTTTACATAAGCATATTTCTTTTACTTAGTTGCCCATGATGGCACTACTGTTAGACCTCACCTTACGTAACTACTTAATTTTTATGTAAATGTTGGGACAGCGAAAGCTCTAGCTACCCCCGTTAGGATAGGAGTTGGGAGCACCTGAGAAGAGCCTAAATCCTTGCAGCATCTCAGTTCGAGATACGTTATGTTTATTGGTCTTATTAGCCCCTACGACGGTGATATTTGGATTATGCAAGTTCGGCAATTGGCATACCCACCAGTTCCGCTTATAATAAGGTGGGGTTATTTGTCACATTTTCAAGGTTGGGTAGAGGATAAAACAATAGTGGAAATGCGGTTGGGTTTGGTAAGGTCGCTTAGTAGCTTTTATTTGCCTTTAGGAATGCAAGTGTCGTTTCGCAACAAAGTGGTGGTTAAATTGCTAATTTTGTTTTGCTTTTCAAGGGAACCAAAGACCAGTTTGGAAAATAGAAACAAAAATCTCTTGAAAACTGGAGAAACTCTTGCGTCCGCCCCATTATGTGAGATTTGTGATTTGCGAGTTGCGGTTTTCCGTTGCTTAGTTGTCGATTACTATAATGGAATTTAGGAATATTACACCAGCTGGTGGATTTTATGAAATATTCCTAATATATATTTTTAGTTGCTTTTTGAATAACGGACTACGGAGAACATTAAGCCGATTTACACCAGAGGTGAGTTTTCCATAGGGGCTCCGTGTTTGTCAAATATAATGGTTCAATCATTTTAGGACTTTTTTCTTTTGTATCCTGGATTGTTCTTTTAGTTTCTATCAGTTTAGTGTTAACTCACTCCCTTCTCCGAAATAACTTAACCGGCCGGCTTATATTGAGGTATAAGATTGTTGTCGTTTGTACATTTGTATACTGGGGAGTTCTGCGGCTAACAGCATGCAACATTGTTTTGCACTCTAAAGTTTATATACGTATCTGTAAACATTTAGTAAATGGAGCACTGCAGGTAGTGAGTCAGGGAATCCGGCTCGAACTAAGAACGGACGGCACAGGCAGTTATAGACGGGCAAAGGTTTGGTAAATTTCCTGCCCAAAGGATAAACTCTAGCGGTTGCTGGGAAAACTTATTAACAAATAAATTCTACGATACTTCAACGTCGCTTAAATAGAACTTCAAATAGCTTTATGTCTAGAACGCGGTTTACATACGGCAGAAGCCGTAGTTTGCCGTTAAGGTCGTAAATTACTTCCAACATAGCAACTCACATAACGCCTACAATTTTATACTAACAGAAATTCTTTGATCTCTGCAACGAGGAGCCACAAGCCCTCGCTTATAGACTACGTAAAACCAGTCGCAGGCGTCCGAAAATTGCGTCGAATTAATAAGAAATGCAGCACTGAACACTAGCCGTCAGCTGTTAATAATGAATAATATATTAGTAAAAGTAAAATAATGAAGAAGCACATGAGTCGTAAAAAAGTAAAACAAATTAAGAAAACACGAAACCTACATACCAGAACCTATTAGAGCAAAAGTTTACGTATATAAAAAACTATAGGGAAAGCAGGAGTAAAACGAAGGAAGCAGTAAAACAAATAAAAGTAGTAACTTGGAAAGAGTTTGAAGGTATAAAAAGAAAAGCTCTAAAATAACTTAAGATAATCGTGAAACCTATTAAGAACCCAAGAGCGAAAACAAATGATAAAAAATAAATATGATAGCTTGATAAGCCAAGTAAAACAAGTTCCCGTAGAACAAGATGATGAAAATAGTTTCGGAAACAAAAATATAACCAGATAAATAAGATCTAAGTAGCGAGATAGCGAAGTAGAAAAGATACTGGAAACAATTTGTAACGATAGAGCAGAGGCAGCGATTCCTCTAAAATTAATGGTTCGGAAATTCGAAACTGAACTAAATATAATAAGATTAATATTCCTATCCCTATAGAAAACGGGAAACGTTTGAACATAATGGGAAGAATAATGCCGATATAAAAAAGAAATAGGACATGCTTCGGTAGCCTGAATTATTTTGCTAACACAAGAGGTGAAACCTAGGAACGTATATCTGTCTTCCGAATTTCAATAGAATAAAAGCTTAAGCAGAGGAAAGAACATATATATTTAGCATTTGCTACAGAACAGAAAAGAGACTATAGATAGTTGTGCCACAAATAATAATGAAAGCAGAAGATGACAAATGTAGCAAAAAATGTAATGTGGCATCCTAGACAAAAATGGAAAAAAAACGTATTAGCTGAAATTCTTCCGGGCTAGAGATAGAAATTAATAACAGGACAGCTTCAATTTATGATATTTATAAACAAGTTTTAAAAAATAGAGAACGGCCAAATTAAACAAAAATAGAAAACTGAGTTTACAGGATTTTTGTAACGTTTTGCAATTTTAGCAAATTTACTATTATACCTCAAGCTCAAGTTTGATTACCTTACCTTATTAATTACTTCTCGTTGGTAGCTCAGTTCCAAGGTTATAGATGAAGTAAGAGAGGAGTCGAGTCAAGTCTATACAGGTGTTTATTTTGTTTAACTAGATTTACAAATTGAAATAAAAGTCCTGGTTTTAAATATGTATGTACATTATAAACAAACAAAAAATAGGTTCTTCCGGGTGGTCTCTGCATTCCAGCCGGGTCGGCGTTTACTAATAGCGAATACAAAAGGTCCTCCCTGCGACCTGAAGCTCGAACAGCTATAAACAAACCAAGACTAAATAATTTAGTTTCAGCTTGTCCGTCTCGGATTTGTCTAGATTTTGGGTTTGATAACACAAAAGCCGAAATGATTCTGGGGTGGTTAACAGCCACCCTAAGCCTCGAAAACGTAAACGCTCTTCAGGCTAGCTAAATGAATTTGAAAATCCGCAAGCCCGGCTGCGACCTTGCTGTACTAGAGCTCATTCAACGAACGCTGGGAAAATTGAAGCTCCCACGGTGAGCGCTCGATGTGCGCTACGATTAATAAGTGAGCTCGCTGCTTGCGAATTTGAACTGAATTTAGGACGTTCGTGTTTCCTCCTGCACCTGGGTCTGGTGGGCGTTTGTGGCGAGCTGTCAGGAGAAATTATTTATTAGCAAGGCGATTTCATACGCTACTGGACTGGTATCTAGGCTAATCTATGCAGCAAGATCTTCCTTGCTCTCAAGGATTAACAGGACAGGGCAGGTTAATTCTAAGCGGGCAAGAACTTCCATTTCACTCGAG
The DNA here is from genome assembly GCA_940337035.1 of Agriotes lineatus. Classification (NCBI taxonomy): domain Eukaryota; kingdom Metazoa; phylum Arthropoda; class Insecta; order Coleoptera; family Elateridae; genus Agriotes; species Agriotes lineatus. Next base: position 12,063 of record CALNHX010002107.1, on the reverse strand, counting down.
GGTTAATAGAGCAGGGTAAGTCAATTCTAAGCTGCAAGGTACTCCATTTGCGCACAAGGATTACCAGGTCGGGGGTGTGTTATGAACAGGATCGCTTCGGCAGTTTTACTAACTTAAACAAGGGAGGTTTCTGATTAGGCAGTTCGGGACAGGATTCTGGTTTTAACGGACACGTATCAGGACTGGCGATGACTGATGGATCCCTTTCGGCATAAGGACCCTAGAATATCTAAGTGAGGTTAAACGTGGTACTTCGGTGCGGACGGAAAGTAAGGATGCGCTGATCGAGCAGCGCGGCCGAAGCTTGCGCAACTCTCTAAACTATACCTGAGGGTATCCTTTCGGCTTCTTTATTCTCCGCTCCGCTCCAAATGTTTGAGAGTCACGCATTCTTGTGACTGTGATGGCGCATAAAAATTGATAACGGAAATTAAAGCGTTATAAAACAATTTGAACGCACGCGAAATACCACATGTTTACTTATAAACACTAATATTCCGAATGAAGTCATTGCAACATGAAAAATTCAGACTAACTTTGTTACCGGTAAATCTCCGTCTACATGTAACCAGCTTAAATAGACCGAGTTACTTAGTTGGGCGGTAACCGTAGGCCCAAATAAAAAGAACCTCGTTTGCGATAGTTAAAATTATTGTATTTGAAAAGATATAGAGATAAATTCTTGTTACTTTAGGGTACCACCTGGTGGGCTGGATGCAGTGTAGGACTTCTGGAAAATGTGTGTATTGCGCGCAGTTCCAGCTATGACTTATTTTGCGAGATCTCTGAAATAGCTTATTTGATTTAAAAATGTTAATAACTGCACATGAAAAACTATACTAGATATAGACTGCCACTGCCATGGACTATAAGGAAAAGAACAATTAGCGTGGGTCCACAAAGTGACAACATGTTTCCCCAGAATTCTACCGGGATGTAAGAATGTTGCGACACGATAGATTGTTGTACAGGGCGTCAATGGTAAAGTTGATATGCAGGGTGTGGCGGGACTATAGGGGCTGCTTTAAATGTATTCGACTGTAGGTCGACATGATATTCCCAGAAACAAAAAAGAAACGATTGAACTCGCAATTTCACATACATAAACTACGTTTTGGGGAGCTGCATATCTCCGAAAATAGTTACTAACAATATGTCCACCGCTGTAGCTTGACACGACGGTCGCTAAGAAGCGAATATCCTTTCCTATTATTTGTGGGAGCTAAATGCAGTAGCGGCATAAATTTTTCAACGATTCTAACAACTTGCGAACAGATAACGATATGTGGAAAGTAGTGCTAGTGATTAGCACATACCAATACCGAGAAATCCTAAACATTATATATGGAAATATAATGAATATGGAAAACTATTAACCATTAACATTTGTCCATTTATTGAACGTCTTAGAAAGACGCGGAAGTAGTATAACAGCGATATATATGAAATATTTATGATGACTGGAAGCTTAAAGCACAACGAAGTACAGTAAGAAGTTCCAACTTAAGAAACCGTTTGGAACTTAAACACAGGAAGCAAACAACTGATATCGTACTATCACGTACAAAAATGGCTGAAGAAAGGACTTTGAAGAGAATTATACAAGTTCAACCGTACAGGAAAAAAGAAAAGAAAAGCTAAAGCAACAATGAGAGGCAATAGCATAGAGATGAGAAAAAGAAAATGATTTTTATAAGGACCCAATGCTTTGAGTAATGGAAAAATTTCAGAAAAAGAGAAGAAATCTATCGCTCCATTATAATATATCTCGAATTTGCTCTTTTAACTTTGCCCTTCAACTCTTGTGACAATACTAAATGATAGATGACACAGAGTGACATTGGAAAACATTGCAAATATTTAATATGAATTATAATAACTTCTGTACGTTAACGGGCATAAAATGCGAAATTGTATGAATAAAAGATCTAAGTATCAAGAACAGGGATACAGAGATTTCTCACAGCAACTCTTTGCATTCTGTGTTTTCAAGCTAAAGGCTTATGATCTTAGTATTGCATTTTCCGAGAGAGCTGTATCGTGCTTTTTGAGCACTTACAGGTGGTCTGGTCTACCAAAATAAAGGTGGATTGTAAACACCTTTGCAACTCGCATGTTGAATTACGATTTGAATCTAATTATGCCAACAAATGAGGTGAAAAGGAGACCATGTGACAACAAAGAATAGCTAAAAAGATATTTTAGCCATTAACATTGTTAAAATGAGTTAAAAGTTAATGGTAATGTTAGTGCTGATTAGATTATCACATTAAAAATGCTTTGTATAATAAAGTTTGGTTTCACATGTGATATAATTTAAAGCAATTTACAATTTGACATCGAATATGACTGAATTTTGAACTACATTAATCGGTGACATGGCCGCATGTCAAGCTGATATTGCATCAATCGATCAAAGCCTCAGTGCTTTCAAGGATAATTTAATAAAGTGTAAAAATGCAATCACAGATTTGCAATCTAAAAATTCTATTCTTAAGATTAAGTTATCTGATCTTATGTCCGAATTAAACGACTCTCAGCAATATCAGGGTGTTGAAAAACGTTTGCAGTGATAGAAATGCAGTTAGAAAGATGAAAGATATTTTAATTAATTTATTTATTATAATAAACTTATAAGAACAAAATAAATGCATTTATTAAAAATGACGGTTTAATCTAAGTATCATCCTTATATTTTGTATAGTGCCATAACTTCTCATTCTGGACAACTGTTCTTAGTAATATTTGGTCGTATCATGAACAAAAAGGGTAGTTTACCTGAAAAGAAAATAGTTTTTGCTTAACTGTCAGGCCAACTTGTTCTTGAAAACCTGAAAATTTTCTTACAATTTTCTACAAACCAAGCAGGAACTAGAATTCCTATAACATTTTTATGTAAAACTAAAAATAAAATTTAATCCCCTCTTGTCAACTCAAGCCGGGGTCATACTGTATATGGTTCTTATAAATTTATTATAATAAATAAATTAATTAAAATATCTTTCATTTTTCTAACTGCATTCCGATCGCTGCACTCGTTTTACAACACCCGGTAATCTAGGAGACAAATTGAGCTAGCTCGGGAACGAAGTTTCCGGGTACGAGATGTGGGGAGACGAAATATCCCGGGATCGAAATGTGGGGTACGAAATGTGGGGAACGAACTTTCCGCAAACCAAAGCTATCAATGGAGGACAGAATCTACATCAGGGAATCGTTAACCAGTGCCAACAAGAAACTATTAGCAGCTGCCATAGAGTGCAAAAAAAAGTTGGGATATAAATATTTGTGGACGCGTTATGGTAATATTTTGCTCCGCGAATCTAATGGCAGGGGTGTAATTCGTGTTAAGTGTTTGAGCGATGTCGATAGGCTTAAGTAACAATTTAAGAACATCGAATATTATTAATTTAACAATGTAATAACATTGAATATGATTTATTTACGGTATATAGTTTGTTTATGTTTAGATCTGCATCTAACTGTCTGCTTTAAATAGTTGTAATTGGTCTAATTTTTTTTCTTTTTTCGGGAGACGAGTACCTCACATGGCACTCCTCACATTAATTTGTGTTCATATTTTTTTTATTGTCATTTTGTTTTTTTTAACTGGTTTCACTTCTGTTGATGATTTTAAGTTTGAACAGATATACATATATATATATATATATATATATTAATATTACGAAGGTTTTCGCGGCTGATATGTATTAAAGGTAAACATTTCAGGGTGTCATACCGCTTAATAAATTTGAAGATTTCTTCAACTGGTTGAAGAACATCTTGAATGGCGTTTGGGGTTGGACGAGGTTTCGACGAAATCACATTCGTCATTTTCAAGTCCTTGTAGTCCGGGTTTGGCTTCTAGTTATGCGGCAACACGACGGACTGTCAACTTGATGCACAGCTGACTGAATAGGTTGTTTATCAATTACTGTGGCAACTAGCATCGAGGGAGCTGTACTGCTAGGACGGATGGCTGGTGTTCGCAGAGAATGGCCGGCCGTTGCTTGTAGTAACGTTGGTAACCACGATGCAGGTAATCGGCTTGTGTCGTCGCGGGTGTTCATACAATTCGGACGTTTCACGATTTCGATGGCTTCTCGTATGATGCATGCGTCTTTGTGTTCGACGCAAAGAAATCTTCAAATTTATTAAGCGGTATGACACCCTGAAATGTTTACCTTTAATATATATATATATATATATGTGCATTTGTATCCTGTTTGCCTCCTCATATTCTTAGGACGCCCACCCATCCACCAAAAAGAATAATATTAGACAAGTATATTTGATATTTTTAGCACCCCCTTATTCCACTTAGTAAAGGCAAACAGAGAGGGGTAATTAAATTTAATTTTTTTTTCATATAAAATTCAAAGGTATGTATAGTGCGCCACGAACTCCTTACATAAATAATACGTATTCGTCACAGTGTATTAAAAAATGTTAAACACAGCGGTGGAGTTTGCCTCCGGTAACGTTGCCAAATGTATGTTATCGATGTATGCAATATTTAAATTTCATTAAATCAGCAAGTTTGTGTTATGATTAAGCGTGGCCACAATTCGTTCACATCAAAACAATACTGAGCAGCGCTCAAAAGGTGCGGTTTGTGTGTTTTGTATGTAAAATTATGTTAAATGTGTGAAGATGAATCGTTGTTCACGGTAAGTATTAAAGTAATTGTATTTTATATTGCTGTCCGGTGTCTCAAAGAATTCGCCTTTGGAAAACTGAAACAACTACATGGACATTAAAGCTATGAATCCATGCAGGCGCGTGCTGGCCCCTCGTGAAACGGGAAAGGCCCGGTGGTCCCTACTAAAAGTGAACAAAGGGGTTTTGTTTCTGTTTGCATTATTGGAAAATGAAAGTTTGAAAGGGGAATTTATGGCATGTTTCAGATTTCAGCTCCATTTGTCGAAATGTCGTTTACAAGACGTTTACACAAATACAGAAATTAAAACCGGATCACTTCTAAAAATAAAATATTTTTTCGTTGACCGCTTGTTAATTTCAATATTAATGAATTATTTTTCCTAAAAAAGGATGGATTAATAGACGTCATAAATACACTGTTTTTGATTAATACACTCTTTTTTATTAATTAACTGTTTTTTAAAAAAGGATGCATTAATAGATCTATTAATAAACTGTTTTTGATTAATACACTCTTTTTCATTAATTAACTGTTTTCGTGATTTTGACATTTTGATGATATTTTGCATGGAGGTTAGTTGTATTAATCAAACTTTTCAAAACAAAAAAAGATTTTGCGGTCAACGAAAAAATTTTGTAATCAACTCGTTTGTTAATGGGCTATTAATAATCTCAACTATTAAAGGCACTTACTCGCTATCGCTCGTTCGTGCTTTAAACAGTTTCGATTATTAATCGCCTTCATTAACACACTTGTTGGTTAAATAACTATTAAGACACTTAAATTATAGAAGACAATACTTCGCAGTTGTATTGTGCCGTAGAATTTGGAGACTTTGCTTTGTATGGTCTGCGAGCCTGATATAACAGACAATAGTATTTTTCCAAGACACTGGAAGTGAAAAACTTTGTTAAAAAGTAGACTATTTAAGAAATTACTCTCAGTGGTCCTGATCGGTTTCCATTAATTATATAATCTTCCTCTATTTGGTTTCTAATGTTACTATGTTTAGTTTTGTCGTTTATATTGTAAGAATTAATTTATTCAAGGATATTTTTTAAATATATTGAGTAGAAACGTAGCAGAAAAAACGCAATTCAAAAAATTAAGAAGAATCGTTCCTAAACATGCAAATATTACAAAATTACTAAATACACTGAGATTTTCTCATGCAGAACATACGAAATGGTCACACAATGCAATTAAACTTGAGTTTTTTTTTTCAAATCAGACATAGGGAAACGTACTAATAATTTGTTGCTATGGCTGAAGATCAATAATAAGTTAGTAAATCGGTATAGTAAAATTGTTATAATCTTTACCTTAGTTCAATATGAAAAAAATCAGTTTTATTGGATTGTCTGACAGTTTCGTATGTTCGACCTGAAAAAATCTTACTGTATGTAATGTCCATAATTATAGCGAAGACTTGTCTTTCCTGTATTTACCCAAAATAACCTCCACAACAATTTGACAAAGTTTTCTACACACGTTATGACTCACCCGGTATACGTTTATATTTCAAAATGCCATGACTAAAAGCGAAATGCTTAATTTTGTTTTTTTAATTATATTCAAGGGGGAAAAAAATATTGGATTTGGCACTCAACGGAGACCATTTGACTAAACCTAATACCGACAAAAATTCAGAGAATGAGGGTACGTATAACAGTAGTAGCTAGACACTTTTTCTAATGTGTGTGGAATGGTAATCCGTGCGAATGTTAAATTATTCTTAAAAAGTAATGTTAAATTTATCCACTTATTGAGTTTTTTATTCATAGACGATTCTTATTGTGAAAATTCATTCAGCGATGATTCAGATTTAGACCCCACGTATTTACCAAACGAAATAGAAAAGGAAAGAACACTGAAATGGATATTTTCCGAAGACTTTTTACAAAGAGAAACGGAAGACGAAAATGAAAAATCAATAACAGAAGACAAGATAACACCTCTTAAATCGCAAGAAAACACACTTGGTACATTGCAGGACAATTTACATATTGATTTTTGCGAAAAACAACCAATAGATGATGAATCAGAAGTAAATTCCCTACTCGATGCTGAATCACACCAAGAAGCCCCTAAAAATATTGTAAAAATTAATGAATTAGTACATACAAAACCGCCATGCTGCGAAATAAAACCGGCGAAAATTTTACCTCAAAATTCAACTTGTCGAATTATAGATGAAGCTCTAAACAAACAAAAGAAGAAAAGAACTGTATGCAAATTTTGTCGTATTAGTGTTACAAATTTTGAGCGTCATTTGTGTAGGCAACATTTAGAAGAAAAAGAAGTTCAAGATTATTTAAAATTTCCCAAAAATACAAAAGAGGGTAAACAGATGAGAAGAAATATTTTGGCTTTACTGCGATATGAAGTAAATTTCGAAAAATTTGTACAAAACGATGAAATAGACCCAGATAAATTACCCTGCGCACATTGTAAGCGCATAATTGCCGTGAATTATTTAAGAAGACATTATAAAAAGTGCATCGTAAAGCCAATCAATGAAACAGGTCGAAACGTACGCCATCGGGCAGCTTCTCAGACGTTAATGGCTTGTGCTAATGAGCATTCAAACGTAACTGCAAGCTTGAGAGTAAAGAAGGAGGTGTTCAGTAGAATGGCGTCAGACCAAATTGGATTTTTAGCAAGAAAAGACCCATTAATACGACACTTTGGTGAATTTTATTTAAAGAAACATAAACGTGCCCAGATTTCTCTTGCATGCTCTAATAAAATGAGAGAATGCTCCAGATTATTAATTGAAATGCGTCGGAGAACTGGAAAACCCAAATTTTCCTTGTTTGAAATGATCGATCCTACCCTATTTGATGATGTTGTTTTATGTGCTAAAGCGATAAGCGGATACGATGATGTTAAGAGAAATTATAAGGCTCCTAGTTTAGCTTTGCATCTAGGCACTACTCTGCAACAGATATGCGAACTAACCACACATTTGCTACTTAAAAAAAATCCGGAGTTTAAATGTCTTAATTACGAAGATAGGCTGAAAGAAATAAAAAGGTTTCGGTTTTTAGTACAGAGTCAGTGGAATAATGAAGTCGCTTCATTAGCGTTGAAGGATTTGGCAGGAAAAAAATGGAATACACCTGTATTGTTGCCGTTAACAGAAGACATAATCAAATTTAAAACCCATATTTTAGAAATTGCTGAGAAAAACCTTGCTTTGTTAAGAGGGGACAAAACTGATGTAAAAGCTTTCAGGAAATTAGTTGATGCTTCATTAGCATTTACAATCTTGTTCAACCGCAGAAGAATTGGGGATGTTCAGTACGTTGAAACTATTTCCTACCTGAAAAATTTTACGGCTAACGACCAAACAGAATTCATGGAACAGTTGACAGAATCTGAAAAAAGACTGACTTCTACCTATAAACGTGTAGTAGCGGGTGGAAAAGGCAGTAGAGCAATTGTAATTTTATTTCCGCCTAATGTGCAAGAATACATAAACTTATTACTCGATATAAGAAACGAAAGTGACATAGTACCACAGCAAAATCGCTACTTGTTTGCGTATCCTGGAGTGACTGATCAATGGGTTAGAGGAGATGTTGTTTTAAAGAACTTTGCTAAGTCTTGTAAAATAAAAAACCCAGAAGCAATGACGTCAAACCGGTTGCGCAAACAAATTGCAACATTGATGCAAATCATAAATTTAGACAAAAACGAATACTCGCAGTTTGCCAGATTTATGGGCCATACTGAAAAAACCCACCAAGAATTTTATGAACTTACTCAAGATGCCTACCAAACTGCCAAAGTTGCAAAGTTGTTAACTTTATTTGATAAAGGTAAAGGGGCAGAGTATAGAAACCAGACACTAGAAACTATTAATATTGACCCGAATAGTGTATTAGTTGAATCAGATGGTAATTCAGAAAACGAAGGAGCCCCACCAGTACCAAGTGCTTCAAACAACAGTGATGAATGTAGCACTTTAGACGTTGGTGAACCAGCCACAAAAAAGAAGAAAAAGAAAAGCAATAGAATTAGGTGGACAGCACAGCAAAAGAAACTTGTCTCTTCGCATTTTAAAAATCATATCAGAACAAAGAAAGCTCCAAAAAAAGATGAGTGCGAGAAGTTTATAAAGCAGTATAAAGACATTTTAGTGCCACTCGATTGGATAAAAATTAAGACGTTTGTCTATAATACTTATACTGGTGCAAATAAAAATATGTAATGTAATTTTAAAATTGCAAATGCAATTATTTTCTGTTGCCAATAAAATATGTGCTATTGGGAATTTAAAGGAATAAAGATATGGCTTAAAAATTCATCATATATTTAAACATATCTTTACAGAAAATTGCAATAACTAGAAATGCCTCAAAAGATACATTTTATTATGAAATACGAACATGCTTATGAGATATCTTTATTTCTTTTATTCTCATCTGATATACCTTACAGTGTGGAAATTAGATAACGCAAAAGTTCAGTAACTTCGTTACTGTTCGTTTTTGGGACAAAATATGAAAGGGATGTAGCGATTCAAAAAATACGACACACTTTGAAGTAACTTTCAGGTTTTTGGATCATATATTTCTTCATTTATTTCGGCAGCAATTTTTAATCTGTTTTCAACGGTATAACATTTTAAAGAAGTTACATTAGAAAAATATCGAAAAAACAGCCTTAAAGTTACCTGGGTTTAAAAAAATTATGTGTGTACATTCATTTATATGTTGGAATTATTATCAAAGTCAAAAAGTAATCGTAACTAAGCTTCTTGTTGCTTTAAACCCAGATAACTAGAATTAGTCCGTTAATTTCATTCACTCTTACCATTTGAATTTTAAGGCAGATTTAATTTTTTTTCTAATGTAACCTATTAAAAATGTTATTCCGTTGAGCGCAGACTAAAACTTGTTACCGAAATAAATGAATAAAGATATATATTGTCAATTAATAAAAAAAATTACGTCATAACATTTAAGCAAATATACAAAAAAAAAATAAAGTGCCTTTAATATATGCGCTGCAATGTGAATCGCATACTTCTTTGAAATTTTTTTTTCCGAAAACTAACATTAACCGAGTTAGCGAATTTATGCTCGACATAATTTCCACACTCTATATTAGCAACATCATGTAAATGCATCTCAAAAAATCGCAGGTAGTTCCATAGTGTACTTTCGTTAGTACCTAAATAATTACTTCCCTATGTTTCTTTATGTTTAAGATTACTTTTTTTATAAACTAATTTTGTGATTACTTATTAAACCTTGAATTTCATTATAGTTTCTTATTTTAATTTTTTACTTTTTATAATTACCTACCTGTATTATCTTATGTTTATGTTTTACATTTTGTTATAAATTAGTTTTGTGGTTACTTATTAAACCTAGAGTTTTCAATATACTTGTGAATGAAGTAGTGGTGTTATTATTTTCGTTAAAACCCCGAAAAATAAATAAAGAGAAATAGTAAGTTTTCAGTAGGTAGCATTTGATTTAATTATCACCTTCGCTCCCTCACATAGAAAAATATTTCTCCGTACGAAAATATTTTACTCAAATAGATTATATTTTTAAATAGTGGCAAATAAAAGTGTCTCTTTACTCGATACCTATAGGGTCTTCATCTAAAGAAGATGAGGGGCTTTTAATAGGTCAGAAAAGTTTTTTTTTTCGACGTACTGTGCCCTAAGAAGTTATTAAAATAGATGCAAAACCTTTTATGTCAGATAGTGAAATAGATATTTAGCAGTATTTTTGGAAGCGTCTGTTTTTTTTGTTCTATAGAATTTATAGGAAATTATGTCGTTTTACTCGCACTACTAGTAAATATATATGGGAGAGGGACCTCTGGCATAAAAAATAATACTACGACTCAATTAAATCTACGATATATTATTTATACTAGTACTCTGCCATAATGTGGAATTTCAATAAACTAAACAAATATAAAATCGACGATTTTACTTTGTCAAAACTTACGAAATAGTAGAAAATATTTTTTCATTTACAACATTTTGTGTAAAAGTGTTAAATGGTGGGGCACTGTCACTAAAAATAAGCTCACATAAGAGAGAAATGAGCGCCCCTCGATTTAACTTTTTATCACAAAATATAAGTGATAAAATCGTTGGCTTGAAAAAAGTTCCTTTATGTATTTTATGTTAGTTAATAGGTTTTAGTTTACCGAATTTGCAATCGACTACAATAAATAAAGTCAATTTGTTTGTCTTTTTGTGACTAAAAAGTGAAATCGCGAGGCGTTATTTTTTTTCAAACATTACAATTATATGACGATGCATTAGGTTATTGGAAGATAGTTATTATTACTCCAGCCGTTTACGGGATTCTTATGAATCCATACATGCTAATTAGTAATTAACAGACAGAGATGTGAAGTTAAGTATAATCTTCAAATTTTTGGTGGAATCAGACACCGTGAGTACTTTTTCTCTTCTTTGCTTGTTTGGTTTTTAAATCACGAAAATACATGCGAGTTATATAGTCTTTTCAAAGGATATCAAAAGTAAGTCCTTCTCTTTCTTAAAAATTTTATTGGCGATATTTTCACTGTGGTATTTAATAAACTGCTAAGCTACCAATATGTTTTGCCACCATCAGAAACTACTGTTTTAATTTTGATGTTTTGAGAAGCGTAATTGTTACGTTGGTAGCACATTGTTAAATCATATTTATTTTATACTTTACTAAAGAATGAACTTTTTATTTGGTACTATTATTATCAGTACCTACAACAAGCACTTTGTGTCTCTGCTAATATCCATATCTTAATCTAAACTTTTAACTAAAACTAACACGAAAACACGTTTTTATATCTCCCAAATTAAAACACAACTTTTAAATTATCAAAAGTACTCAAAAACAGCCGAAAATAGAAGAAATCATCTAAAACACGAATATAAGCAAAACTCTGTCCCCTCGTTCTGACGTCACAGCGATGCAGTTATTGCTACGGGGTTAGCGGGGGTCGGGCATGAGTTGGCGGCGAATGCAGCGCGAGATCTGCGCTATTCTATCTAATTTACGGTCCTTGCGGCCTCATGCAGTGTTGCCAGTAAGATGAGGTCAACTCGCACTTCAGATGTAAGGAGGCGATCAGTACCTACATTCGTTATGCGTATAAAACAACAGCGCCACCTGGTGCGAGGTAACTCCAACTATGGTATATGTGTGTAGGTGTATGTAGGTTTTTTACACCTCCGAACAAAAATCTACCAAACGATAGAGGCAGCCAAAATTCCAATTTTAGACGTGAAAACAACGCAAAACGCTTTCGCCTCCGAAATCGGAGGCGAACTCGTCAAAACGGAGGCGAACACTACCTAAGCACATACCGTTTGGAGGTGTATGAGTACTAAATGCATATATATATATATATATATATAT
>CALNHX010002106.1:0-192473 GCA_940337035.1 Agriotes lineatus | reverse complement strand
TCAATGAAGTAAATGTTCAAAGTGGGTTCCGTTGTTTTGTAAACAATAGTACAGCCTATTTTCAAATTCTGCACGAACTTTGACAAATGTTGTTCTAGTAATAGCGCGACATGCTTGAGTAATTTTTTCCCGCAAGTCCCCAAGTGACGCAGGTTGAGTTTTATACACAACTGACTTGAGGTAACCCCATAAAAAAAAGTCAGGTGGCGTTAAGTCTGGTGACCTCGGTGGCCACTCAATAGAACCTCTCCTTCCAATCGATTTGTTCGGATAATTAGTATCCAACCAGTGCCTAATTGCAGCTGCATAGTGAGGAGGTGCTCCATCTTGTTGGTAGTGCAGCAAATCTTCTTCTAGAGCTAGATTGCCTTGGTCATCCCGTTGATTCTCTAATTCATGCACAATTAAAGGTTGGATGGTGTTTTCCAGCATATCCAGATAAATGTCGCCACTTAAATTGCCTGGTATAAACAAGGGGCCAATTAAAGCATCCCCTAATATCCCTGCCCAGACATTAAGTTTTTCAGGGTATTGAGTGTGACCTTCTCTAAATCGATGCGGGTTCGTATCACTCCAGTACCGACAGTTTTGTTTATTCACATTGCCATTCAGCATAAAAGTACATTCATCACTGAAACAAATATTTTTCAATAGTCTAGGTTCAACGCGAATTCTTTCAGTCATTAGTTCACAAAACTGAATTCGTCGGTCTGGGTCATCATCGCCTAGTTCTTGAAGAATTTGCGTTTTGTACGGGCGAAACTTATGTAATTTCAACACCTTCCTGACCGACTCACGTGATAGTCTTGTCATTGTAGATACCTGACGTGTTGATGCAGTAGGCTCTATTGCAAATTGCCCAAGGACCTCAACTTGGCTTGCTTCATTCAGTAATCTTGGGGCATCCCTTTTTTTATTTTGCACTGATCCCGTTTCTCTAAATTTTTCAACTAAATCGCGGATGTACACGTGACTTACATGTTTGTCCGGATGCCTCTCATTAAATATTTGAGCTGTTCGTAAATAACACTGGTTCTGGGAGCCAAATATGAAAATGATCTCCACACGTTCAGGTATACTGTAAACCATCGTGACAACTACAGCGAATGACAGTACTGATCGTACACAATGATAACACTAATGACATTTAAATGTCTCAAATAAACAAAAAAGTATTGACTGCGACAGAAACAAAAAAACAGATGTTTACAACTTGTTTTTGCAAAGACGGCAAATTAAAGTTTTTATTCAACAACAAAAAGTCCCCTCGGACACTTATCATTGAAAATAAGGTTTTATTGGCCTTTAAAAATTTTTAACATTGTATCACAAGTAGGGTTCCTACGTTTGTTTTTAAAATTGTTAGATAATAATTTGGTAATTATTGATACACCCTGTACCATTATTATTCATACCGTTGGATATCATTTTTTGTAGGCTTTTCAATGATGTATCACAAGTAGGGGTCTGCCATTTAAACTTTTTCAGTTGGGGTAGGTGGGGCCTAGGGGGTTGATGGGGGCGAGTTCTTTTTTATGTCATTTTAGTTCCCCCTTCCTATCCTAGAAACGGTTTTGAGCATTTTTTGATATCATCTTTCGTTCGTGAGATATAGCCCATTGTAGGTTTTTAAATTGTCACACTGTATATGCTTTTCTCACATCTATAAAGACTAGATGCAGTTGCCTATTGTGTGCAATTGTTTTTTCTGTTAACTGCGCTAAACAGAATACGTTATCCGTACAGGATCTACCTGCTCTGAACCCACTTTGTTCTTCCTGATCTTCTATTTGGGGTTTCTTCCCCTTGTAGGCACCTATTAAATATGGTTCTCATTATTTCTAATATTATATCGGGGCCATGTTTTAAGAGTTCAACAGGACAGCCTCCAGGGCCAGAAGATCTTTTTAAAACCTCCATTTGTAAAATTAGACATTAACACATATTTACGAGGAGTTTTTACATAATTGCCATTGTGGAATGTTTAAGCTAGGGAATGATTGTAAAACATAATATGGATGCATTTTTTGAGAACAGGTCGTTCACATCTGAATACAATCAATTTAGTGTGGTTGATTTTCAAAGTTTTGTCGATTTTTGCAAATTGTTACCTATGGTTATACATCGTTTACAAGATTGGACTTCTGACAAAAGTGGAAGAACCGACCTATGCTATTGTAAACTTTAAAAATAGGTGTGTGAAAATTGCGACCAAAACAGAATAAGATTGAGTTATATTTTTTAACGGCTTTTCTCCTGAATCCATACTGGAGGAACATTGCGATTCTTTCATTGAGCGCATGGAATCTCAGTTTTTCCCGCTACAAACTCTCTAAAGCATAATTAGAGTGACCACATTTTGAACGTTTTAAATTTTTTCTAAAGGTTCACCAAAAATTATGTAAACAGAAATAATAAGTGTATCATAACATATCATAATAATGTAACGAAAAGTATTAAAAATGCTTGACCCATCACACAAATTTTCTGCTCAGTATAACTTTTTTCTTAACGCGCGCGCCAGAGAATAAATCACGAACTGTGCGTAAACTGACGGCACTGTAAAATGTTTTGATAATAAATACCCTCTCTTCATTAGAATATGCAACATTATTATTCATAGTAATTTATTTAATTTGATTATGGCTGATGTATTTTATGCAACAATTTAATGCATACACTAAAAATCCCATTAGCTTTTTTTTGTTACTATGACAGCGGCAAAAGTTTGCCCTAACTTTTCCAGCGACAAAACGGGACCTAACTTGTAAAACGGTCTAATTCTAGTAAGCTTTGTTTGTTAATTTAGTGACTTCTAAATTACCTAATATGTAAATTAAATATGTATTAATTAAATTGTAACGAATTATACTCAAGATTTTTTTTTATCGAAGTAAACTTAATATTTAGAATTCTAGTTTCCTTGCCTTTCGGCAATTCAACTAAAAAAACTGGCAGAAAAAATTACTCGTCCTTCGGACTCATAATTGTTTCAGAAGCAGTTTTTTTCGTTAAATTGCTAAGCAACGAAATTATCATTAAAATGTCAAGTTTACTTCGACAAAAAAAAGGCTCTCGTGTAATTATAAGTGAACAAAATGCAAAATATTTATTACTGTTTTTAAGCTGTTTCTATCTTAAACAAGCAACAACTTCAAGTAAAGTAGTATCAAATTAAGAGCATTTTTTCTCTTTCGATTGATACCACTATCAATTCAAGCGGCAAGCAGGAATTTGCATATATACGATTTCCCATGCTATTTCCCTATGTTCACACCTTAAATCAAACACTCGGTATATCTAAGATCGATTGGAATTATAAGAAATCCAAAATCACACATTGCAATTGCGTTCTGAGTAAATAATTTTTCGATTGTTTCAGAAAAGCTACATTTTAGACTTTGTGAATTATTATCTTCTCGTAAAGCTTTCAGCCTGTAAATTATTGTGCTTCGTGGTATTTTTTATTGCTGAGAAGCCTGTCTTTGATTCAACTTTTGTTCGATTGTACTTGAGAAATGCATAAATCTAGTGTTTCCTGCAAATACGGAGCATAAGGGTGGCCGCCAATTTTTTGTCTTTTTTCCAACCATGATCTGGAAAAAAAACCCGTTGATGATATTGATAAAGAACGCAATAATTATATAAAAATATCATCTATTGGCAATACAACTACCATTTCTTCACGAAACACAAACACACCCAACATTGGTTCACCATACAAAATTCGACCAATATTGTATACCTAATTAGAATTTTTGCTATCCAAGCGATTGTATAAAAAAGTTGAGGTTACGGAATAAATATTAATAACAACACATGGGGCGTCATAAATGGGTAATTTAGTAAACTCTACTACTTACCCAATTTTCCGGGTGAACGAAAGCCCTACAACTTTATAAAGTATCACTTTTTAACAGCAATGTTGATCCGACTCATAACCTTAAACATTTTAAACTGAGAACTTTCACAATTTGTCACTTGGTGGCTGAAAGAGTTGTAAGTTTATTATATCTAACAAGTTGCTTATATAACAGCATTGGATTGTATAAATAATTTTTGAATTTGTCGCGGCGTCATGGACCATTTCCTTATATTTTTCATCCATTCCAAGTCTATTCATATTTGTTTCCTTTCTCTCTCAGCGTTTTTGTAATAATCAGAATTTCCCATTTTTTGCATAACTAATCTGCTTTTTTTAGAACGTTGTGAACATGAACTCGTAATTCTGTTTCTTTTATTACTATTGTGTACGTTACAGTTAACTAGGTCTATCTCATCACCGTAATTGCCTTGACTATTTTCTAGATCTTCGTTTATGCTTAGCTCATTCCTAACATTACTTTGATTAGTCTCCAGAATATTTTTTTCAAGTATAAATAGGGTAATTGAAAAAGCATATGTACTTTCACTACTACTGTTAAAATGTGCTGCCATTAATTTTATCATATTTTCTACACCATCAAAGGCACATGCAATGGAAACCCCATCTGCACAGCATACACCCTCATCATTGCAGCTGTGAGGATCAATCAGCTAATATTCTGTATGAACTTTTATCATTGCCACAAATTTTAGCTGAAATGTGAAAACGCCGTAGTTATATAGTGAATAAAAATCTTGTTAAAACTGAATGAAGTTGATTATTGTTTAGCACCCCTTGAAGTTGATTATTGTTTAGCACCCCTTGCATTTCATGATCGGTGGTGACTGGAATGTAATTTATTATTCGGCGCATAACTTCTAAATCGTCTAAATATACTTCATCAGCATCCAAATACTGTGGATTTGGAGCTTGATTACCAAAATTCATTATTGAAGTAAAATTTTGCGAAAATTTAAAATATCGTCAATTAATTCTGCATTCCTTTGAGTTAGGCTCTTTATTAAGGACATGCGAAGTGCCCTCACTGAATTACTTGTGCACTGAGTGTTTTTTAAATCACCAAACCTGTCATTATTTTGTTTATAGTTGCCTGACACTATTCTAATTAGACAAGCTTCTCTTTTTGTACATTAAAATTAATTTTTTTGTTATTAATTTTTCTCAGCTGCACTTGAATTATGGCCATGTCATTAAAGTTCCTGAGTAATATATGTAAGCACTCGTTTATATCGAGAGGAATATTTACGACTGAACCCTATACTCTCAACTGTGAATTTATTGAAACGGCTTTCAATGGACGCATTTGCATAAATGGAATAAAGGGGCTACACAGTCGTTCTTCTAAGGCTGAGAAAGTTGCATTTTCATTCCAGTACTAGTTGCCATTTTTTGGAATTTGGCATTTCGAAACGTAATCTTGCAGGTATTACAAATATATCAAGGAGCATAGTTATAATTTTTTGCGTGAAATTCATAGAAATTTTTTTTTAGTACCTGGACATTTATAGCGACTAATAATATAAAATCCTTTTATTTTGCATAGTACCAAGTTCATGTTGCTGTTATTATCGTAATCGTTTACATATTTTATTAATTCAATTCCAACTTCGGGTTTTCTAAAAATGGTTACTCTTGATTTTCGTCGATCATAATTGGTTCTGAAAATTTCTCGATATACATTTATTATTATATTATTATTTACGTTGCATAACGTTTCGGTAAATATTAATATACTTGGGCACATCTACTACAGGTCACTATTTAAACAATTAATCTTTTTATTCAAAGAGTAAATATTTTGGTATATTACTAGAATCTCTTTAATATATTTCAAAGTTTCATAAGACAATTTTAAAGCTTTTGTGTTTATTAACTTTTCCATTTCGACTAATACTGGTTCAGTGTTTTCGTAAGTGTATGGATATTTACATTTTCGTATCAAATATAAATCGGTTACGTTTGTCACTTTACTCATTGCCACATACATCATTGATTTAATTATTCTCTTGCACTTTTCTAAATTGATAAAAACTTCGGTGTAGGTTTGTTCTTGACTTTTGTGAATTGTCAATCCTTCAGCACAAACTAACGGGAATTGTTTTCTTAGCACCTGTTGCTCCAATTTATTCGAAATGTTCAGGATTTACTGACATATCTATAGGTATTACATTTAATTCAATACTATTACTAATCATGTAAGATCTTTGAAGGATTCTTACTTTTATACCGACATTGTCATTAGAAAAATCCATAAAAAGTTTAAATGGTTCGTTGGTGTTTGGTGTAAGGATTATTCGTCTAGGTATGGGCAACTGAATCCAAGCGCTACGCCACCATGCGGTAGAATTTTGAACTGTATCAATGAGGTCGAAATTTACACTCGCATTGAGCTAAATGGTTTATGCTAACTTTTGTTGGCTTATTACAAAGTTACTAATGCGAGAAACGTCTTTATACTAGGGAATATTTATTCTGGCAACTTTCTCCTCTGACTCAGACCTACAACTACCCCGCTAATCACTATTTAAATTCTTTTACTTTTATTTTCGAGCGCAGCTGTAATACGGTGGTACATGCCTACATTTATTTACCTTGCTTCTTCTTGTTTTTAATAGGTTTGTTCTTGCTGAAGTTCAGTGTCTTGTTTATATTTATTAATTTATTGTTTATATTTTTAATAACGGAATATCTTTAACGTAAAAATGGTTCGTGAACGTGAGGGAGCTAGATTTTCTCCTGTACCAAATAAATCGAAACGGTTTTGTTGCGTGTATGGTTGTAAATCACTATCAAAACGCGATACAACTGTGCGGTTCCATAAGTTTCCTAAAGAAGGAGAATTTGTAAAAATTAATAATCAGAAAGCAGATCGGCGAAAGGAATGGATTCGTTTACTTACAATGGTGAAAAAAGTTACAGAAAGTATGCATGTTTGTTCTCTGCATTTTAAAAAAGAAGATTATATTCTTCCTGGTGAGCACAATACTTATTATCGTAATGATATAAATTAAAATGTATAATGCAAAACCAATAACACAAGAAGTAAACGCAAAACAAGTTTAACGCCGAAGTTTGTAGGCAAAGAGCAACGACACTTGTTTTAACATTTTCTTGACTTTGGCACCCACAATAAATAACATGTCCAGAATTAATTAATTGTTCCCCTTCAATATAATTTCTAGAAGAAAATGTTGCTTGTGCATAATTGCAAATATTCACGACACTTTACTTACAATCAACCGTTTGACTGACTTCTGCGCGTGTAACGAACTTATTTATTTGTACTATTGATGACTAATACGTGACTATTAAAGTATCATTAGAACATCTTTAACTACATTCCATAAGACTTAAAATTCCCGAATAGTTGCTGTGTGTAAGAAATACTTACCTACTAGAAATAGAAACTTTGTAAATAATGCAGCATGACTTAATAGCAAATTGATGTACTCACGGCTGGTGAAATTATTTATTTCTATCAAAACAGCTCTATTAAAGTCCCATTTAAACATCTTTAATTAAAATGCATATCATGAAGACTTATAATTTCTCAATATTAGGCCCGTAAAATTATTTAAGAAAATACTAGAAATCTGTTAAATGTAGCATTGGTATATTTACGCACTACTGATTAAATTATTTATTTATGGTAAAACAGCCCTATTAAAATCCCGTTTACACATCTTTAATTCAAGTGCATACCATGAAAGCTTAAAATATCCCAATATTATGCCCCTAAAATTATTTAAATAAATACTAAAAAACATTTAAAATCAGCGCTTAAGTAGGGAAATGCATAGGCTTTAAGAATCGTACCTACTTAGAGCGGCCATGTAACTAAGCTCCGCCTTCAGTTCACTTCCCAATACCGCAAGCTTCATTTACTTAGGCCCGGTTGTACAATGTCCCGTTAAATCTGCCCGACAACTATCCGGCCGACTTGTTTATCGTTAGGATAAGTTTGCGAAGTGTATTACAAGCAGCAGTTGGTAGAATTGCTATCCTCGAAATAAGAATGGGTTGGTAGTGAAGTTCTCCCATATTTAGTAATTATTGCTTTATGCGAATGAGAGCCCTGATGTATTTTGACATAAATCATAACCTCGCATTTGGTAAACAAACAAATTGTATGTAAATCAGCGAAAGTGTCTATGGTGTAAATTTTGTTGAAAATCGTACGACACTCATTAATGACCAATAGAAAAATTAGTTCACGAGCCGTATCCAAGACAACAAAAAAATTTCTTGGAAATTTTTTGTAGGTAGACATTACTTCTTTTTAGGGTTTGTGTCGTTACGATTTTCTTACCGAATCTGCATTCGAGCATTAATTCATATCCGGAAATTATTTTTCATGCATTCAACAACGTCCTAATTTGCCCTCGCGTCCCTCTCAGTCAAATTAATACGACGTTGTTAGAAACGCACTCAAAAAAATTTCCGGAAAGAATTAATGCTCTTATGAGATTATATGTGAATATAACTAAAAGAATGTTTAATTTGTACGAAACTAGTAGCAGCAGTGATTCGGAAAATGAACTACTAGCCGACGAATTTCAAAATAGAAGAAAAGAAAAACGGATTAGAGAACGAGTAAACCAAATAGATTACTGGGATGAGAAGGAATTTTTTATACGTTTTCGATTAAAAAAAGATAGCGTTAGGTAGCTATTAGAACAAATTGTAGAAAGATTAGAATCTCCTACAGACAGGTAAGTTAAATTATATGGTGATATAGTATTTATATTGCTTGTAAAGACTGTAATAAAAGTAAGGTTTGATCGAGGAGATATGCAGAATAAGGTATTATTGGGTGATAGCGGTTGTGGTTTATCACGATATTTAATTACACCTTTGCCAAATCCTGTCCTGCCACAAGAAAACTTATTTCAAGAGGCTTTACTGCCGACAAGAAATGTTGTTGAAAGAAGTTATGGGTATGGAGGCGAAGATTCCCTATACTGTCATTAGGAATTAAATTAAATTATATGAGAGTTCAAGCTGTAATTGTCGCAGGTGCTGTGTTACATAATATTGCCATTTTAAATGGTGAAGATGTGCCGCCGTTAGATCCTGCACTTCAGGAGAATATTTTGCAAGGCATCCAAGAAGGAAATAATATGCTATATGGGAATGGCAACGGTGACAACAGAGATGGTGGTAATTATGGAGCACGTGCAGAGTTTATTGAATATTTTTCAACACTTATAAATAATTGATGTCATATTTACAATGTATTTATAATTAGTTGTATGAAAATAAAATGATTTCAGTTGCTTTATAAGGGTATATTTTTAGTAAATAACATTATTTGTAATAATCAATGTTTTATTGTAATCTAAGCAAATATAATATATTTTCACCATCCGTACAGCAAACGTTTTGATGTTTAACTTTTATTTTAAGTGATTAACTACAAAAAAGATCTTTTAATGTGTTTTTAATTTCATACAATTTGGATATTAACATTTTAGAATTTTTAACAAGAAATATTCAATGTGTTCTTCCATAAAATTTTTAAAGTGTAATTGTAATTAATGCAACTTCTTTAATTTTAAACGGATTTTTGATTAATCGAATATGAAAAAATATATCTTAAATTGTGTCAATATATAATTTTTAAAAATTAACAAGATTTCAATTATAATTATAAAAAATCACTATTAATATAAAATCAATAAAATTCCCCAAAAATGTTTTAATTTATTTAAACAAGTCATAAACAATACAAAGAAAATACATTATTTTTGAAGATTTTTAATCTCCAACTTCAATTTCTCAATCGTCAATTTATTGATTTCAATCTGTTGATTGTTTAATTGCACTCGTTGTGCATGTATATTTTGTTCACGTTCCTGTTTAGTATAAAATTCTTCCTGAATTAATTTTAATTTTAAGTTTGTTAATTGCGTTTTGGCATCAAGCCAAGGCTGCATTTTTCGACCAGCTGCTGAGACATTGACGCTGTCATTTGCGCGTTTCTTCTTTTGAGCTTGCAGAGCTGGGTGCTTTTGTTTTCTTAACTGAGCCGGAGAATAACTGCTCCAATTATTTACTGTAATGCAGAAATATTGTTATGTAAAAACAAATTAAATCAATTAAAAAGTTACCTTCCGCGTTGCTCTCTTCATTATTTGTGTATTGCTCTAAAAGGGCTCCATCTGTAGCGTGCGTTTCATATTGGGTTTGCGGAACTGGGAGCTTCACTTGTTGCACTTTACTCTGCGCACAACTGCTCCAACTGTTACTTACTGAAACACATATACTGTTGTATTAAAAAGCAAATTAGACAACTGTAAAAGTTACCTTCTGCATTGCTCGTTGCACCATTGCTCTGAATAACTGAAAGATCGGTTACAAAACTTGTGAAACCCTCTTCACCTATTAAGGTCAAAGGTTGAAACTGTTCCGTCGCAGCTTAATTTTATTAATCCTTTAATTTTGATATAAAGTGGATTATTAAATGTTGTTTCACATGGACCTCCACCAGTACCCAAAATTTCACTCCGACTTTTTGCAACAGCTCTACGAGTTTCCTTTTCAGGGTTTCGTACTTGCTTCGAAGTTGTTGCCACGTACGATTCTGAGTCCCAACTGAATTAAATTTTTGGCAAATATCTTGCCATGCAGTTTTCTGGATTAAAATAATATACCGTCTGTTCTATAAAAAAGGCCTCGCCTTCTAGCTACTTTATTATTTATTTTAGACCCAATAAACCTTATATCAAATCAAATGGCACATAAAAACCTACATTTTAACACTATCAAAATTTTTGTATCTTCAATTGTTTCAGAGTGGTGACGTCACGTGCAATTTTTTTAAATGACTATATATTTTTTGACATTTTCTGGTAGAGGTTTTTTTTCTCTTTTCAACAATATAAATATTTTATGCCCTTACATAAGAAAATTTTCGAGAAAAATTAAAAAAACTTTTATCGGTGGGAGGCCACCATACAAAACTATAAACAAAAGTGTAACTCAGAAAAACAAAACAATAAACACTTTAGATTATTCTGAAATCTGACAGTTAAAGCGTTTGGCTACTATTTGTTTTGTTTTTCTGAGTTACACTTTTGTTTACAGTTTTGTATCATGGCCTCCCACTGTGAAAAAGTTTTGTAATTTTTCACGAAATTTTTTTTATGCAAGTGCATGAAATATTTATATTGTTGAAAAGAGAGAAAAAACCTCTACCAGAAAATGTCAAAAAATATATACCGTGTCATTTAAAAAAATTGCACATGACGTCACCACTCTGAAACAATTGAAGATAAAAATTTTTTGATAGTGTTAAAATGTAGGTTTTTATGTGCCATTTGATTTGATATAAGGTTTATTGGGTCTAAAATAAATAATAAAGTAGCTAGAAGGCGGGGCCTTTTTTATAGAACAGACTGTATATTAACATTAATACTGCTACATTGGCAAATGCAGAAAGCTTACCTTTTCTCTCCATATTAACGCATCAGTATTTTTATTTTCGGTTACATGTGCGTAATTTTCAAATAGTTCGACGAGACGCTAACACTCCTCCTTCGAATAATTTGCTGTACGCTTGATACTGTTGAACTTTTCCATTGCAAAATTGTTAAAAACACCTTCAAAATTACAATGGCAAACGTGAACCTACAATAAACGTGAACGTACAATTTTTAGGTTAGCAATTCCGCAACACGTGACCAGCTAATCTGCCCGACAACTTTTAACGGTCGCTCCGAGTACCCGATAATTTATCCAACCGACAAAGTGGCCAACAAAAATATCCGTACATTGTAATACGACAGAATTCGGTTTGTCGGAAAGATAACGCTATCGGGTAGTATATCGGCATATTGTACAACCGGGCCTAAGCCATCCTCCACATCTATATTAATGATTACCATATACAGTGTGTCCGCGGATTGAATTCACATAAGGTGTAAATGACAATTTTTTTTGAGTTAGATGCTAATATTCTCGAAATCACTCCTGCTTGTTCTCAAACTAAGATTTTGAGAGAAGCAATCAAATTAATTAATATACAGGGTGTTTTTGAAATTGAGTTTTAAAAAATTTTAAGAGTAAGCAAACTGCCATTATTAGAAGAGATAAAAAAAGTATTAAGGAAAGTTGTTTAGAATTAAGAGTAATGTTAGACTCTCAATTTTCAGACAAATCGGCTTACTTTGATTTTTATTTTTTTAATTTTTTTTTATACCAACATACCTTTTATCGTGGCCGTATGGGGGCAATCTTATTATTGTTTTAAACATCTTAGTTCGTGAATCAGTAACCGTGCCTGCTACAGCCACGATAAAAAGTATGTTAGTATAAAAAATTTAAAAAAAATTTAAATCAAAGTAGGCATATTTCTCTGAAAATTCGTTGGCAGTGGTTTTCATCGAGGTATAGCTCCTCTAGATATGTCGTGTTGTGTACCCCGAAAGGCACGGGGCATACCTCGAAAAGGTGGCGCAATCTAACCTAACCTTTTTTTTTGTTTAATGGATGTGGAAATCTTCAAACGGACACCGCTACTTGCTGTAGCGGTAGTGTGAGGTTGAACTTGGGATGTCCGACTCACTAAAACCACACCATCAGCACATACAAGTTAATTGTGGTGATCTGCTGTCCCGCAGATGGGTGCGGGCTTCTGCTTCCGCATTTCACCGCCGTCCATCGCCAGAGCTGCGCTCTCTTCCAATTTCTGCACCGCAGTCTTTTCCTTGCGGTTTACTTCTTGGTTTTGTAGCCCTTGGCGGGAGGGACATCGAGTCTCGTTTCTGCTCGGCGAACTTAGTGCAGAAGGAATCCGGTCTTCGCGTTCTAGCCGTCTCCCGCCCTTTCCCTTCCCTTCTTCTTTCTCCGCTTTCTTGCTTCGTCGCCGGTGTGAGAGCAGTGTCGCTCCTCCGCTGGCTTTCTTTCTCTTCCGGCTCGGAGAACTTAGTGCCGATGGGCTTTGGCCCCAGCGATCCTCTGCTGCTCTCTCCAACTCTTTTTTGGCGCCGGTTTCCTTTTCTCCGCTGTGGGCCCTGCACACTTCTCTCCGCCTTCTTGATGTCCTGGCTTGCCACAGAGGCGACAGTGCGCCTTATTTTTGCACTGTGACAGGAAGTGCCCCTTTTCGCCGCAGTTCCTGCAACACTTCCTCCTGTCCGGCCCTCGGCACTCCCACTGGCTATGGCCTCCTTGCCAGCACCGGAAGCAGTCTTTCCCGCATCACCTTGTTTACTCTGCATAGGGACCATCCAAGCCTGACTTGGCGAGCGGCTAGGAGCCGTTCCGCGCACTTGGCACCTACCTTCGGTATGGACCTCTGCATGTCACGGCCGGTCGGTCATAGAACCTTGACTTCCACCTCAGCTCCTCCGGTGGCCTTCCAAACTTGTTCGGGGGCAATTTTTTGACTCCGGATTTGGGCGACCCACGAAAACGGGGTGGACGTTTTGGGGGGGATGCTCTACGGTCCTTCCTCTCTTAGCCCGGCCCTTGTCCTGCACTTCGTTCCCTACGTATCCTCGAAAAACTCCCGCACTGTCCGAAGGCTTTCGGAACGTCTCCCGTGTGTTTGGGCCTACTTCCTCAATGATTTGATGGGGTCCTGTCGACTTCGGGTCAAAGTGCGACCGGGTTAGTGGTCGGGCTCGGGCCATCACTTGGTCCCCTGGGAGGTAGCGGTCCGGTTCGGGGTCGTCAAAGGCGTACCGCGAGCGGTACCGGTGCTGGTTCCGGTGTATCTGCTGAATACGCTGTTCGCGGGCCTCATTGTTGTTGTTGGCGGCTGGCTGGTTGGCCTGGGGATGGTAGATCGGGGTGTTCCAGTGGAGGCATCCCCATCTGCGTAACGCGGCGTCCCAGGTAATCGACACGAACTGGGCTCCGTTGTCGGAGAGGATCGCCCTGGGGTATCCGTACCGGTGAAAGACCTCCTTCTCCAGCAGCTAAATCACGACCGGTGCAGGAGCGCTAGGCAGGGGGAATGCCTCTGTCCACCGGCTGAACATGTCGGTGACCACAAGGATCTGACGGTTCCCAGTCCGGCTGGTTACGTATGGGCCCATCATGTCCACGGAGATGGTATCCCATGGTCGGCTGGGCTGGTGAGGCCGCAAGGGTGCCCTAGCTTGCAGAGGTCCCCTCTTGGTGGCGGCGCACGTCCAACAAGCGCGCACGTGGTTTCGGACGTTGTCTTCCAAGCGCGGCCAGAAATAACGTTGGGCGATCGCTCTTGTGGTCTCCTCGGCTCCTGGGTGTCCGGCGGTAGGCGCGTCGTGATACGCATGCATGATACGCTCCTGGAGATCCGTGGGTGCCACCAGCCTGTCTCCATCAGGGTGACGTCGCCATAGGCATCCGCCCTTTACGAGGTAGTCCCGGAGGATATGGGCCTCGCCGGCGTTTTGTGGCCCTTGCCTGTCTATTTCATGCCATGTTCGTAGTACGTTCGCAGCGTGTTGATTGGTCTGCTGGGCGTCCTTGACCTCGTCGACCAGGTTGTTTAACTGAACGTGTGCTACCACTGGTTGGGGAGATGGTGAAGCTGCGGCCGTACCGTCGGGTGGTAACAGGCGGTTGTGGTCGATCGCCTCGTCCGGCACGTTCCCTTCGGCGGGGTTCCGTGACAAGTGGCCGGGGAGCTCGTTCGACCTCCCTGGGCAGTGGGCAATGTCAAACTGGAACTCTTGCAGCAGAAGGGACCAGCGGGTGAGTTTGGACATGTGGTCCTTCATTGAGTCCAGCCACAAGAGCGCACGGTTGTCCATCCTTAATGTGAACCGGCGGTCCTCCAGGTAGGGGCGGTAGCGCTTCACGGCCTAGATGACGTCGTTAAGCTTGGCGCTCGCGTAGCTTACGATGTGCTTGTTCCCGTCTACTTCCTGGAACAGCACCACTGGCGTCCGTTTGTAGCACGAACGGTTGGGCGAAGTCCGGTCGGTGCAAGGTAAGGGGTTGAGTGATGGCGTGTTTGATAGCCTCGTACGCGTGCGCTGCTTCGGGTGTCCAGCGAAAGCGTTGCGTGGTTTTCAGCAGGTCCGTTAAGGGTGCTGTGACCTCGGCGCAACGTGGGATGTAGTCACGCAGCCAATTGCAAAGGCCCAGAAAGCTGCGTAGCTGCTTCCGGGTTTGTGACGTTTGAGCGGCCTGCAGGCTCTCCACGTGCTCGTGTCTAGGCTGGTTTCCATCGGCGGTGATCATATGCCCCAGATAGGTCAGCGTCTGGACCCCAAACTGACATTTCTCCAAGGACAGCTTGAGGTTGTGGTGCTGGAGGCGCTCCAGGACGAGGCGAAGGTGTCGGAGGTGCTCTTCCCAGTCCCTGGAGTAGATGACGATGTCATCGAGGTACACCAGTACAAAGTCACGTAAGTACCCGGGCAGCACTTCCTGGGTCATCATTTTCTGGAATGTGGCGGCGCGTTCTTAAGACCAAAGGTCATGACCTTAAACTGGTATGCTGCTCCGTCAGGGGTGGAGAACGCCGTGAGTGGCTTGGTGCGTTCTCCCAGTGGGATTTGCCAGTACCCAGCCTTCAGGTCCAGCGTCGTGAAGACGGATGCCGTGCCCAGGTCCCGTAGCGTCTCGTGGATTTCGGCACATTGGAGCTTTCGTCCTTCGTGCGGTTGTTGAGGCGGCGATAGTCCACGCAGAACCTCGGCTTGCCATCTTTCTTGGTCACGATGACGATGGGCGAACAATAGCTGGACGTGCTGGGTTCGATTACCCCGTCTGCCAGCATGGCCTCCACGTGCTCCGTGATGACTCGTTTCTTGTCCGGTTAGTATCGATACGGCGGTTACCGAAATGGCTTATCTTCGACCAGCCGGATGTGATGGCGGGTAGTCGTCGTGGACGGGGGGCCGGAGTCCATAATTGTGGTTTGAAACTCTGTTAGGACGTCCTGGAGTTCGTCTTTCATCCCTGGAGGAAATCCGTGCGAGACGTTTTGTAACTCGATAGCGGTGCTGTCCCTGGGGCGGGGTTGCTGACTCCAGTGGCTGGTTCGGCGAACATTTTTCCCAAAATGCACGGTTCGCCGATGGAGGTCCAAAACGGCGTGTTGTTCCTCCAGCCAGGGATAGTCCAGGATCATTGGGCTGTTCAGGTCAGGCACCACCAGGAACTGAGAACGGAATTGATCTTGGCCGATGAGGTAGGACACCGAGGTTTCCCCCAGGATGTCCATGGTTTTGGAAGCGCTTGCTAGGCTTGCCATGGCTTCGGGATGCAGAGGGTGGATTGCCTCTGCTAGGTCCTCCCGTATGAAATTGTGGGTGGCGGCCGAGTCCAGAAGGTCTTCGTGGGGAATCCCGGCGACAAGCATTTAGTTTGGGCAAGCCGTTTGTTCCACCTCCCGTTCGCAGCAGGATTACTGAGGTCGGTTGCTGCTGCTACTCCCGGCCTGCACCGCGTTTCCCGTCTGTGGTGCTGCGTTTAAGGTTGGGCAGTGGCGGTGATAATGTCTGCCTGGGCAGAATTGACACGGTGGTGGTGTCCTAGGTGTCGCCTCTGGTGCTGGTGTCTTGACCTCTTTTGGTGCGCTAGGGGCGGCACCCTTGAGGTCTATTTCAGCCTGTTTTGCGCGTTCGATCAATTCTATCACGTCACCTGGCGGAGGGTATAGAATTGCCGGATGTCGCCCGCCTGTTGGACATTTAGGCGGGCGGCCAGTTCCTCTTTATGCTTCAGGAAATCCGATGCTGACTGGGAATTCCCTTGTTTGCGGCCGTAATATTCCGCGTTGAGCTGGGCAGTAATCACAGGGTTGTTGTATTTTCTTAACAGCAACTCCTTGAACCTGCTGAAGCTAGCTTTCTGTCCGCAGTACGCACTCCACCAGTCGGCGGCGTTGCCTTGCAGTTCGTTAGCTGCTTGGATGGTACGCTCTGCTTCCGGTAGGTTTTGGATTGTTATCTCGATGGCATCGAGGAAGGCTTGGGGGTCCTCGATGGTTTCCCCGTGGAATTGCGGCAGCTCGGGTGGTTGTGCTGCCTGTTGGTTTATCAGGAGTTGCCTCACTGACATGTCGAGTATGTTTTTCTGGGCGCCACTGGATTGTTTAGGTTCCAGAACCTTGTTGCTCGGCTTGCTCTCTTCGGCCTTGGCATCGTCTCTCGATCTCTGTCTCGTGGTGGGAGCCATGGTTCTCAGGGGATGTCGGTTCGGCACAGAGTCCTCTGTGCAAGAAAGGCCCCACGCCTTGGGCTCGCCAATTGTCACCACTGGGTTGTTGCGCACTAATTGTTCGTGTTTGCACTTAAACTTTACACTAAGGCGCAATAGTCAATTAGAGTCTTAAGTTACAGTAAATATGAAGGTGTTTATTATACTCAAGCAACACACATAAATATACGGTGGATACAAGTAAACACAAGTACACTTGGAGTTGTGTATTACAATACTCACATATGTTAGCAACGCATATGGTAAACAGAAAGTGAAAGCAAAAACAATATTTCTCGGGGAGAAATCACAGCGGGCGTTTAAGTGAAAGTGAAATGTATTACGTCATGCTGACGTAATACGCAACAAACACTTAGCGCTCGTCACAAAGGTAGGTACAGAGTACAGTTATAAAAAGGAGAAAGTAGGTGTGACGTCAGTAAGCGTACACCTAACTTTCCGCCGGCAGTGGCAACACAAGTGATGTTAAATAAAACGGTCACAGTGCTGACGCAACAAATTTACACAAAGAATCGCAAATATATATACACACTAAATATGGCACAGACAAATACATACAAAGAATACATGAATAGGCAAAGACACAAATATAACACACAAATATATACACCAATATATACACACACTACGCTAACTTACAACTAAAAATTTGTTACGGTATTAAAAGAACTTTACGACACCCACCCAAGGTGAGCATCGCACCACGGAATCAGTCCTGAAAAACTGGCACACTTGCCCTGAAATCGGTTCGAAATAGGCTAAAAGGCCACGGCTGGGACGCTCAGGGAGTCGGGCGTGAGTCACACGATACGTTCTGGGCAAGCGTGTGGTGGCATAATATATACAGGGTATGTCGAAATCATGAGGGCGCCACCAAGCCTGTCTTAACCCGGCTAACCGGGCCTGGACGGTTAGACGGGAGCGAAGCATGCAAAATACTCCGCCAATAGGATTACTCAAGAGTTGCAAGGTCAAATAACAATTTCGGGATTGCCTTATGCAAGGATTGTAATTAGGTGTCAATCCGACCGCGACTACGCAGCTGTCTCACCCACCTGCACGCTCAAAGCTCCCTCGTTCCGTCGTACAATAATCAGTACAATGAAGGAGGCGTCTATCTGTAACAGAACATGCACAAGTCGAAACAAAACAATAATTCCCTTAACTAACCAATCATGTATTGAACTTCGGGTTACAATGGGGCGGCAGAGTGCGTCGCCCTATATCTATACTTAGACTATAATTAAGGGCACCAGCTGGCACGCGCGCTCTAAACTTAGCGACAGATGTTGAACAGTAGTGAACAGTAATGAACAGTAATGAGTAGTAATGAGTACAAATATGCTGGCGCGACGCCTTATGCAGCGGACAGCGAAGATTAAATTAGCACTCGCAATATGGACAGTCTGCAATTCTGAAGGAATGCACCAATATGCTGGCGCGACGCCTTATGCAGCGGACAGCGAAGATTAAATTAGCACTCGCGATATGGACAGTCTGCAATTCTGAAGGAATGCACCAATATGCTGGCGCGACGCCTTATGCAGCGGACAGCGAAGATTAAATTAGCACTCGCGATATGGACAGTCTGCAATTCTGAAGGAATGCACCAATATGCTGGCGCGATGCCTTATGCAGCGGACAGCGAAGATTAAATTAGCACTCGCGATATGGACAGTCTGCAATTCTGAAGGAATGCACCAATATGCTGGCGCGACGCCTTATGCAGCGGACAGCGAAGATTAAATTAGCACTCGCGATATGGACAGTCTGCAATTCTGAAGGAATGCACCAATATGCTGGCGCGACGCCTTATGCAGCGGACAGCGAAGATTAAATTAGCACTCGCGTTCACAGCGGTAATCAGGTTAAAGACACATACCTTAATGCGTAGGCGGCGAGGGAGCCTGGTACAGTTGAGTTGCGACAGGCTGCAGTCGTATGTGGCAGGTACCTTCGATGTTACAACGGCTATAGGGATGAGTGCACAACCGCCTTAATGGCGACGTGAGACGCGTCCAAGACGCGTACAACGGGACGACGAAAAATGGGCCACTTTCGTTCTGCGGAACAGATCCTCGTAGGTCGAGATGAAGGGGGCACGACCCCTTACTTACGGAAGCAGGAACTGGGCTCCAAACACCCACGCTACGCCGAAGACAATTCGAAAAACTCCGACTCACAACCACCACACGAGCGTTCTTTGCAACGGGCTGGGGACAACTGCCCAGAGGGAAGCGTTGGCAAAGGTCACCTTGGTCGCGTCCCCACGTGACTAAACCTTGGCAGCCAATCGCGGGGCGATAAAACGAAACAAGTTAATGCCGGCACCAATGGCATCACGCCTCAACGGCGTGCTTTCTAGGAGATTCGGAATTCGGAAAAACGCCATCAGAGGGGAGCTCCAACCGACGAAAAATACTGCTTTTGGAGCTAAATATGTGCGACATCGTGATTCTGGAATTAGGCGATGGAGCCAAATAAAGAACTAAAAGGGCTTAGCATACGGGCACGCTGCCCTAAAGCCTAGGTGGCTATTTAAAATACCAAAATGACCTAACAAATTGTCCGGGCACAAAAAGAATGTCTAAAGTCCAACACTTGATATAGGCGATGCGGGAGCTTGCAGCTCGACAATCCAGCTAGAATGGCAGCGGAAGCTTTCTCGAAGGGGCTAATTCTCAGGTCTCAATCTGCCTACTCCTGAGTATTAGTTGCTTCTACTTGGGCCTCTATCTGCCTACTCCCAAGTGGAAACTGCCTTCTGCGTCTGAGCGACCGCCAAGAAGTGATGTTTGATGTAGAAGTTGCCTATATTTATACTATATCGTCCAGGCGGCCGAGGCTCCTATTGGTGGACGGGGTGACTCGTAATGAGCCATAATTTTTGTAGGCTCCACCCCTAACTTTGAAGTTGAGCGAGTTCACCCGGTAACATTCGGAGTTCGCCCCAGCTGCGTGTAAGCATAAACACCTAAAAAAAAGTTTTCCTACATTATTTTTCTCTTATTCATCCGGTAATTTTTATTATATATTGCTGTTCGTTTCTGGATGATGAGATGGATTGGTATGGTGCCAGTAAGTACTTGTAATGCTTCCGTCGAGACTGTTCTGTATGCTGTTCCGACACGAAGTATTCTTTGAATTTTTTCCAGTTTTTTGTGCCATTTATGTTTTTCTATAATTTCCCCCCATATAGGGGCGTCATACAGGATGATTGAATAGACCACCGCTGTCAACAGCTGTTTTTTCTTCGGACTTGCTCCTCCCGTACTCGGCATTATTCTGCTTAGCTGGTTTGCCATTGACATGTTTTTGTTGAACACCACACCTAGATACTTTAGGGCTTCAACGGTAGTTATTCTCGAACTGCCTATTTCTATATTTATCTGAACGATCTTCCTCCTTGCCACTAACATAACTGCTTCAGTTTTATGGGGGGGGGGGGGGGCAAGCTTCAAACGTTTTCGTTTAGCTACTTGTATTTTTAGATTTTACCCTGTGGTAGGGCCATTCACACTGGGATCGTGTAAAGTTCCTGCCTGCTACCTGGAAATCAGCGTTTTTATTCTCGCCGACTTTCACATGACCTATCGTCATATTTAAAAAACTTCTCTGTCTCAAACATTGAAATATATTTTGGATAAATACGCACTGGTAACTCATGGTGTTTTATTGGGTTAGGCAAACAGACTTCATGCTGTATTGTACTATTATGTAGAAAGGCCTCTTTACGGTCAGCCTTCATTCCACCACATCCTATGATGGCATCACATCCATCAGCAAAATTATCATTGGTAATATCATCAAAATTGATGTCACCCTCCTGATCAAATAAAAACTTCAATTCCGCTTCCAAACTGTTAGAGTCATGTCTCTTTCTTCTAACATGCTCATCCTTAACTACATAATCAATTATCTCTCCAAGAATTGTAGCTCCAGTATAATCCAAGAACGACGTACAAGCGATCTTAAACGCCGACCAAATTCCACTCTTCACAACAAAAGCTGAAACACCAGCAATCAAACTTCCAATGAATCTCTTTTTCCGGTGGCCTCCGATTTGTAAAGTAGGTTTTATTTCTTATTCTTCGTACCAATCAACGGATCTAAACCTTGACTACTTTAACTATTTGAGCACTCATCTCTAGCGATGATACTTCAGTTTCGGAACCAGCCCTTGGGCTTAAAGCAGCATTCACAAGCAATCCACTCGTTAACAACAAAGTCAACACAAACTAATACATGGCAAAATTCCTTATTTATCTTCTCTTTAACCAATACTTTGACTAATAGTCTTGAGAGCTTTATTTTATCTCTCTATTTTCCACTGAAGTTCAAAGACACTACTACCGCAGCACAAATTAAAATAAATGATGACACAAGTCCGCTAAAGAATCTTGATTATAAACAAACGCGCACGAATGTTTTATAAAACCAACTGTGCTGTCTTCATATATTCGTTTAGTATTTTCGACCGTCTCAATACTAAGTAGGAAAGGGGTGAGTTGTCGGGTTGTCGGTCTGGTAATTAAAGAAAAGACTATTTAGTCTTGTCCAAGCTTTCGAAATTTATTTTAATTTCTTCATCAGGGATATAACAAAAATCTTAGTAACAATTATACTGGTCAACATAGAGGACGGACGAATAAATTACACATTAAAATTTCAATAGATGATTTCCATAATTATCTTAGAACAAATTAAAACATTGCAGCAATGAGGACGAGGTTACAGGTTGGCATTTACAATCAGGCGTTATTCTTACCAATGGTGGTATTGGTGCAGCGGGTGGCGCCACAACAGGCACTATTTCCTCCCAGGCCATATAGGGCAACTGCTCTAATGCTAGAGCGATATTGTGAACTATACCATTCTGCGGAACTCCTTGTCTAAGGAGGTGCAACAGCGGGATCAATTGACGGGGCGCATAAGTGACGGCTCCCGATAGGCGTGCTTCTTCTCCAGCTATCTCGGCAAGCAATGGTGTGACAATCTGTCGACCGTCAACACAATTTCCGATAGATTCCGGCAGCACAGCACAGCACTAAGCCAAATGTATATATAATTATTTCGGCATCCGCCTACAAGCATAAGCTTCTATTTATTTTAAAATTTTCTCGTTACATAAAATGGGGAAGATAGGGAAGCGTGGAAAATATTAAGGGAGACCTATGTCCAGCAGTGGACAGATACGGGTTGAAGAAGAAGAAGAAGAATCTTTTTCAGAACGTTGTGAATATGAACTGGTAATTCTTATTCTTTTATTACTATTGTGTACGTTATAGTCAACTAGGTCTATCTCATCACTATAATTGCCTTGACTGTTTTCTAGATCTTCGTTTATGCTTAGCTCATTCCTATCATTACTTTGATTAGTCTCCAGAATATTTTCTTAAAGTATAAATGGGGTAATTGAAAATGCATATGAACTTTCACTAGTACTGTTAAAATTAGCTGCCATTAATTTTATCATTGTTTCTATACCATCTAAGGCACATGCAATGGAAACCCCATGTGCGCAGTGTACGTCCTCATCATTGCCACAAATTTTAGCTGAGATGTCAAAATGTAGTTACAGTGAATAAAAATCTTGTTAAAACAGAATGAAATTGATTATTGTTTAGCATCGCTTGCATTTCATGATCGGTGGTGACTGGAACGCAATTTATTCTTCGACGCAAAGGTTCTAAATCGTCTAGATATACTTCAGCAGCAACTAAATACATTGAGTTGGGCTCTTTATTAATGACATGCACAGTGCCATCCCTCAATTACTTGTGCACTGAGTATTTTTTAAATCACCAAACCTGTCATTATTTTGGCTCCTGACACTATTATAATTAGAAAAATGCCTTTTTTTACATTAAAATTAAATTTTTTGTTATTAAATTTTCTCACCATTGTAAATGAGCTAGTATTACCAAATAGGTGTGTATAACACCAGATCTTTGTAGGGTGGGATCTTTTTTGAAAACTACCAATTTCTGAAGGGAATTGGAAAAGGAAATTTGAAATAATATTTAGTAAAAATGCTTTTATGGGCATAAAAATTATACCATAATATGCAATTGAATAAAAATTCTTATTTTCAGAATTATTGATAGGGGTTGAAAGTTTTATTTGGAGTTGATATGATAAATAGCTAAAATTAGTTGAAGAGGATAACTGTTTTTAATGGATTTGAATTCTATATTGAAATTTTCTGTTGATATAGGAATGAAAAGTAAACGTCTAAATAAAAATTGAAAATTAGCAAGTTTATGGGAGAAAGGATGAAAGATAGAATAAGGGATTATGGTCAGTACAACTGGGCTTCCTATAAATACAAAAATATCTAGAAAAGGTAAAGAGTTATTGTGTTCAGTTTCAAAGTAAATTTGATATTGTGATGTACTGAGTTAAGCCAAGTGATATGATGATTAATGTTGGGGTTTAACAGGGCTCGGTTCTTTGCTCAGTCGGTAGATCCTACAATGGCGTCAACGGAAGGAGGGGTGTAGGTGTTAACCTTGTTGATGCAGCTAAATCGATTGGAGTAAACTGTTTGTTTTAATACTTTTATTCCTATTGGCAACCAGATACACATGAAAACTTAATATTATATATACAAAAGGAAAAAAAACAAGTACGAAAACACGAAAAACAAAAAACATATATAAAAAAAGCCGCCTAGTCTTGGGCGCTAGGGGCGCGGGAGGTGATGGGGCGGCCTTTCCCGGTTGTCGGAGGCGGGGAACGTGGCCTGGACGTGGTCCGTCCCTTCCGGGGAGCGGTGCGGGGTACGGTTCGGGCTTCCGCTAGGGGAGTCCGGGGAAGAGAGGTCCGTTGCCAGCGGGGCTGCGAGGTTCTCCTGGGGCGTCGGCGGCGCGAGTAGCCCTCCCGGGGACGTCGGCTGGAGCGGGGCGTGGTCGGGGCGCGGGGTCGGGCTTCCGCTAGGGGAGTCCGGGGACGGGTGGTCCGTCGCCAGCGGGGGCCGCGACGTGGGCTGCTATCTGGGCAGGTGGCCTGTCACAGGGCTTCGAGCTCGGCCTCCTCGGCGTCCGTCAGTCGCACCTCGAGGTACCAGTTGAGGATCCGTGGACGGGGAGCCTGGGGGGTCGGCGGGCGGCGCAGCCGGGCAAAAGGCGTCCCGAAGATGTTGTACCAAAGGGCTCCTCTGGGGGGTGCCGAGCTCAGGATCGCTCTCGTCCGTGAAGCCGACGAAATCCGGGGTAGGCGCCCTTGTTGGTGTTAGGGGACTCCCTGATGGCAGGCGTCCCTCCCAGTACGGATGGGGCCGGTGTAGCTCCTGGATCCGGGCGCGGGCGATCTGGGCCAAGGGGGAGGCCGGGGGCG
Organism: Agriotes lineatus; assembly: GCA_940337035.1. NCBI lineage: Eukaryota > Metazoa > Arthropoda > Insecta > Coleoptera > Elateridae > Agriotes > Agriotes lineatus. The sequence goes on along the minus strand of CALNHX010002106.1, from coordinate 168,085 downwards.
TCTTGGGCGATGGGCCGAATAATTCCTCGATGCGGCGCTTTCTGGAACACAAGGTTCGTTGTCAGGCGGCGGGCGCAAGACGAGACCTCCACTGGTTCCGGGCTGGCTTACATATCAGACCTGGGGGTGTCCATGGCGAGCGGGCGATGAGGCGGCAGGCTGAGAGCAGCGGCGGCGGCTGGCGGAAGTGGCTGGAATTCCAAGTCCCACGAAGACGGCGGACAGCAGAGTCCAATGAAGTGGATTGGCTCTAAGTCCACGAAGGTGATGGTGAACGGCAGAGTCCAGAAGGGGAGGCGGCTGGCGGTCCTGGGAGGCTGGAGGCTGCTGGTGCTCCTGGAGAGAGGTTCTAAGGCTGGAGTTGAGTCCTGGAAGGCTGGATGCTGCTGGTTGACTCTCCTGGGTTGAGTGATTTTTTTCTAGCCTAGGTCGCTCTATGTAAAGCAGCCCCGATCTTTGTTTTCAGCTTTCTGGGCTTTCATTGGTCCGAGGAGAAGGGATGACTGCTTATTTTGATCGCGATTCTTAATTCCGCGGTTATTTCCGCGGCGTGACCTATTAGTGCTTCGATTTGTGTCCTAATAAATAGTCGTCGAAATGGTGATTCTAACGACACCCAATTTGCTAGGGTTTGTTGAAGATTAATTGAAATTGGAATTTTTAATTCCGCGTTCTGCGTATAAACTTACTTAAGCATTACTCTTATTGTGTATGTGAAAGAGTTCTTTTTGCTTCGATTGGTTGCGCGCTAATTAAATGAATTTTGATACTATTTACGCCTTTCTGGGATGCTTCCTTCCGCTAATTATAATTTAATTTGTAATATTTACACCCTCGCTCGCTGTATTCGGTCGTTGCCCTGATTTCTCCGTTACCAAAAATGCGTTTGTGTTAAGCCTCTGCTGGTGTCGAATTTCTCTTGTTCTGTCGGGAGAAATTTGCCCGCTCGGTGGGTCGCGATTTATTTGACCTGTATGGGTGCTGGAGACTTGGGGTTAATTTTATCGGGTGGCGGCTAATTTTTTCTATCGGCAGGTATCCTCATGCGGGGTTTTGATTGGGCGCACTATGATTTAGGAGCGTTTTATTAATTGTACTTGGATTTTAATTTGGCCGCGCGCTCGGAGCTGTTTTCAGCGGCGCCGTTTGTCGGCTCTCGGGTGTTTTATTGGTGTGGGTTATTTGCTTGCAATTTTTTTATGACTGGCAAACTGTTGGCCCTTTATTGTCTTTGTTGTGCAGAGGTTTGCATTTGAAAATTGGTGCTCCTTTGAGCTGGCATGCCGCGATTTATTGTTTTATTTTTGTAACGGTTTTCTTTTAAAATTCGTGTAGGATTGGGGCGCTCTGCTGGTGAACAGATGTGTTTGTAATTTGTTTGCTGCCTGCTTGGCGATGGAAAATTACTTCGTTGATTTTATCTGTTCACCGATTCATATTAGGTTATTAGATTTGAAAATAACCAGGATATAATCAACGTACCTGCCCCAGTAAATACTGTTGTGAATAAACATGATATATACTGATCTTATAAATTAAAGAGCCCTGGTTTTGGAAATGTATTTAGTAAAAATAAAAATTTTGAGTTTACGAAGTGAAGAGTCGGAAGAAGGTACTCTATATTGATCTTGCTGTGTTTTTTTTTGAGTACCAAATCCGTGTATTCGGAAATCTAGTAAATTAAAAAGAAAGTTAAATAAAAATCTGGCAACAGAATTGCTATATTAGCCACTTACGACTTCAGGAATTTATAGGCTCTATATTGTAGTAACATTAAGCGCGTACTTTTTGTTGGGCGGCGATAATTATGTAAGAATAATATATTGGAATAAATAAAATAAATATTACCACAGTTACTATACAATTGTTTTAATTTGAATAACTGTCTCTCGCAGAGTTAATTAAAAATTATGATTGTTTTATTGAAAGACAATAATTAATGCTATGTTTACCGTTTTGTATTTTAATCATTGGCAACTAAATCAAAATTGACAGACTTGGTGAAGTACTTTGGCGCCTTAGAAAATTTATTTTAGCACGAAGGTCGCTTATATCATCGGCGAGCTCTTTAAGGCCATAATTAGCTGGCATTATCTCATCCGCATTTAAAAGAACGGGATTGTCGGGTTGGCCACGCCAAATTGAGCCAGGAATTGGATTGTTGCTGTAGAAAGGTCGACGACAGTCGACCTGAGTGCCTGGATCTGACAGGCTTTCAACAATGCGTCTCAAATTTGAGTACGTTATCTCTTCAGATTAAGGAATGAACATCTCGGGTATATATAACTTTTCTGAGATTTTGATCTTTCCGACTGCGTTAATTACGCTTGCCAACTGTTCAGGTAAAACCACAACGCCTTTGGCCATGACAACAAAGTCTTCATTACGTGGGAACTCTGCATAGTCTTCCTCGTTGTCTAAGATGCACGACATACTGCGCTGGACTAATAGAGTTTTGCACTCCATGATCGTTAGTACGACTCTATATAACTGATAGATGTTACCTCGAGCTGGTACATCAAATAGTGCTTGGAAAATAGTTGTTGTACCGAAACCAATCGCTCGGGTAGTGATACACAAAGTGATGGCTTTAAATGTGTTAACTGCTTCAAGCCTTTCGGCTGCAGTTTGGTTGTCCTTGACGCCGGGGAACGACTTCTTGCGAAGCTCCTCCGCCAGGTCGTTTTCCGTGATTCTAAACTGAGTTCGTCGGAACCCAGTAACACGTTGTTCTTGATAGTTCTTGCGGGTTGGATTTCCACCGCGACCTCTATTCTGAGTATTTTCGTAGCATTTGACAACTCAAATCAAACGGTTTGGTGATAACACCGTATAACTTTTTCTCTAGTAGGACAAATGCACTTTCAAGCGAGTGACAGATAACCTCTAAAATTGAATGTAAACAGGGCTTTTCGAGCATACAAAATTCAGCGTAATTTGATCGCAAATCGACCAACAGTTAACAATTCCACCTCAGGTAAACAAGAACAATGCAATTTAACGAACTAAGTGTTTTGAGCTAACCTGTACTTGTTTTATTGACGTTATAGGTGACGCTATCCTGCAATTGTTTTACTTTCTGCTGGCAGATTCTTCTAATTCTACACAATTTGGTAACGTCACCCTCGTAATTTCCTTCTGGAACGTTACCTGCGCCTGCTGCCTGTCTCTGGACCATGAACAATGTCTGTCCCAGCTGCTACACGTTGCCGTGAACCTCTCGGAGCTCCCTGTTTTTTTGTATCTGCCTTCAAACACTACAGTGTTTTTTAACCCTTCAGCTGCGTTATCAATTGCTTACATAACGAGATGAACACAAAACCGCTGCATAAACTTTTGTAACTCTTCGAAACACCTCTATCCTTAAGAAAAGACACTATCATGTCTTCACGTTACAACATTAATCTGTCAGTCATCATAAATTAGATACGTTTGCCACACCTATCACCAATCATTAAAAATAAGCTGAACACAAGCCCGCCGATACTGTTTCATTTAGATACTAACCTCTGCTAATTCAATTACAGTCATTGCTAATCATGTTTTATGTAATTATCAATGTTTAATTTTGACTTATTGTTGCAATAAGTAGAATATCAATTCTGGGCTTATTTTTATTCGTACGTGTGCAATGCAATCAGAATTGCTGTAAGCATCATACCATTACAATATAATGGTCCAAGAACTGACCAGTAATAATTTTTCATCGTCGAAGACTGTCATGTTACGTAAAAAGTCGTATCTACTAAAATAGTAAAACTGAGAAATTGAAGATTTAACATTGTTTATTATGCCGGCCAGTGTTTTTCCAGTAAGGGAAACGAAATTTTTTTATACTATTTAATTTTTAGTGTAGTATTCGAATTCGTACTTACTGTTTACTAATATTAAAAGTGGTAACTACATGATTTCACCGAAACGTTTTTTCTCATTATATTAGTAAACCTCTTCAGCATCCTAAATATTGATAATAATAATAATAAAAAGTAATTCTTGTAGGAACATATTTTATTGCGCTTTTGGTTTATAAACTCAAACTTGAACACTATTTATTAGGTACTTAAAGATAGTAAATGGAATTAACATGGTTAATTTAGTATGAAACAAAAAGAAATTCTACAGAAAAAAGATGAAACTCGTTTAGACTTCTCCAAGTTATTTCCATCTTATACTTACAAATCTTCCCAAAACTTCAGTCAATTTTTAGGTATAATCCTAGTTTTGGTTGCAGGGGAGCTTGTAAAAATTCACCAGGAACCTATGCAGACCATATCCTGCAATTTGAGGAATTTACGTAATCAATGAGATGGAACCAAGCTTCCTCGGAAAAGAACACTCCATCGTTATTTAAATTGTCGTTAAACCAATTGCATGGATATAAATGTAGTTTTTGCTTTGATGTCCTTAGAAATTTTCCATAGCTTAACCCTGTAATCAAGTATTGTAATACATTTAATATGCACGGCTCTTGGCGAAATACACACCTATTTATGGAAATAACTGTCTTGATGATTTGTAGGACTGCGTTCCATGCGTGCCGTTTAAAAGTGTTGATTTTCAAGTGGAGTTTGCTTTATCAACATTTCTCGTTGTTTAAAAATGATACAAACTGTCATGCATGTCTGTTCAAATTCTCATAATTAAACTAGTTATCGGAGAAACGATTAACAAATTCATTGACACACAAATTAACTGAATATTTGCATTCACCATCATTCTTTGCATTGGCCATTTCGAAAACGTTTAGCAAATCCTTAAAAATGAAAAAAAAACACATTTTTGACTAGTTAAAAAATCACTGTAAAAGGAAGTTCTTGTTGTTTATCACACCAGATTTTTTTGTATAAAACAGAACACCGATTTGGATGATTGTAGTACACAGTTCTGTTTTATGCAGTAAACAAAAATTACGAATTTTCTGTTAAAGAAGGACGATTCAGCTCAATGAGCTGATTACAGGTTTTCTTGCATTTTAAGAAAGACAACAGTTCGTGTATTAGATCCGAAATTCCTTTTACAATTGGTACAAAAACTTGACTAGGATATAGCAAACCTCCACGATCTTGCAAACTAATGTAATCGTTTATTGTTGAAGGGCCCAAGCAACATTTTCTTAGTTGTGGGAAAAATACAAAAAACTGTCTGAAACTATCTTATATTATTTTTCCATAAGTTTTTTTGTTAAAATTTCAAAGATGGCCCATTTATAAACTAGTTCTATGCAAAATAATATAAATCTAACTTTTCTGTGTATATTTTTTATTGTTTATATTTTTATTCTTTTAATGTCGATTAGCCCCTTTCACAACTTACGTAAAACATTAAACAAAAAGAAGAACGAAAAACTTATTTATTAAATACAAGGTTAGAAAAAGAGTAACAAAACTTCTTGTATCATTTTTAGATTACATTTTTGGCCACTTTTCAATAATATCGTCATAGAATGGCCTCTAGTCTTCTGGAATATACTTAAAGTGTGAACGTTATAAGATTTATTTTAGTATCCACTACTGAAATCTGGCTCTTATATGCCCTATTTGCAAGCATACTTATAGCGTGCCGTACGTGCTTTTCGGGAATTTTGAAATCAAAAGTAGAAACGTTGAAAGGACTGTTGATAAACGGTGAAACAGTGACGTACCCAGGTTCAGAGGCCTCGTGCTTAGGCGGTGGAATTGGCACTGAAAGAGCCTGTTTTTCGTTTCGTGGTATGTTTTTTTTTGTTCGTCTCTAAAGAAACAGTATTTTTTTATATATTTGCCACCAGTTGTTAAAATCCAGGATATACTATTTTTAGCCTCCATTACAGTGAATTTTTACTAGCACTTGAAGCAATAAGCAGTTTTGTGATTTCATGGACAGAAAACGTTCTGTCGTAGCGCTTGAATTATTTTTTAATAATTCCAAAATCTTAATCGCAGGGCAAGAATGAGTGCTCTCTGTTCCACTTTTTTAAATCTACTACTTTCAGCTAGAGCCATACACATTCTAATCACTGAGTGATTTTTATTTTGTTCAGGGCAATTGTCGCAAGATAGATGCAATTCGTCTATCGTTGCTGGTACATAATTTTCAATACACACAGTGCAACAAAAATGAACACACCTCATTGGAACCTTTGCTGGCTTCTCCTTTATCGTAAAGATAGAATAAACTTTCACCTGTTTTAAAATTGTGAATTTCAAACACATTAACACTCAGTTGAGTTAGGTAAAAAAATCTTGCACGGAATTTCGGGAAGGTGCAAATATTGCATACAGTCAAATGATAGAGCTAAAACATTATCCTAAGCTTTACAACGATTTCCTGCTTCCTCTAGATACTTATAAAATTTGTTGGCTCGGCGTTTGTGTACTAGTAATTCAGTAACAGCATCTCGCTTGGTGGCATCTCCAAGGGAAGAACTTTTTATTTTTACCCCGAGTTGCTCACACCGACTGCAAGTATCGACTTGAGGTAGACCAAAACGATAACCAAAGTGTTTCTTAAAATACTTCAAATAGTAATCATATTTTATTGTGGAATTTTGGTGCTTTTTCTTAAAAAGATCGTTCATAAGTTTCACATTCAATCTTGCGTTAAGATATGAGATGTCTTCCCTGGAGTAATGGGGCTGCTTGAGAAGAAACGACTCGACAAGTCTTATTAAAATATTTTTTAAAATTTCATTTAAAAAAGTAGGCTTTTTAAAATTAATTTCGGTGTGTGAAGTGCACCTTTTTTCACTCAGTGAAAAAAGTGACACTTTTCTTTTAATTTAGGAATGAGCGATTTTAAATAGACGTTTCCTTAGTTACCAGAACTGACCAACGCACTTCACTAAAATGAAAGCAAATAAAATTCTATACAAAATAGGGTTGGAGTTAATGAAATTTTAAAAAATCTTATAGACAACTCGTGTTAGCATGCTTATTTTTCACGCTTGTGGAAAAGAGTTGCATTTCTAACACTTGTAGTCTAAATAACTATTATCAAATTCAAATGCAGATACATTTAACAGGTGCAGCGCACTGTGATTGTGTAATTTGGTATCCAAGCCAAACCTTTATACAACGAATTTTTCATGATAACGAATTTTGGCAGCAAGAAGTGGTAAAAGCAATGGTCTTCCATAAAAAATTATAGCGCCAGAATTGTTACGTCGTTTCTTTGCACGATCAGAAGGAAAATCTGTTACAGAAACTTGGTGTGTGTGTATAAGAGTGCTGACAACGGCCGACCACTGATACAGTGCGAGAATGATGACTGTGAAGTGCAGTGGTGTCATCTGAAATGTTTAGGTCTTCTTGATGTACCTAATCAATTGTGGCTATGTGATATTTGTAAAACAAAAATGTAGGTAGGACAAATCTATAACATAACTAATTTTGGTGAAAGAATTTTGATTTAGAACATTTTATTTCTGGAAAAGGCAGAAAATTTCAGTTGTGTAAGCAACAATTTACATTTGAAAGCAAAGTGTATTAATTTTTATTATTCAAATATGTTTTTGTTAATTTAGTATTATTATTATTATTTAAATCGGTAGCACGTGTTTGGATAAAATGTTCTCTATAAATCACCCAAATCGGTAGCATGTGTTTGGATAAAATATTCTCTATAAATCACCCATGTTCAGAGGTATATGTTTACTTTATGCTAAAAAAAGCTTAAAAAGCGTGATATAAGCAATTATACAGAAAATTTGGAAAAAAGCAAAATAAGCAAAATAAAAGTAGTGTCACATGCTTCCAAATTTTGTGCAGTTAAAACAAATACGCATAATGCTATAAATCCGCGCTCTATTTATAACGTAATTTGAGCCTCATATTTAATAAATATTACAATGGTACAACTGATGGACATAAATTGATTAAAGAAGAACAAACCCACACAATTTTATCTATAACTAAAGTATCTTCACCTGATGATACTAATGAAATTGGTATTTGGTCCTGTAAAATGCGATACTTATTTTTGATAAATCCAACAACCGTTTCTACATGGATTCTAACATTTGCTAGTGATCGGATTTCTTCAATTTCAATAGGATGTAGTTGCTCTTTTCCTTTAGTAAACGCTGGAATTTTACTTTTGCTTGAAATATCTCCACATAGCCTTTAATTTTAAATCCTCGATTAGCTAGGTGTTTGTAGTTTGACCAGCATTGTGCTGCTGTTAATAAATTGGAGGGTTTTTCTATAAATATTTCAAAGCAATCTATAATAATGGTCGTTTTGCTATGAAACAATTCTTGGAAACAAGTTGGTAACGTTTTTTTTAAACCTCTGTCTGGCCAAAATACAGCATCTTTTAAATGTAAATACATCACATCTACAACATTTTGAAAATAAGTAGAAGCTGTTGTTGGACTTATATTAAATCTATATGCTAAATCTTTAAAATCTAAATTTAAACGAAGCTTCATAAAAGTAAGCAGAAGTTGCTGAAAAGTAGGAAGGACATTGTTATGGTGGTTTTGTAAAAACGGGTTTAATGATTCAAATACCACATTTAACACTTTACAATTTTCCAAACCGGTATAATATCTAGTTTTCCCGTCATCGTTAATAATACTTTCTAAAGACAAATTATCCACCTTCAGTTTTAAAGCATTGAACTGTTCATTAATGGAATCTTAATCTTGTAGTTGATCTATCTTTTTCATGGTCATATCTGTCTGGCATCCTTTATTATGGTCTTTTTCTTCGTCTTCCAAATTTTGTGATGTACACTTGCTTTCAAAACTTTCGCGTACACATTCAAAATCAAGTAACAACGATTTTGCAAAATTTTAGCTGTGTGAACGGGTAATTTTGAGATTAGGTTAAAGATGACATTGACAGCATTTAAAGAAATTGTGAGGGGTCCGCTAGGACACAAATTCCTGTCTTATTATGTAGTTTATACATAATTACATATAAAACCAATGACCTTTACAAAACAAATAATTCGGCAGTAATTAGTGTTTGAAGGTAACAGAAATTTAATTAAAACGAACATAAAAATAAATATATTAAAAATGGTTTTAATATTTTGTCATGGCCCCATTAGCCTCTAGCACCGCATTCAATCTCCTGGGCATATATCCTATAAGGTTTCGCCAATAATTTTCGTCTTCGCTCAACTCTTCCCACGCAAGTAGAACAGTTGGGTAGATAGCGGCCATTTTGTTTTTAATTGGGTCAATTAAAATGATCGATTAAACTGATTGAACCAATTAAACCGCTAATTAAACCGCGAATCAAATGCTCTAATTAAACCGCGAATTCGCGGATTGACCTAATTAATCATATATGAAGTTTGATATTTAATTTACATATGTGCTACTGATTAAATTACGCATTAGCTTCCGATTAAATTACGCGGCGGCCATTTTTTAATTTTCGCGCGAATACTTGAATTTGAAATTTTTCAGAGTTTTTTCTAAGTTCAATTTTTTGAATTTAAACTTCCCGGGGTGTCGGCCATCTTGGTTTTCTCACATTTATTTTAATTTAAAAAAAGCTATTTGCGTCGGACCCCACCGGGATCTGAACCAGCAACCGCAGTATTACGAGTCTGAGGGACTAACCATCTGAGCTACCAGAGCATCGTACTTGAATGCTATTAAAAGTTCAACACTTGCGTGTCACGAGCCCAGTTTTTAAAACAAACTATTTTTTCAATAAGGCTATATATAAAATGGGAAATGCATTTCCTGGGGTGTTAAATGAGGGGCCGTAATTTTAAAAAGGTGATTTCATAAGTAGTTTTGCCATAATTAATTATTAAGTTCAACACTTGCGTGATTTCGATACTGGTTTGAGTTGCGGGCAAAGCGAACAGATCTTGTAACAGCGGCGTGTAATTATTCAAATGGAAAATGCAATCAACTTACGAACTCGCAAACGTTCGGCTATTTTATGAATTACACTTAGACGTTTTATATTACAATTTAAATAAACGGGGCAAACAGCGATGAGTGAAATTTAAAGGAGGTTGAGACATGCGGATATGCCTAACGCTGCATTGTCCGTTGAAAACTCAAGATCCAACATGATTTGGCTCGAGAGTGGTGCTCCGCTGACGTGCGGTTTTAGTACATGTATAAAAGTGGCCGCGGTCTCTATACCCCATCGAATTGCTTCACTCGCAGCTGTCGTGTCAACAGTACCATTTTACCAGTGCAACTAAGATGGATCCTCGAAGTGTTAATAAGTGCCAAGAAAAACCAGGCCCCTACACCAGGAGATCGGCAACAGAAAAAACAAGTAAGAAAAGGTCTCTTTTAAATAAAAAACAACACGGTGCACTTCCCCAACCGCCAGCCATGGCCGAGAGGTCACTGTGTGCTTCACCACAGCTAAACGCCACCGAGGAGGATCTGAGGGTGTTCGTGCAGGAGACGATGTCCTCCTACGACGTAGCTCCAGTGATGACCCCCGAGATCCGTCAAACCCGCCGTGAAAAGAAGCGCTTATTATGTGATTTCTATGTGCCTTTAAACAACAGTTCTAGCAAAGCTGTTCATTTGGGACTTGATCCTTATAAAAAAAATTCTCCTGTGGTGAGAATCCTAAAGACTGACATTGGGGCGGCGTTTCATTCACGACGGAGGCGTTCATGGTTTTTCTGGAGGCTCTACCGGACATGTTTGTGATGGCGAAACAAGGAACTGTTAAATGTGATTTAAGTGAGCATACAGTGGAACATGTGAACCCCGACACTTGCAGGATTATTCCAAAGGACGACAGTATCGTCAGCATATCTCACATTATTTATGCACTCTCCATTTATCTTAATACCGATGTTTGTATTTTCTACTGCCTCTTGAAAAATTCGCTCCGAGTATATATTGAATAATATCGGCGACAACACACACCCCTGACGAACACCTCGTTGTATCTCCATCTCCTCTGAGTTTTGTTCTTGTATGCGTATGGAAGCTGTTTGGTTCCAATATATATTGCTAATAATTCTTAAGTCCTGATTCCTTAGCCCGATTTCTTTCAATATTTCTATAAGTTTTTCGTGCCGTACACTGTCAAATGCTTTCCTATAATCGATAAAGCAAGCAAAAACATCGCAATCAACGTCTCTGCATCTTTGAAACAAGACTTGGACACTGAAAAGCGCTTCTCTTATGCCCACCGCATGCGGAACCCGAATTGTGTACGGCCACTATGCTCTTCACATAATCTATAAATTCTGTGATGTATTACTTTTAGAAAAAGTTTGAGGAGATGACTCATAAGACTGATGGTGCGAAAATCACTGCAGTGTTTAGCTTTTGATTTTTTAGGTAGTACTATAAATGTCGATTTTAACCATATATTCGGTATTTCTCCAGTGTTGTATATTTTATTAAATATTTCTGTTAACCAGGATATATCTTCTTCTTCAAATAATTTAATAAATTCAGTGTGCACGTTATCTGGTCCGGGAGCTTTGCCTTCTTTGAGTTGTGATATTGCTTTGGTTATTTCATCTTCCGTTATTGGGAGGTTGTCGTCACACTCAAATTCCAGCGGTTGTTCTGGCCTGTCATCTTTAAAGAGTTCGGATATATACGTTTTCCAGACGTCCATTTTTTCTTCTTTTTCGATAATGATTTTACCATCTTTGTTATGTAATTTTGCAGTCGTATTAGATTTGTATATCCCACATGCTTCTCTGATTTTCTTGTGCATATTACATAAATCATACCTTTTCTCTAAAGACTCTATTTCTTCACACAGTGTTTTGAGCCAGTTTTCCTTTGCTTTTCTTATTTCTCGTTTTATCTGCCTTTGTAGGTTTTTAAACTTGACTTCGTTGTTTTTTATTTTTCTCCGTTCATCCATGAGTTCCAGTATTCTATCTGTCATCCAGTTTTTCTGTTTCTCGGGTTTATCCACTAAATGTGCATCTCCAATCTCATTAAAAGCTTCAGATAATTCTTCTAACGTTTTTTCAATATTATTTCCTATAACTAGATCTCTTCGTTTCCCAATTATTATTTTTTTCACAGTTTCCTTTATCTGCTGATCCTTCAGTATTCTCAAGTTCCAACTTTTCCTTTGTCTTTTTCTCTTAACTTTCTTAAGTTTGATATTGAATCTTCCAACAAGAGGACAGTGGTCAGATGCTATCTCCTCACCAGTATATGTTTTAACCGATAAGCAGCTGTTACGAAAACGTTCGTTTACCAGTATATAATCAATTTGATTCCTGACTATATTGCCTGGTCGATCTTGTGGTGAAACCCATGTGTAAAGTCGACGTGGTGGAAGTTTAAAAAAGGTGTTCATAATTACATATCCTTCTTCTTCCACGAAAAGATTTAATCTTTCTCCACGTTCATTCCTTGTACCTAATCCGTAATCACCAATGAATTTTCCACTTGATGATTCAATCATTTTTAAATTTAAAATGTATGTTATTATAGAACTGCAGAAGTTGATTGATGCAGATGAGCGCATGAAATCGTACATGACTTAATTTATATGAAATATTGTATGAATTTGTAAATAAAAAATGTTTTAAACTGAATTTCTTTTTTAATTATGTGGCGAGTGTTAGTTTATACATGCGGTAGGTTGGCCGAGTGGTTAAGGCGTCAGACTTAAGATCTGATCTCGAAAGAGGTCGTGGGTTCGATTCCTGCACTTACCATGTTTTTTAATGTATTTATTATAAGCGGGTTGATTTTTAAGTTAGTTTATTCGCGAAGGCTCTACAGTAATAATCGTTCGCTGCATAAAAATGGAGCATCAGTTTTCACATCCTTTTTCGGCTATTGTGGCAGGCCCTTCAGGATCGGGCAAATCGTTTTTTGTAGTAAATTTCCTGAAAAATATGCGCAAACTCTGCAGCGTAAGTTTCGCTAAAGTTATTTGGTGTTATGGCGAGTGGCAAAAATTGTACGAAGAATTAAAATCTTTAGTCGACTTTCAACAAGGTCTGCCAGACATGGCATCTTTTGAGGGGTCCGAACCCAAACTTTTAATAATCGACGATTTAATGAGGGAGACAAATAGCTCTGTCGTTGACATATTTACAAAGGGGAGCCATCATCATAACCTCAGTGTGTTTTTTGTTACGCAAAACATTTTTCACCAAGAAAAAGGACAGCGAGATATTTCCCTAAATGCTCATTACATTATTCTTTTCAAAAATCCGCGAGATAGAGCTCAAACAAAGCACTTAACCAGACAGATATGTCCAGAAAACCCGTGCTTCCTTCAAGAGGCATACGAGGATGCCACAGCTAAACCACACGGTATTTGTTATTCGACTTAAAGCAAAGTACAGCTGATATAGCGCGGTATAGAACATCGATTTTTCGGAAAGACGGGGCGTGCTATATTTATATTCCGAAAAAGGGGTATAAAAGCTCGTACTCTCATTCATTAGTGATGTCTCGATCAGTAATTAGAAATTCGGAGTTGTTGCGTGCTCTACACAAGCTTGGGCCTAAGGAGCGAATCGCATTATTAAAAGCCGTAGGCGATAAACGAATCCACTGTATCTGCGAGTGTGTGCATAATACCTTAAAAGGAAAAATACCTTTATCGCCTAATCAAAAATCAACGATTTCGAAGCATAAAATCGTTCTTATGAGCTTAGTCAAGCCTGGAGAGTCTATAAAAAAGAAGCGACAAATACTAATACAGAAGGGGGGTGCTTTCCTACCCCTGATATTAGCTCCGTTAATTACTGGTGTATTGAGCTCTATTTTCAAGTAAGATGGAAAATGCCAGAAAAATGATGATTGTACCTCCTGAATTCATGCAGCGCTTTAAGGATACAGAAAAAGCAGAGCAAAATATATTATCGCAACTTGATGACGAAATGCAAAACGTTTTATCGTCTAAATTAACAGATCACGATAAATGGGTCCAGTACAATCAGGTGTTACAAAGGTACCTTCATTTTGCAAATCAAACGAGGCAATCAATCAAGATACCTATAGAATCGAACAACAGGGGTATTTCAGACGCATATAATTTATCGACTCTCCCTAATACTTTTAAGAAAAACGGTGAAGCCTTTTTACAGCTTTTAAGAACGTCAGATGAAGTGGAGTGGGACGGCAAGGGAACAGTCAGCATAAAAGGTGAAATTTTACCGTCCTCCAACATTATTGATTTAGTGCATGATGTTCTAAGATCTAAGAAAACTACAAATCCGCCAGGTCGACACAAGTTCCTCGATTACATTAAAGAGAGCAATGTACCTCAAGTGCTGTTTGGGGATCCTAAACGTCAAAATGTGCCAGACGTGAGTAAATCAGATGTGGAGAGTGACGTCGATCCTAAATCAAAGTTAATAGCGCCTGCAACAGTGTCCAAGCAAGAGCCTTCAACACGAAAAGCACCGAAAACAACGAAAAGCTCGATATCAAAAATAAAGGGCATTTCTGACTGGAAGCGTCTTAAACTTTAACGTAGCAGAATGAATTTGGACGCCATCTATTATGACGCTGCTCACCCTTCAGGCTTTGCAGGCGCAAACTCGTGAATTTCTTCCGTGAAAAATAGCCGTCCCAGTGGCGAAGTAAAGGAATGGCTAAAGAAACAGGATGCATATACTATTCACAAAACTGCAAGAAAAAAATTCCCTAGAAACAAGTACATTGTTAGCAACATTTTCGAATTATGGCAAGCTGATCTCTGTGACATGCGTAGTTTATCACACCACAACGACGGATATAATTTTATTCTCACCGTAATTGATGTGTTTAGTAAAATGGCCTGGGCGAGACCCCTGAAATTTAAAACGGCTGCTTCAGTGATAAACGCATTTCATGAAATATTTGCTGAAGTGGGTAACACGCCCATAAATTTACAAACCGACAAAGGAAAAGAATTTATTGCTAGATCCGTACAGAGTTTTTTTAAACAACGCGATATCACGTTTTATGTAACGCAAAACCCCGATGTTAAGGCAGCGTCATTGAGCGATTCAATAGAACATTAAAGACCAGAGTGTGGCGCTATTTCACATACTCTAATTCATACAAATACATAGACGTATTACAAAATTTACTGACTTCGTATAACAATCGCCACCATTCAAGCATCAAGATGGCACCCTCCGCTGTAAATGAGGGCAATATACTTGAAGTGTGGCACAATCTGTATAGAAAGGGAGTGGGAGTCGACAGGAAGCCCAAATATAAAGTGAACCAACATGTAAGAATTAGTAGAACGAAGGAAGCATTCGAGAAAGGATATGAAACTAATTGGAATGGCGAAGTGTTTATAATTAAAAAAGTGATTCTTAGAAAACCACCTGTGTACGAAATAGTTGATTTAAGCAACGATACGATAGAGGGCGTCTTTTATGAAGAGGAATTACAGCCAGTGACTTTGGATGATAACGCTTTGTTTCAAGTCGAACAAGTGCTAAAAGAAAGAGGACGCGGTCAGCGCAAAGAGTACTTTGTAAAGTGGAGAAATTATAACGACAAGTTCAACTCCTGGATTCCTGCAGCTAATCTTCAACAAATATGAATACAGACGATGAGTTCTATCTAACTTTGCTAAGCAATAGTTCTATGGGCTATTTTCCAAATAACACCACAGCACATCTCTCAGCGCCTCGTAGTACGGCTATCACGGAAAAAAGTTGGTCCCGGCGGTCATACAGCATCATGACAGTCGTTAGTGGGGTTGGAAGTCCTCATAACTGCACAGCGACGCCTGTAATTGGCCTAACGGCTGTTGGCTGAGTGCAAATTAATTAAATAAATAAATAAATTCATAACGCAGCTCCCTAAACGAATAAGGTTACCGGGGCAATGGGTTACAGGTATTGCCGAAGTGCAATATCCATGCTCCTTTTTGGCAGTGACAGATACAGAAAATCTAGTCTATTATCGCACAGAAATACCTAAAGTGCAAACCGGAGAAGAAACGTATACTGTGTTAGGTCATTTTGGTATTTTAAATAGCCACCTAGGCTTTAGGGCAGCGTGCCCGTAGGCTAAGCCCTTTTAGTTCTTTATTTGGCTCCATCGCCTAATTTCAGAATCACGATTTCGCACATATTTAGCCCCAGAAGCAGTATTTTTCGTCGGTTGGAGCTCCCCTCTGATAGCGTTTTTTTTGAATACCGAATCTTCTAGAAAGCCACGCTGTCGTGGCGTGATACCAACGTGGCCCGCATTGGCTTGTTTCATTTTATCGCCTTGCGATTGGCTGTCAAGGTTTAGTCACGTGGCGGGACGCGGCCAAGGTGACCTTTGCTAACGCTTCCCTCGAGGAGTTGTCCGCAGCCCGTTGCAGAGAACGCTTCCCTCGAGGAGTTGTCCGCAGCCCGTTGCAGAGAACGCTCGCGTGGTGGTTGCGGGTCGCAGTTTTCGAATTATCTTCGGCGTAACGTGGGTGTTTTGGAGCCCAGTTCCTGCTTCCGTAAGTAAGGGGTCGTGCCCCCTTCATCTCGACCTACGAGGATTTGTTCAGCAGAACGAAAGTGGCCCATTTTATTCATCGTCCCGTTGTACGCGTCATTGACGCGTCTCCCGTCGCCATTAAGGCGGTTGTGCATCACCCCATAGCCGTTGTAACATCGAAGGTACCTGCCACCTACGACCGCAGCTGGTCGCAACTCAACTGTACAGGCTCCCTCGCCGCCTACGCATTAAGGTATGTGTCTTTAACCTGATTACCGCTGTGAACGCGAGTGCTAATTTAAATCTTCGCCGCCTACGCATTAAGGTGACGCGCACATTTGGACTCATTGCTACTTATTACTGCTCTTGTGCATTCATTCAGACTTGCAGACTGTTCAGAACGCGAGTGCTAATTTAAATCTTCGCCGCCTACGCGTTAAGGTGACGCGCATGTTTGTACTCATTACTACTTGTTACGGCTCGTTACTGCTCCTTACTGTTCATTACTGTTCACTACATGTTCAACCTCTGTCGTTAAGTTTAGAGCGCGCGTGCCAGCTGGTGCCCTTAATTATAGGTTAAGTATAGATATAGGGCGACGCATTCTGCTGCCCCATTGTAACCCGAAGTTCAATATATGATTGGTTAGTTAAGGGAACTATTGTTTTGTTTCGGCTTGTGCATGTTCTGTTACAGATAGACGCCCCTTCATTGTACTGAATATTGTACGACGGAACGAGGAAGCTCTGAGTGGACAGGTGGGTAAGACAGCTGCGTAGTCGCGGTCGGATTGACACCTAATTACAATCTTTGCATAAGGCATTCCCGAACCTGTTATTTGACCTTGCAACTCTTGAGTAATCCTATTGGCGGAGTATTTTGCATGCTTCGCTCCCGTCTAACCGTCCAGGCCCGGTTAGCCGGGTTAAAACAGGCTTGGTGGCGCCCTCATGATTTCGACATACCCTGTATATATTATGCCATCACGCGCTTGCCCAGAACGTATCGTGTGACTCACGCCCCGACTCCCTGAGCGTCCCAGCCGTGGCCCATTAGCCTATTCCCGAACTGATTTCAGGGCAAGTGTGCCAGTTTTTCAGGACTGACTCCGTGTGCGATGCTCACCTTGGGTGGGTGTCGTAAAGTTATTTTAATACCGTAACAACTGAGCTGAAAAAAGTACTGCAAAACGCTAGTGTATATTTTAAAAGTGATAGAGAGCAAATTTACTATGGTAGTGATGGATGGCACATAATCTGTATTCAGCCCGGCAATTATGAAAGCATTGAACATATTACAGCTGAAATTAACAATCACAAGTTATTAGAAAAGTTGCTGAATTTTCAATATAATAGAGTAACAAAACGAGTGTCCCTTGAAATTAAAACGCCTTCATTGAAAATGTTAGGCTTTTCACAACGTCTGGCATTACAACTTGGTTATAGTTATAAACCTGATATAAATATAGTTGATTAACCTGTACCCAGCCACCCCGCAAATATCTGGGTTAGTTTACTATCACAAATGTTTATTTACTGCGATATTGTGGAACCACAGCTTGTAGATGTCTTCGTATTGTTAACGTGACCTCTGATAATTATAATTACGGTTGCCACAAAGATGCCATATTTTCACCGACTCATTATATAAATGTCATGAAGAGGGAATTTGAGAATATCGAGATAAATATAAGGACCGAAACGTCAGCTGTGATGCCATTCGAGTTTGGAACGTTGAGTTTAAAACTACACTTTAAGAGGATACAGTAGCTGCTATGGATTGCCCTTATCAACAATACTACACCAATCAGGCAGGTCAGGGCGTTGGAGCTATTTACAGAGGTTCATCTTACCAGAGAGGTCATGGCATCGGAAGCTTTCTTGAGGAATATTCGTAGTATCCTACCTCTTTTTAAAACCGGTGCTAAAGTTGTTGGAAAGGAAGCTTTAAGGACAGGTGCTAACATTTTAGGGGATGTTAGTGAAAATCGACCTCTAAAAGAAGCGTTTCATAACAGGAGGCAGGAAAGAATCTCAAACGTAAAGCCGACAGAAAAATCGATACTCTAATGGAAGGCTCGGGATATAAAAGGCAACGCACTCTGAATTACAATCAGTCTACAAGAAAAATCGCTAGGAAGAAGCTGAGCAAACCCAACTACGCCGATATCTTTGCCAGCAAGTAGTTTTCACAATGGCGTTTTTGCATGCACAGTCTTGCGAGTGTGTTAAATCCGACATCTTCGTTACGCCTACGTTTGTTATATTGCACGCGGTATATTTTTCGCTCGGGCTTTGATATCACGTCGTAAGCATTTGTACGCGATATTTTTCTGCCGTTTTCTACAAATGTTGGATCCGCATTGTTTACAACCATACTTTTCATCACATCGAAATTCACTTTTCAGAGTTTTTTATAGTTAAGTGTTATGCCCTTAACTTTGCAAATCACGATTTCGGTGTTTTTGTTTGTAGAAAACAGTTTATATGAGTAGTTTTTAGGCCCTCCACTAACAAATTCGGTTATTCCACTGCCGGGACCGTATTCGGCAATTTCGTCTGTCATGTCACCTAAAAAATCACCTACTGGAGGGGCCCATTCCCCTTTTTTTTTAATAAACAATACGGAATCTGTGTCGAAATACAAAACACGCCGCCCTAGCTTCTCCAAAAAACTATACAAAACTAACCGCGCGTTGGCTGTCGTGTAAGCCGCAATCGCAACATTCACGGTGTTTAGGGGCTCGACACCATCCTCGTTGTGCGACCATTGCACAACTATAACTTCGTCGCTTATGTGCACGAGTGAATGAACCTCCTTTGAAGGGTCCGTCATCAAACGAAAGAACTCGAACGCATCTGAAATGACAGAGGTTTTCGTCAGGTTCTCCCGTTGTCCGAATTTCCCCCACAAAGCATTCAGGCACAGCTTTGCGTTATACCGACGCCCGGGGTTTACGCCAATGTCACCCTTGTTCAAATGAACACCCTCTTTTGCGTGATAATTTTGTATGTAACGGTCCTCCGTATCGGTATCAACGCACCACGCCGGAAACCCGCTACTCTCCTGTTTGACTTTTAAAAAATTATGTACGTAATTTGATAAAAGCCCGCCTGATTTAGTGTCGCGGTCGTACCTTGTGATCGCGTACTCCCAAATTTCGTAACCTCGATGATTGTGTACCCCAACTCTATTGCCTTACGCAGCTCGTCAGCGACATAAGTGCCTACAAATTGACGCTCGTCTTGTGTATGAGTGCACGTCGCCTGATTTAGCGTTTCACCACACTCTTTACACAAGACAAACATCAATTTGCCGTGCAGTCTTAAAGGCCATACAGGGTGGTACAGGTTCGAGGGTGGTAGAATGCAGCATTTTACAATGCCTTCGACGGTGGACAAGTCGACGCCTCGGCACTCGTTGACGCCTACATACAATTTAGGGTGCCCTATGGGGTATTTGCCATATTTATTAACATAGGGGTACAGGGAGATCACATCATAATAGCAAATTTCCTCGTCCGGTGCCGCCCTATGGTACAATTTCACGGCATTTGTGCGCCCACCGAAAAAGCTATCGCGAGGGTTGAGGGGCATATTTTTAATGATGTCGATATTACGCTCTAAAAACGCGGGCGGCTTCGTGATTCCGTTTTATATAATTTGTGAAATAACACTCGCGCATTTCAATCAGGTTATAACCTAACCTGCGAATTCTCGCTGATACGGCCTCTGTATTCTCGCGCCGGGTGAACATTGTATAGTGTTTATTTCGGTCGCTAAGCGGCCTTGTCTGGTCTTTGAAGCATTGCTCGCAACCGTGAAAATAACAACCGTGAAACTGGTACACGGTGTTCGTTTCACGACAGAAGCCGTCAACGAGAATTCCCTCAGGCAGTCTAACCTCGCGCCCTGTCCCCGCGTGCTGGATACGCACACCCTCCGCTGTGTACTACCCACAAAAGCCATTTAATTGCAGCAGCAGACTGACGATCGCCCAACCTATAACCTCCACGGGGGTATAAGTCCTATAGTTTTGGGAATTAAAAAATTACGTCTATAAAACTAGCATGCATGCGCTAGCTATAGTGGCGACGCTGTCCTTTACGGGGTGAACGCCATTTCCGAAAAATATTGATGATTAAATGACAGCGCCGCCTTTCTTGGAACGTTGACATCCTGTACACAGTAAGCGACCAGATCACGCTGCATATAAAAAACTACGCCGGCTTCACTTTCCGCATTGTACCATCTAAAAAAAGCTTTCCGGGCCGCAGAAGACATACTGTCAGGACCGTAATACCTGGAATGTGGCAGGGGCCCAACGTAATTTGGTTTTCGACAGCGTTGAAAAAATGAGGAAAGTGACCCTTAGCGTCGTTGAAACCGAATGTCTTCGGTAGATTTGCGAGCGGCATGGGCATAAAATTTAATGAATCTAAAAAGCGTAAATTGTTACACGTTAAAGACATAATTTTTGTCCCCGTGGAGATTATTTGTGGGTTCCATTTCGGTTGATCTTCTAACACAGCCTTTAAAATAGAATGCCCATCGTATGAGCGCATGTTGTGAGCTAGGGCCACAACTGCGCAAGCTGCTTTACGTTGGCGAGATCAGACAGATAATTCAACAACTGTTCAACAGTCGCCTCCCTAAAAACGTGTTGCCGCACTCCACACATGTAACAAATTTGATCCATGTCATTCGGCAAGCAAACATTGCAAACAGTTTGAACAACGCACAAATTTGGGATATGCAGAAACACGTTGTTAGTATTTTCAAATGCAGTGTCCTGCCTGCATTCGAAGTCGTAAAATACATAAAAGTGTAATTTTTCGTTCAATAGTTTAACGTCAGCCTTGTTCCTAACCATATAACAGTGGTGCCTGATGGGCTGATCACTCTTACATTTGTAGCAGCGTTTATATCCACATTTATGATTTGAATTCGCGGAACCGTTACATAGCAGGTTCGACAACGCTTGAATTGTTCGCACACTTGTTTAAAAGATGTCTGTTAAAGCAAGCGGCCCCTCTAAAATCTCTGCTCACAAATGTTGCAAGCAATCATGTCGTTATTTTTAACGCAGGGTGGGCTATCGTGACAACAGGGACACAAATACGGGCAGTTTTTGTGGCGATTCCTGTTGGCTGCACGCGCACGACATAGTTCACAAAAATAATCTGTTGCGAACGCGCCCGTTAAGCTGGTTATGACGTTGTAATGGTTATTTTCGAACAGAAAGTTTAGAACAACCCTATCGTCTGATCTCGCTCCTCGTAACACTGTTTTACCTAACCTATGATTATAAACTACTGTAGTATATTCGGTCAGATACGACTGAAACTCGGCAACATGTTCAAAGCGTACCACCGTTTGTCAAGTCCACACCTGCACGGTGACACAAGCGCGTAGAGAGCTCGTTAAGGGGATGCAAACCTTTCCTCACAAGCTCGAAGTTGTCGTCCTGTCTCCGCCACGCAAAAGCTACCACAAGGGCTTTTGACAAACAGTGGTTGTCGCTATTGTTTATGGCAATTATGCTGTGTTTACGGCGACAAAACTCTTCAAAACTCACCCCCTTCATGCTTTGGCGGTTGTTGTTGTTGCCGAATCCTACAGGCAGACTTATTCTGTCGACATGCAGATGTAGCTCGTCGTGGGCGAAGAAACGTGCGTCAGCACCTTGTCGATTGTGGCCAACATAGCATCGACAGACAGCTGACTTACTTTACGGAAAGAAAATCCAAGGGGTTTGTCGGCGAAATTGGCGTTCCGTAGAGTCATCCCTATTCGGTCCGAGGGCGCAGCTCCCCGCGATGCGTGAAGAATGATTTCGTTTAATCCGTTCTGTAAATAAAATGCAAATATTTACAAATGATGTTTTTTACGGAAAAATTATGTTTTGTTTTTAATGCAAAAATGATGTATTTTATGGAAAAAATAGTTTAATAAGTCGTCACACAAACCTTCAGCCAGGAAATAGGGGTTCGCATCGTCGTCCATCAGCTTGAATCGGAACGCAAGGGCTGTGGCGTGTATATTAAATTTCCTTATTAATTTTGTGCCCTCGGAAATAATCTCCAAATGCCTAAATACTGTGGGAAGCTTCTCAGCATCTAAAAAAAACGGAAAAAAACGCATTAATTAAATATAAAATAAAAATTTGCCAGACTTTAATCACACATAAAGTGCACTAAATATAAATTCTAGGGCTGACTTACATCGGCATTCTGTTGAGGTAACCCCTTTGCACTGCTGTGAACGGTGGAAGGCATTGAGTAGTCCAGCGGTTCCTGAAATTTAAAAAAATATTAAAAACCATAGTTATATTTAATACAAAAAATTGTTAAATGTGCACGTTTTAAAATCACTACTTACGTCTTTCTGAGCGGCTGCACTGCTAAGTATAGGGTTTGCAGCTGCGGCATTTGGAAGACGCCCCCCCCCTCCAATGAAACAATCTGTAATTTTATATAGTTAAGTAAACTATCTTGCTACATCGAATAAAATTAAATAGTTTTTTTCAAAAATAAAATTTTTAAAGTAAATTGACGGTGTATGTTTTAAAATAAACACTTACGCCTTTCGAACAAGAGGGAACGCTAACACCACTAAGCGAACTAGTTGAGGGTATCGACCCCTGACCGGGAAGCTGTAAACAGAGTTTAAAATGTGAATCGTGTCACTACGTTGAAAAACGTACCGCGAAATTATTGCAAATAACGATTGTAACATGAGCAGTTATATAGCCATAATTTCAAAAACATTTTAAATTTTTTATACGGTTAAATAATGTGTATGCAATAATTTTTACTTACCATAGGTTGACGTATTTCAGCTACCCGCTTGACCAGCTTATTAAAAGTTTCCCTATGATCAATAGGGATGAAACTATCACCACACGCAATCTTATGCCACAATATATCATGTGCAAGCAGAATAAAACGATCGTTCGTTAATACACCGCTCCGGAACCAGTCTAAAATGTCGTAAACGGATAGAGTGGAAAAGTTTTCCATGGTCGTTTTTAAAGCAAACACGAGCGAACACACTTACAAGGCGGACAGCGACGTAAGAATGGGCTGACGCTCCACAAAAATTAAAAGTTTCAACCTCGGGACCCCCACCACTCCACGCTAATGACAATGCAATATACACAACGACTTTTAGACGTCACAACAGGCTTTTTCAAGAACTGCGCTTTTAAACAGGAGAAAGCTGACATGAATCAGCTTGTTTTCTAAACGTACAATTGAGCGCATCGCCCCAGGCTAAACCGTTAGAGTTCGACAACAATGCAGCCTGCTTTTGTCCAGGAAACTACTCGTTCTAGAAGGCATTTACAAAATCCAAACGACTCCTACATAAACACACCGATTTGCTTAATTAAAATTTCGGCTGTAACCTATCGGCACACAATCGTAAGACATCAAACGGTTTTAAAATTTTATTTTAAGTGCACGCTGGCGTAATTATTTCATTATCGAGGCTTTGAATCAACTATAATCGATTTTGAAATACCAGCTCATAGAATCACGCAAATCGTTTGTAACGCTGTTTAAAAACGAACAAAACAAGATTAGTCATCTCTGCAAGCCGGAGACTGTTTCTAATAAATAACCAAAACTTCTTAGCCAAATGGCAATTATGAAATCTAACATATATAAACACGCCGATGTGCTTAATTAAAAGGTATCTGTAACCTAATGGGACAACATCGTAATACATCAGGCGCTTTGAAATTTTAATTTTAACTGCACGCTTGCGTAATTATTTCATTGACAGCAACGACGAGAACTATAGCGTTAATAAACGGGCGAATGATAACACTAAATAAGCACGCATGTTAAAAATACACAAAAATCAAGCACCCACAATGAGCCATTAAAAACAGTAACTTAATAATGTTAAAATTCTCACTTATTCGACAAACTTGGAAAAGCATATCTCGGTAATAAACTGATGCAGAAGCGGGATAAAAGCAAGAGTTCCCGTAGCTCAGGGGATCCGGTGCCTGGGTACTGGCCAAACAACTAGGGTTCAATTCCCACTCGGGGCCGTCGCAAAAAGCTTTTTTAAATTAAATAAATGCGAGAAAACCAAGATGGCCGACACCCCGGGAAGTTTAAATTCAAAAATGGGACTTAGACAAAAAATCTGAAAAATTCAAATATTCGCGCGAAAATTCAAAATTACAAAGACAGCCGCGAGAAGTGCGCGCTCAGAAAACCAAGATGGCCGACACCCGGGAAGTTTAAATTCAAAAATTGAACTTAGAAAAAAAATCTGAAAAATTTCAAATTCAAATATTCGCGCGAAAATTAAAAAATGGCCGCCGCGTAATTTAATCGGAAGCTGATGCGTAATTTAATCAGTAGCACATATGTAAATTAAATATCAAGCTTCATATGTGATTAATTAGGTCAATCCGCGAATTCGCGGTTTAATTAGAGCATTTGATTCGCGGTTTAATTAGCGGTTTAATTGGTTCAATCAATTTAATCGAGCATTTTAATTGACCCAATTAAAAACAAAATGGCCGCTATCTACCCAACTGCTCTACTCACGCATTTTAAATAACTTCCCACAATTCTTCAGCATTTGCAGGTCTAAAGTTCCTTTTATAAATTTTATTGACAATTAAAGCCCAAACATTTTCAATGGGGTTCAAATCAGGACTACAGGATGCCAAGGTAATATTTCAATATTGTTATTTTGATACCACTGTGTTATTATTAGAGCGGTGTGGATAGGGCAGTTACCCTCTTGAAATACGAAATCATTCGGATATAATTGTTCCACAGAAGGAAGCATAACATTTTGCAAAATGTCAAGGTAAGCTACTGCATTAAACCGACCATCAATGCGCCAGGCTACCCCTGGACCGAGAATACTTATCCAAGCCCAAACGTTGACAGAGAATCGTCCAGACCTGTTTCGTGGTGACACATATCGTTCAGAAAATCTTGAATTTACAGGTCGATACATCCGTACACGACTATCGCTGCACGATTTAAATAATTTTTCGTCAGAAAATATTACCGTGTTCCAAAAATTTAAAGGTCGGTATATATAATTCAGACAAAATAGTATCCGGGACTGCTTATTTTCTTCTGCTAGTGTATTTTTCTTTGCACTTGCGAAATTTCTAATTTCTGAATTTTTTACACGACGGCACGCTGTCACCCACGATACTGGAAAGTTGGTCTCAAAAACTGCTTGTCTGGCCGTATTGAAAGGGTTTTCCCTCAAATTATCCAAAAGGGCTCCGTCCTGCTCCGCGTTTGAAATTTTGGGTCTTCCCGAACACGGCCTTCTGGTCGCGGTCCCTTCTTGTTCCCACCTCTTCTTTACTCGTAGAACAGTGCTTTTATCTAGCCCATAATGAGTAGCAACCCTTCTTATGGACCACCCCTCTTCTAATTTGGAAAGCACAAAAACTTTGTCTTGTTCTGTCAGTCGAGGCATTTTTACTTTTCAAAAGTTTAAATGCCAGAGTTGATTAACTACAACCCTGATTTAATACAGCAAAAAATAGGTGTATGCGAAAGTTTTGAAAGCAAGTGTACAAGGTTCCTCCAAAAGCTACGAATTTAATAAATTAACATACTATTTGTGGAGGGATTTTAATTAATGTAAAATATGTACAGTAACAATTATTCGGCTATCTGGTTACAAGATGAAATTAGCCGTTTGTGATTATACAGTATTAGTATTACATTAATAAGCATACCTTTGTAACAGGGACATCTTGTAATTTCTGTTTCTTACAACTACGCGAATCCACCCGTTGTTTGCGTTCAACATCAACTGGCTTCTTTAAATGGGGACCGCCATTATAACCCATGTGTAAGCAGGGAATCCAGTCTGGGTTATAGATATCCTCTAAATTCGCTGGCTTTCCTAAAACATTAATCCGTATTTGTATCGGCAACCTCTTGTACCTTTGGTGTAGAGCCTGATGCATTAGCTTACGATATAAAATAGAAGTAAGAGCATTAAAGAAGTTCCTATAGCAATAATTTCTAAGTACATCAATAATAATACTGCAATAGTATAATACGAAAAATAACCTGTAAAACCTACCTGAAATAAAATGCTTGTTACAAACTTTTGCATATTTTAAGTTGCTTTCTGTTAAATCTTCCCGTTTTATAGCAGCTAACCACTTTTCCCTGCGAAGTTTCGACAGTTCATTCTTCTGTTGCATAAATCGAAAGTTTAACGCTGTAGGAATGCTAAAAAATTACACTCTATCGCGTTCTCCATGGCTTCCACACTTCAAGACACAACAAAATTCTGGCATTTTTAATTTTAAAATCTATAAAACGTTTATTTAAGACTACAAAACAAGTATATCAGGCCTATACTATGACAGTTAAATGTAAATGTCCTACGCCGCCATATTAGTTTGATGTGTGACGTCATTCTGGAATGTGTAATAAATGAATAAAAAAACAGTCAGCCCTATATAGATGTACTTACTTTGAATACGCATATATTTTCCTGCGGGGCAAGACCGAATAGCCCAATTTAGCGAAAACACATACTGAACGCATATAATTAACGATAACGTTAAACATTTGTAGGCTACCTCACTGCAACTACTGTACCATCGAACTGATTTGTAAAGCACCGTGATGCACTACCGGTGACATAAATTCACTGCGCATTCAGAGCCGCAGCTTTACTAATCGGTCTTGCCTCAGATCTGATCTTACCCCGAAGCACCTTACTTAAATACAACTATCACTATAAATTAATTGTACCATATCAATATCAACTCAATATAATTGAATTAAAGTACATTAAAAATAACTAATTCTAGAAATCAACCCATTGAATGAAATTTTAATTAAGAAATTAAACAAATGATACTTTAATATTTTATCTACTCTAGTGGGATATTACTTATTACGCCACTCATTTGACATTATTTCGGTTAGGTAATGAAGCTCATTACACCACTCAGTTATGTAATGGCTTCATTACCTAACTGAGTGGTGTAATGGATTCATTACCTCACTGAAATAGTGTCAAATGAATGACATAATGACATTTGCCTACTAAAATATTTTTGAAAATGACAGATCTGACATTTCTCTTAATGCACTTTTCTCAAATTTAGGCAGTTGTAGATAAAATTTTGTACAATACATGTGTGATAATGCTCATTAATATACTTGTGTGCTTACATACACGTATATTAATGATGCTCTTATCCCAGTTGTATAGTAAATAACTATTGAACGACTATCAATATAAATTAATTGTAGCATGTCAACTCAATATAATATAATTGAATTAAAATACATTAAAAATAAGTAATTCTAGAAATCAACCCATTGAATGAAATTTGAATTAAGAAATTAAACATATGATACCTACTTAAATATTTTAAACAACTATCAATACACTACATTAATTGTAGCATATCAACTCAATATAGGTAATATAATTGAATTACGTCCTAGGGGTCTAAAAAACCTGTGATAGGGAACGGGAGCATTCGAACTCGTATTCAATGATCCAGTAAAATTCACCGTTTCTACAACCTTTTTTTCTTTTAACAAGTTTTTATTTCTGGTTTGTAAATATTAACTTGTTTCCGAAGATTATATCTTTGTACGTTGTCGTTACAGACCACTTCTAAATCTGTAAACACATGGAAGATTAGATCCCTTTATTTTAAAATTAATAAATGTTGAAAACCTAACCACTGTTGGACAGTGATTTCCCATCTACAAGGCATCTTTTCTGTTTAAGGTTAAACCCTTTACTTCTATTACAGAGACATTTGGAGGAATGAAATCTTTGAAGGATTCGAGATTGATCTGATCCGGATCCACGTCCTTCGGGCATTTTATCATATATTGCATGTGTATATTTGGAGTGCTCGTATTTCAACCCCTGAAATTAAGTAATAGTGGTAGTTTGAGGTTATATACAATTAAACTCACTTACAATTCCGCGAATGAGATATTTGTAGATAAGTTAAATGGAGATGTGTGACAAGAAATGAAGGTTAATAAAACTAGGGGAAAGATGACAAACTATTATAACTAGTGCCAACTTAGTCATGGCGGTAAATTAAAAAAGCATTTAAATATTAAACACTGTAATCAACTACAAGTTCTATTTCATTGTCACCATTAAACAATATTGTTTAAATATCTTTAATAATTATCAATTCCTTTTATGTCGTTTTATATGTCTTTATTGTAAACATATATTTAACAAATAATCACATAAAGTGATATGGAGGCGCAAAATATAACGCAACCGATACAGCTGTCATCTGTCTATTTTCAGCGACAAGACTTATAGTCTTTAAAGTGGACCCTGGGAAATATGAAAACAGGTGGGACTGGATTGCCTATCGCACTGATAACATTTAGCATCGTCACTAATATTCCTCTTTCACCCGATTATATTTGGGCCACTTGTTACCTTATTTTAAACACTTTTAACTATAAAAGAAACGTATGTACTTCCATTATTATAAGTGTAAAGACAATAATGTAATCGGTTACCGAGTCACACATTTATGTTTTCTGAATTTACTCACTTTTCGCATACCATTTTGCAATGCTGCAGACGTAAAAATTGTTTGCAATCATAACATGTATATTTACTGAGCCTTGTTATTTTATTTGCATGACAGGTGCTACACCGCTTCCTTTTGGCTGAAGTTCCATCTTTCGGATTAACAAGCACTTCTTTCGTTTGTTGCTTGAATCTTGCTAAGCCTACGTATTTGAAGATCTAAAGGCATTCATCTTGTAAGATCACTTCTACGTTGCAAATGTTCATGTGTAAGTTCATTCGCAAGGGTGCGCAAAAAACTTTCTTCTAGGAACTGGATGATGTGTATTACCTATATAGATTATTCGTGCGTTTATGCCGGCTATGTTCAGCATTGAAAAGAATATTACCATTGGCCATCGTCTAGTATTACGCGCTACATTATATGTACCACACATCTTGTCCACAATGTCTACGCCGCATTTTGTGTCATTATAAAAAGTTAAAATTTCGGGTTTCATTTTGTCATCTGTGGCCGAGTGCGGGAATCGTCGCTGTGCAGACTTGACACAAGAATTACATTTTTATTTGGTTTCGGAACATACGATACTAACATGCAATCATTGTTGAATGCGAAAATCCTATATGTTGCTGGTCGTCGCTTTGTATTGATAAACTCGGGTGCTATCCGAGTCGTGTTTTTTTCTTAAGAGTACCCACATAAGAGATTCTCTCTTTTTAATTCACTGACAAAGTTTATGTCGGAAAACCAATTATCAGCTGTGATGTTACATCCTGTCTTTAGTACAGGTGATGCTAAGTGTGCGGGTTTTATAATGAACCCAACTTTGTTACAAGTAACTTAGTTTTTACTGTAAAATCAATATCAAAAACCATAACGTATATTTGACACCTTTTTCAAATTACAGTAAATATCTGACAGAACTATTCTAAAACCGTAGCAACTAAAATATACAAGTAAAACATAATGCTGTCTTGATATTAATGTGGAACATTCTCCCCCCAGTGAAGAACTTCATTATTCATCTTCTATTACAGTTTCCACTTCTAGTCTACATTGTTTCGAAACGGGTTTCTTGTATGTGTTCTTTTTTGTCCTCACATCTGCTACACGTATACGCCCATCTGGACCAGGGTAAACTGCCACTACTTCTCCCATTAGCCAGTGATTTCGTGGTGAGTTTTTATCAACAATGATCACAATATCGTCAGGTTTTATAGGTTCTTGGTTATCAGTCCATTTTTTGCGTCGATTCAATGTAGGAAGGTACTCTTTTAGCCAGCGTTTCCAAAATGAGTTTGCATTTGAGTTGATATGCCTTCAACATTACTCTCACTCCTTTATGTTGGATAGTAGGAATAGAAGCTTTACCCCATATTTCTGCAATTTTTGCCACCACAATGGCTTCTATTTCCTTATAGGTGGGCTCTTTCTTTGTGTCTCGGTCCAGTTTTATTTTGCGACGGTTTCACTCATAGAACTTCATGACATCTTCGTATGTTGGTAACATATTGTCTTTTAAATCACACGTATCACCAAACAATGGACATTTCCACTTTTCACGAGTACGATCCATCTTGAAACAAGCAAATGAGTGCAACACAACCTTTCACTCAAGAAGACGCAGCGCTACTGAAGCCTGAAGGGTGAAGTGCGTGCTAGACGTGTTTGGACGCGTTGATTTTTTCCTCCCCCACCGTCCCCCTCCTCACCCACACCTGTGAAGTAGACCATAATACCTTTCTAATTCGATCAAAACCATACTTATTACTTGATTCTAAGTACCTAATATCCATACGGCAACTTACCTCAAAAACGAAAAAAAAATCGATTTTTTTCGAAACTTTGACTGAAATCCGGAGGCAGAAGGACTTATCAGAATGGAATAATATTTTACACAAGTTAGTTTGAAACCGTTTTGCACCCTTTCCGCGATAATCCCCACCGAAAAGTAAAAAAAAAGTAAAAACGGCCCAGCCTAGTGTATATAGACCAATATGGACATACTTTGATTCATACGGCAGGCCCCCAAGCGGTTATCATTTAAAATTTGTACAGCAAAATTCAATCAGTTGGTCTCATAATCCAAAAATATTGCAAGATTTCTCTAACGTTTGCGGTATATATTGTTTAATGTATTTATATTTTAAAACGAATGATGTGTCTATGTTAGCTTTTGTAAATATGTTCTCACATAATTTGGTTTCTAATGACAATTATGTAAAAGCACTATATATCCAATACTTTACCTTAATAAACTTACTTAATGTTATTTAGAAAATAAAAACACAAATAGTTTTTAATTAACCATATTTATTATTGCACACGAAATATTTAATAAATGACTCTCCATTGTTTTATTTTTACAAAAAGCATACACTTAAATCTAGCATGCAAATAAAACTAATATGCAATTAAATCTAACATTCAGTTAAAGTTAGCGCAAAATGCAAAATATAAAATATTGTCATAAAAAACAGTTAGTTATAAAAAAGAATGAAACTAAACGCAATATAGACACTAGCCTGCTTTAAATCCATAAGGTAATGTATCATAACTATCTTCAAGGTGCCGACGTGTAGTATACTGAACCCGATAAATTTTCTTTTCGGGCTTAGATATAACTTGATACATGCCTGTACGTGCAATTTTCCGGTCGGTCTCTACATACGTCGCCTCGGCATTGTCAAGAACCATGCGTTTAAGTGTATCGAAATTTAGTTTTTCTACATTTTTGTAATTTAAAATTATACCTTTAACTTTGCATACAAATTCATAATCGTTTTTATTGCTTGAGAAAACCTTAAACGCATAGTTTTTAGGTCCCCCGCTAACAAATTTGGTTATGAAACTACCGGGACCATATTCTTTCATCTCGTCCGTCATATCCCCCAAAAAATCACCCACAGGAGATACCCATTCACCAGGCTTTTGGGTCATTAATACGGAATCGGTATCAAAATATAATACACGTCTCCCTAATCGTTCCAAATATTTATACAACTCAAGTCTTGCATTGGCCGTAGTGTATGCAGCCAATACAACATTGACCGTTTTGAGTGATACTATTCCCTCCTCAGGTCTATCCCAGTTTACAACTATTACCTCCTCATCGACGATCATAATTGAATGAACCTGTATTGAAGGATCAGTCATCATTTTAAAAAAGTCATAAGATTCTGAAACAATACTTGTCTGCATCAAATTCTCCCTTTGCCCAAATTTAACCCAGAATGCATTTAGTTTTAACTTAGCGATTTAACGCATGCCGTGGTTCAAACAAATTTTATCCTTTTCTAAGGTTACGCCTTCTCTTTCTAAATATTCGGCTAAATATTGGTCCTTAGCGTTTTCGTCATTGCACCAAGCAGGCCGCCCACTGCATTCTTGCTTTAATTTTTAAAAAAATTCCACATACCCTGAAAATAGACCGCCGGTTTTAGTGTCCCTGTTATATTGAACAATATCGTATGCCCATATTTCATGGAACTCGAGCACGTGGTATCCCAGTTCAACAGATTTTTTTAGTTCATCAGACACATATGTACCAGTAAACTTGCGCGAATCTTCTAAATGGTTACAATCGCCAGTGAAGCTGGTTTCGGCACTTAACCTGCATAGCACAAACATTAATTTGCCGTGCATTCGAAGGGGTTGAACAGGATGGTAAAGATTTTGCGGAGGTAACACGGTACATTTGACTAAACCCTCGATTGTATCGAAAGGAAGTTGCCTGCACTCCTCATTTCCAACGCATACTTTGGGATGTCCTACGGGGTATTTTGAATATTTATTAACGAAAGGGTCTGATGTAGTTTAGTGAAAATGGTTTGCGTGAACAAACCTAATGCACGCGTCGTTACTGGTAGAACGCTTGCCTGGTCCGTGACCTGGATCTGTTGGCTGGAGGCGGCTTTAACTTCATCACCATAGCCAACGAATAGTTCTTTGTTCAGTAACTTAGCAAACTCTGTTTCTGCCTTAGCGTTATCCTTACGTAAAGGGTAAAGGCTACACACATCGAAATACTTTATTTGCTCGTTTTCCTGACATTTATAGTACAGTTTCACCGCATTAGTGCGTCCGCCGAAAAAACTCTCGCGGATTTAATGGTGATTTCCTAATAAGAGCATGATTATTTACAAAGTTTGACGCAACGTTGTTAAATTTTCAAAATAAATTAAATCGGCACTCCCACATCTCTATAAGGGTGTAGCCAGCCCTTCTAATCCTTGCTGCAGTTGCCTCTGTTGCTTCGCGACGAACAAACATCGTGTCATTTTTTACATTTGCTAGCTCTACAGTTTGATCGGGGAAACATACCTCACAACCGTGGAAGTAGCAGCCGTGGAAATTATAGACGGTGTTTGTCGCAGAGCAAAAACCATCCACCAAAATACCTTCAGGCAGTCGAACTTCGCGATTATTACCAGCATGCTGAATTGAGATACCTTGATCGTTCTCGACCCACAAAAACCATTTAATAGCAATCGTAGATTGCCTATCACCTAACCTGTATCCACTCGGTGGAATAATTGCGATCGTGTTTTGTTTTAAAAAATTTCGTCGATAAGCCAAACTACACCCTCCGGCTATCGTGCAACACTCCCTAAAAGGATCTACTCCATTGTCGCTAGTATAACGCTGCCAAAATTCTAGACAAGCCTTGCGCAGTATCTCGACATCTTGAATACAGTACTTGACGATTGCTTCCTGCATGTCAAATACTGCATTCTGAGCAATTTCCGCATTATACCATTCAAGGAATTCGGCGCGACAGGAAGGGGACGTTTCATCAACCATATAAAAGTGTACTGGAGGCATTACTCCAATATAATTTTGATTCTCCATTTTGTTGAATAAATGGGGAAAGTAACCTTTTGTAGCTTCAAAATTAAATGTTTTGGGTAGCTAATGCTACAGGCAAAAAATTTAAAGAATCTATAAATTTAACATTGGGACAGGTGATACACATAAATTTTGTGCCGGTTGCAATAATTTTCGGGGCCCACTTTTTCTGTTGCTTGACAATATGTTGCATAATAAAAGAACCATCATACCCCTTCATATTATGCGCCAGTGCAAAACGTTAGCTATATCGGATAATTTAGAAATATAATCTAGCAAACTTTGTACGGGGTTATTTTTAAATACATGCTGACGAGGACTGCAAATTCTGCAATACTGCGTGACATCTTCAAAATTAATACAGGAATTGCAGACATTTTGTGCGACACATAAATTTGGTTCGTGCAAGAACACGTTGGGTACACCTTACAAAGCCGTCTCTTGTCTTGCCTCAAAATCATAAAAGATAAAAATAAACTTTTCAGACAATTTAGGGTTCTTTTTTTTACCATATAGCATAAATGTCGGGTTGGCATTTCATTCGTGCAGGTTTGGCAATATTTCACTCCGCACGTATGCCTTTTCTGGCGATTTTTCCAGTATGTCATGAGACATACTCCACACCTTTTTAAGGTCTTGCACAAAGATTTTGTATGTTCATCAAAACATTCCTGTCCCCGAAAATCCCTATGACAATTATCACACACGATTGTGTCCAAAAACAGGTTACAGGGCGGTTGTGAATGGCAACACGGGCAAATGTAAGGGTACTTTTTGTGACACTGTTTACTATTGGTGCGGGTTAAGCAAAATTCACAGAAATAACTGGTTGCAAAGGCCGAAGTTAAACTGATTATTACATTGTAATGCTGATCCGCCAATAACAAATTTAATATTTTTCTAGTGGATTCCCTGGGTCCCTCGTAATATTTACTGACGCCAATACGCGAATTATAAACAACAATGGTGTAATTAACTAGATACAGCTGGAATTGTTCCAAGTGTTCTCGTGTGGCCCCATTGCGCAGGTCAACACCGGCATTGTCACAAAGCTCATAAGATTTCTGCGTTAGTATTGGATGACCTGCTTTGAAGGAGCGCAACTATGATTCATTATCTGTCCAAGTTTTGGCCAGCATAAGAGCTCGGGCAAGACAGTAATTGTCATTATTTGCAACAGTTAATATGCCCTGTTTCCTTTGAGAAAATTCTTCAAAACTAACGCCAGTCATTCTGATACGACCATACCCAACAGGCAAAGTAATTCGTTTTACATGTAAGAACATTTTATCTTGAGCAAAAAATTTGGCGTTAGATTGAAGAATTTTCTCCAAGGTTGCCATTACAACACCGGTGTTGAGTTAGTCCACACGGCGGAAAGAAATGCCTATAGGGTTGTCGGCAAAATTATTCCTTAATACTAAACCTATCTTCTCAGACGCCTCTGCACCTCTGGTGATGTGTGCGATGAGCTCATCGAATGCATTTCAATAAGTTAAAACGTCGAACTCATCATATTTCAAAATATTAACTGAGTATATAACGGTGCAAATGTTTGAAATAATTAAACTATCAAGTTGTTTAGAATTTCAAAATTTGTAAAACAGAGCTAAAACTACAGCCATGAATTTAGAGTATGTGTCTAAAAATAATTAAACTATAATCCCATTTAAAATCTATAAATAACTTCCGACGTAAATTTAGAGTGCTTGTTTTCAATACACAATAATAGGTGTTTTATAGTTATACTTACACTAAGCCATATGATGGGGTTGCTCGTCGTATTCACAACCTCTTTGAACTTGAAGGTTAAGGTAAGCGCCTCAGTGTTACATTTTTTTTATCAGCTTTCGCCCCTCGCCCATCAACGTGATGTATTGGAGTCCAGGTTGTCCCTAAAAATAAACGACATTGTTTTATTTTGTAACAAATTTGGATATAGCAACTTACATGTCCTGACTGGTCGTCAGATGTAGTCGGCTTTATGCTAATACCCTTGCTGATTCATCAGCGAGTGTTTTGCAGGATATCACATGGCGTTCGAGGTCGATGGTTCTATTATTCGTTCGCTGTAAAATTATAAAGAAATATATTACAAAACATTTTCCGTAAAATTGATTGTGTATAGTGGTCCAATATGGGTTTATTTTAGCTTGCATAAATCAGAATTCTCTAATGGTTAATTTAAATATAAAAAATGTCGGGAAAACTTACATGTGCTGACATGTCGCCCCATGTAGACGTCTTTGTGCTAGGTGCTTGCCGATTCACTTGCATACTTTCTACAGGCTCCAACATGGCGGTCGAGGTCGATGGTTTTGGATTATTCATCTGGTGATTTTAAAATTGTAAAAAAATATATTACAAACATGTCCCGTAAAATTGCTTGAGTATAGTGGCAGACAGGTATTTTATTTTTAGCTTGCATAAAATCAGAATTCTCTAATGGTTAATTTCAATATAAAAAGTATCGGGCGAACTTACATTTGTTTGCGAATTACCCAGTAGCGAATGGCGTGCATCTTCTTCTTCATTCAAACCACGTTTATTACCAGCAGTTGTCGTAGACGTAGATGGCCCCTCCTGCAAATTGTAATTTTATATCAGCGTTTTTAAGTGACGGCCCTATGTGTTGATTTAACATGAATAACAACAAATGAGTTTTAAACTAATGGTTTTTAAATTGTGGGTACAAAGCCAAGAAACCCTCGTACATTTAATAACTTTTTAAAAATAGGAAATATATTTTTACTCACCGATAGGAATGCAAATGAACGTCTTGCACGAATCCTTCCGACACTTTGGCATAACTCAAAATAAGTAGACTAATATGCAGGTTCCAGAACTACACCCTCGTTAGTTAATTTATGTTGTATGATTTTAAAACCACGTAAAACAAATTCCTCGTTTGTATATGAGCCATTCTTGAAGTATTCAACAATTTGGCAAACGGATAACTCGGAGGGATTCATAGTTACAGTTGAAAAGCACAGAACAGTCGCTTTAACAACTTGAGACAGAATAGGGGTATTGCAATAGCGCACAACTGTTTTATACAAAATACCAAAATAACACGCCATCGCACGACCAACCATGAGAACTGTGACGTACCTAAAGTTCACAGAAGATGACGAAGTAGAAAGTCAGCCCTCGGGCTATAACGTCTTTTTGTAATCACGCCTAGCAACATAAATTTAAGCATGTTCTAGCATTTCAAATATGAGAATGATTCTTGTTACATTTTCGGCCCCCGTGCGTTGATTTTATAATAACCCGTGCGTCATGCCTAATAGATGCATCGACTTGTTAGCGCAGACAATCTGATCCCTGCAGATTCGGTGATATCATAGCAAATTGCTTTGTCTGTGCTAACAACCAAGTTAAAGCCTGCATTTCAAGGCTTCACATTGTACAAAAACAATTATTCATAATTAGCAAATATATGATAAGCATTTTTAAAAATAGTCACGGTTCATTAAATTAAACATATTCTACATTTCTCAAATATGCCATATGAATAATGGACAGACGATTCATAATTGTATAAATACGTAATCAAACTGTTCTAGCATTTCTTAGAAATTTCGCGCGAATTCGTAAGATTCCGCAGCAATAATTAGGATCATACGACGTAATGCCTTTAAAAGTCTATTTTCTCGTTCGTAATTGCTTGCATTTTTCGTTTGAAGAATTACACGAATACAGTTAAAAATTTATTTGACCATAAGGCAGCCGTGCCATTTCAAAGTTTAAAATTTGATGTTATAATGAACTTTGAGACTAAATTTAAACAAGCACATAGACCAACAAGCCATCGAGAAAAGTTTGTTTAAGATTTTATAGAGAGTCCAACAGTTGCAGGAAATAAAAAATAATTCTAGCAAAACCACTTACAAAACCAATTTTTTAAAAATCTTATCAACCTTTTAATACCATAGGGCATAGACGATGCAATTCCATTCTTATAATTTATAATTTTCAAAAAATATTTAGTTTTAAAAATATGGGTGCGTGACGTCAGAGCAGTGAAGTGGCTTTCCGCTATACACATTAAAATCTGTAGCGGCTCCGTGGTGTCGTGGCATACACGGTTGCAGCTAATTGTGAACACGAACGTAGAGGGTTCAAATCCAGATCGGCCAGAGATTTTTTTAAATATAAACATCCATTCTGTGAATGCAAGAAAGAGACAACCAACACCCAACGAGTACAAGAGACACAGATTTACCAGTTCGAAATTCAAATTTGCGCGAAAATTGAAATTAAAACGGCAGTCGCGAGAAGTGCGCGCGCAGAAAAACCAAGATGGCCGAACCCCGGGAAGTTTAAATTAAAAAAATGGAAATGAAAAATTCCAATTCAAATATTCGCGCGAAAATTGAAATTAAAATGGCCGCCGCGTAATTCGAGAAGCAAATTAAAAAATTGCCACCGCGTAATTTAATTAGTAGCTAATGCGTAATTTAAGCAGTAGCACATATCAAAATTAATTAGAGCAATCCGCGGATTTAATTAGGTCAAACCGTGGATTTAATTGGGTCAATCCGCGGATTTAATTCGCGGATTAATTGGGTCATTTAATTTGATACCGTGAATTAAACCGCGAATCAAATAAAAAGTGGAGGGGATAGGTGCCCTTATTCTACTGACAAATGCAGCGATAATCCCACTTCCCGAGAAATTTTTAAGTGGGAGGCAAAACAAAACGAGGTGTATTTCACAGATCGGTTGCGATCGTTGGAGTGTTAAATTCAATTCCTTCGCAAACTGATAAGTCAAGCTGCAAGCTTGAATTGATGTTAATCCATAACACATGCGAGACGCAGTCTCGAAATGAGTCACTAAAGAGAGTTCTTGTTCTTCTGAAAATATTTTTCTGGTTCCTATGTTAGGCGAGCGCTTATACGCTTCAATAGTTGTATTTCTAGCAATTTTTACTGCTCTATGCAGTGAACTTTTAGGAATGCCCGTACTTTTAACTACTTATTGAACTTCTGTTTAAAATGACTTTCCGCACGGCAGCCTCTATTTCACATGCACATGCAGATATCTGTACCATCTTTCTTGGTTCCATTCTATATGGTCTGCAAGCAAACAGTATTTATACAAATTTTTGTTTTAATAATGACATCGAAAAACACACCCCTTGGACCTTGAATGGGACATGTCCCAATGAAGGAACTTAAAATTGTCCCATTCAAGGAAACATTTGCTAATTTGAAAATCGGTTATTTATTTCTTAACCTCAAAACCCAAAACACCGATCTCTGCTTAAAATACGGGCTAAAAGTATAAAGTTTTTATAGCAAAATGTAACCTTACCTCTTACTAAAGCTATTCACGAAACAAACTACGACTAACTGGTTGTAAAAATACTTTTTGAGGGTACATTTTAGAAAATCTTCACAACCGCCACCATCACGCAATGACACATGAGTATCATGTCTGAATGCTCAACCGGTTAAGGGCCACCTACTGG
This sequence comes from Agriotes lineatus, assembly GCA_940337035.1. Classification (NCBI taxonomy): domain Eukaryota; kingdom Metazoa; phylum Arthropoda; class Insecta; order Coleoptera; family Elateridae; genus Agriotes; species Agriotes lineatus. The sequence goes on along the minus strand of CALNHX010002106.1, from coordinate 128,870 downwards.
GGACGTTCGGAAACTATTGCCAAAAGTTTACAATTTTCTTTAAACGCGTCCCATTCAAGGCGACTCTCCCCTACTGATAAATTGTTTGGTTTTAAAGGACAAAGAATTTTATTATGAGATAAAGGACGGTTGGCAACCTTAGACTTCAGTTGTGGGCACGAGCTGGGTTTTGACTGTTGGACAGCGCCCCACAAATTTCAGTTGATATCGCAATATAAATTTGTGCTATTGAGAACCTTTGAAATTATGTATTATTCCATTTAATAAATTAATTGTCACATGGCGAAGCAATATATATTTTTGTTGTTTTTTTGAAGATTTAGAGGCATAGAAAATGGAATATTTCATTTATGTAAGAATCGTTGCTATGGAAATGCTGCTGTAGCAAATGCCTATTTTATTATAAATAACGGGTGTTCATTAGAATTTGTGGTCTAGTCGGCTTTGGAACTGATGGAATCCATTCACCTCAACTTTGTCTTCACGAGAATTCTTGGGAATAGGCAGTCCGCAGTGATCGCGAACTCAAAATTTCTCGTTCTCGTTCGGGTGACATGCGGCTAGAAAAATTAGCGTAAGGGCAGTCCGCGGCGATCGCGAACTTACAAGAGTCCAAATCACCCTGTTAAGGGCATTTATTGAGAGGGATAGTAAAGCAATTTAACTAAAAGGCCTCTAGATCTTCAGAGGTCCCCCCCTCTCACCCCCTATCATCCATCTACAATGGAAGAACCAAGAGCTCACGTGTGCGTATGTGGGAGTTCCTACAAAACTCGTAAGAACCTCAGACAGCACCAAGTGAGATACTGCAAGGTGTTTAAGGCACAGAACCCTCAACAACCCCCGGAAGGCAACAACTGCCACCTATGCGATAGAACCTTCGATACATATGCTGGTTTAAGACAGCATATGAGACTGTCACATGCCCAAGAGTACAATGCGGAAGGCGAGGAGCGAGCTGCGCGAGGGATAATGACGATATGGTCACAGCTAGAACTCTATGCCCTCGCGCAGGAAGAGATTAAGTATCAGGGGCGATCCTTTGAAGTCTGCGAATTATAAACGCCTGATAGAACGTGCACGCAACGAGTACGAGGAGACATACAGGGTCCGGCAACATAACTTCCTTTTTTGAAATGCGCGCCATTCAGGCTGTAGGAGTCGTAGCGGGTTTGGAGTAGTCTAATTTGACAGACGTGGTTCTAAAGTTTTGTTTCCTTTTATGCCAGTCGTCATAATGCGTTGGAACAGTGAGGAGCGTGCGTTTGCTGTCGAGGTCTACTTTTCGAACGGCTGTTCTGTAGTCGCAACCCAGCGCGCCTTCCGAAATCGCTTCAATGTAGCCCCGTTGGGCCATGTCCCTGACCGGAAATCAATTATTACATGGGTCACTACGTTCAGACAAACCGGGAGTGTGACAACACGAAGAACTGGAGTCCCTCGGCCCATCAGATCACTTGAGAGGCTCATCCCAATAAGAGGCGATTTAGAGTGGCCAGCCCGCTCCCCCGATTTGTCCCCATGCAATTTTTGTTTGTGGGGTTTTTTAAAATCCCGCGTTTATGTCAACCGTCCAAGGACCCTACAAGACCTAAAGGCCAACATCCGGGCAGAAATTTCCAACATACCCGTTGGTATGCTGGTAAGGGTCATGAGAAACGCCAGAAATCGGCTTATTCAGTGTATGGGCTATGGGAGGTGTCGCCTACCTGATATGATTTTTAAAACTATGTAAAACAAAACTTTAGGTATCTACCTACATTATAAAAAAAGAATTAAAAAATCTGATTCACAAAATGAGTTTTATTGCGTTTTTAAAAAAGGAAGTTATGTTGCCGGACCCTGTATATATGTCGTGCATTAAATCATGTGGCTGATAACAACTGACACTGGTGACACTGTAAGCTATGTCAAATTCGATGTTAGCAGGTTAGGTTTTGCGTCAGTTTTGACACAGACTGTTGCACAGACCTCACCTAAACCTGACTTTGACGCGTCTACTGATATTGGTATTGGTTGATTTGGGTCAAAGTATCATAGTGTGGGATCATTTGCAACCTTTGATTTTAAATCGTTACAGGCGTTTCTTTGCTCATTACCCCATTCGAAAATATTATCTTTCGTTATATCACGAAGATGTTTTGTTAATTCTGAAAAATTTTGGATGAATTTCCCTAGGTATGGTATAAAGCCTAAAATCCGTTGTACATCATTTTTGTCTTGGGGTTATGGCATGTTTTTGATGGGTTTTACTTTTTCTGTGTTAAGTGAGATGCCTTGTTCAGAGAATTTATGACCAAGGTATGTCACTTCGTTCAAACTACATTTACAATTCTTTAAATTAAATTTAATGTTATTTTCTTTCGCTTTTTGAAATACTTCATTTAAAGTTTTATCGTGTTCTTCTTTGTTTTCCCATAAATTAAAATGTCATTGTTTACACCTCCAGGCGTTGCAGTTAGTTTTTTTGGTAAAAGCGAGGGTCGCGTTAAGATAGGAAAAGGTGAGCTGCCTGCCCAATATCGAAGGCAGCGTTGAAGACACTCGCGAAACAATTGCCGGTGTAAGCGTGTTCCTGAGCGCTCGCGCGTCACGTGAAATATCAGTGCTGCTATCGTAGTCACAGTCATCGATATTTACTTTTACGCTCTTGGAACACTTCACTTGCAGATTTGATACCAAATGGCATCCTAAAAAATTAATATCTACCATACATGGTTGCAAAAGTACAAAGTTTACTTGAGTATTCATCCAGTGGAATATTCCAGAAGCCACTGGCAGCATCTAAAATTGTCAAGACTGTCGCGCCGTTTAGATCTGATTATATTTGATCTATATTTGGTCATTTATATGTGTGTGTCTTTATGGATTCATTTAATTTTTATGGATCCAGAATAATTCTTAAATAACCGTAATTTTTTTAACTAAGACATGCGTATTGACCCAATCTGAACTACCTTCAACTTTTTGTATTATTTTGGTTTCTACTAATTTAACGAGACATTACTTAAATTGTTCTCGTAAGGGAAAAGGTACATTTCTGATTGGTTCTACGATTGGTTCAGCATTTTCTTTTAAGTAAATGTGATAGGTGTACTTACCCTACCTATTCCTTTAAACAAATCATGACGTTTTCAATTAATTTCTTATAATCTAAGTTTACTTCTTCCTGTTGTTTTACTACATTGATTTTCTTGCTATTTACATCTTGTTCAAATTTTATTATTCCTAGATCTATTAATGTATTTAAAGATAATATGCTACTATAATTATTTTCGACAAGAGGGAAGACGTAGCGCAGCGCACAGCAAGTCTGAAATGGCAGTGGGCGGGACACCTAATGAGAAGACAAGACAACAGATGGAGTAGGAAAGTGACCGAGTGGAGACCAAGAATCGGAAGAAGAGACCGTGGCCGTCCGAGAACTAGATGGCGAGACGATATCAGCAGCGTAGCAGGATCACATTGGATGCGAACTACCTCTGATCGAACAGCATGGCGACAGCTTGGGGAGGCATATGTCCAGAGATGGAATGTTTAAATGCTGCAAATGATGATGATGATTATAATTATTTTCTACCACGTAGAATTCTACCTTTTCAATCAGTTTATTTTCAAATTCTAGGTCTATTAGACATTTATCAATTACATCAATCATTTCGTTTGTAAAAGTCACTACAGTTTTATTTGTTTTTGTGATTTTTTGAATGTTATATTCCGATTGTTTTAAGTTGTTAATCGAAACAATGTTGGCACCTGCCTAGCATTTAATCTTTTATTTATACGCAATTCTATACAATAGCTACAACTACTATTTTTATTTATTTCATCAATCGACCAAGTCTCAGAATCATTTTCATTTTCCTCTATTATTTCGTGAATACGTTTATGTTTGCGTTTGCACATCTGAGAAAAATTATTCATTGATTTGTCGTTATTGCATACTTTACCATACGCCGGACATTTATTAATTTCGTGGTTTCTTCCGCATCTGGACCATTCTATAATTTGTTTGTTTTGCTTACAGTTGCTAGATGAACTAGGTGTCGCGTATGCTGCAGTTGGTAGGTTTCTTCTCTGTTGTGCAGGTTTTCGTCTGTATTTGATGGTGGCGACCTCTGTTGTTGCAGTGTCGTTATCTTTCTTCATGTCCTGCAGCTATTTCCTGTAGAGTTCTGTAACCACGCAGCACTCGATGGTTTTTGAAAGATCCAATTTTTCTTTTTGTAGTAATTTTTCCTCTATTGGGTTGTCTTTGATACCTATTATTAACATTGTTTTAATTAGTTCTTCTTGTAGTTTTTGATCTCCCAACTTGCACTGGTGTACTTGGTTTTTAAATATGTAACGAACTGCTCGATGGTTTCTTCTCCTTATCTTACTGTAAAGAGCGTGTGATATTCTTTGTTGGCACAAAATAATTTCCAAATTTCTTTTTCAAGCTGGCAATCTTATCTACTTCCGACTCTTCAAACGTGAAGCTGTTATAAATGTGTAAAGCTTTGTTCCCCTATTAAATGAATTAGTTGAGCGCATTGAATTTTTTCGGTTTCCTTGTCCAATTCGATCGCTGTGGCACATATCTCAAAGCTTTGCCGCCATTGCTTCCAATTTTCTGCCACATTTCCATTGAAATGTAGGGGTTCCAACGTACAGCTCTCCATTTTGATACACACTTTTATTTTTAATTTAAACTTTTTACCTTATTTTGGCACATGCAGGCAGCCTTACTTTGCACTTTATTTATTTGTTTATATCGTTTGCAGGGCCATGTCATGTCAGCTCGAAGTCTCAGTTCGAAACTACTTTATTGTTCACCAGATAATATTGTCGTTGAGCTTCGAAAACATCGTAAGCGACAAAAAGCTAATTTTACAGGAGACACGTAAAACTGTTTTATAACTTTAATTTAATTCATTAATATATTGCTATGGTATATAGAGGTCATGTATGACATTAAGTACACTTATTTATTTACATGAATAAAAAAATGAAAAGTTCAAGACAGTAATTATACTGAAACGATAAGATAAAAAAAAATTAATAATAAATACAAAGTTGGATGTTGAGTATGACAGAATAAAATTCTATTTGTAACAATTTATAAAGTAAGCACCATTCAAATTTATTTATAACTTAGCAGGCAGGAATAATGGTAGTCTAGGATAAGGATAAAAAATTGGAATGATTATTAGAATAACAACTTTGAAAAACAACGTGTAAAATGAGAGTTTGGTGAAAATAAATTTGAAATTTGACCCTATTTATTCTATTTTAAATACTATTAATATAAAAGGGTTACTAATAAATGTGTACAAAACCAAAGCAAGTGAAATATATGAGAAGAAAATAAAATTTAATTAAATAAATGTATGATATGGTATGACTACAATATTAACAAGTAAAAGAAGCAAGAAGAATAAGAATTGGATATAATTGACGGAGTTTACAATACAAGGGACAAGGATTTACATTAATTGGAGGATTATTATTATTGGTTGGAGTTTTTCGTGGACGTATCCTGAGGAAGCGGAGACCCATTGGATTGGAACCAGTTGGAGGAGACCAGTTGGACTGTATCAACAAAGGGGAGATCTTGGAGGTGTTAGATTGTGCTGACGGTTGATGACGTGGATGGAAATGGGTGGACCTAAGGCAGTATGCAGTTAATTTACAATTATATGAGGAAATAAACTGACCCGTGAGGAGCTGGACAGAAGGAGATTGCAGGAGTGACAGTTGTGCAGGGCTAGAGAAGGAATAGGTGATAGCCAGTATCTTGAGGTGTTGCGGATAAGGAGGCAGTTGGATAGTGACCAGTGTGTTGTAGCAAAGGAGTGAAGGGTTACAGGTAGCAGGACAGGATCATACCAAGGTGATTCTGAGTTGGTCTGCAAAGTAAGAAATCCAGGTGGGTGAACACTAAACTGTTTTGAGGTAATTCTGAAATAAGAAATAATTAGAAAAGTTTATTAAGATACAATTGAATACTTATCGTAATATCATACAGTCAAAACCGTTTGTAAGGATGTGGATGTGGTTCGCCAAAATCTAGTTAGTTGTTTGTTATCTTTATATTCTAATATTGAATTATTTTATATAAGTCGCTTGCTGTCAAATATTATGCAACACACAGCATTCACTGACATTAATATGACAGAACAAATTTCGGTTGAATTCTAGGATTGGGGGCCATTTTTTGGGACCATGTTTTTATTGCATTTTTGCACGTTTCAGACAATTTTAAGACTTTTTTTTTTTTTTTTCGAAAAAAACTGAAATTTTTTTGTTAGAACATAATTAAGTAAATAATTGCGACATAAGTGTCAGGATAGGTAAAATAAAATAAATCACGTTTTGGAAAGTAAGAATTAGGTAATTGAGATCAAATAAAGGAACAGTCAATAATAATAAGTAAAGTTTTCTGATAAAGATTCATTGTTGAACAAAAATACAAGGTTTTGCAAGTTGAGATAAAGTTTAATAAAAGTAAATACGTTTTGAGTACAAGTTAAAATTGGAAAATATGGCTGATAAAAGAGTTACAAGAAAAAGCAAGAAGACTGAAGAGGAAAAAGACGAAGGACAAGAAGAAATGGAAGCAGTGACGAGTGGTGCTGAAGTAGAAATGGAGGAAATACAGCACGAGTTAGGTGTACAAGGAGATCAGGTAAGGATTCCGCAAGAACCAACAGAAAAACCAAATATTGATATGGACAAGTTAATGGAAATGATGGCAAGCATGCAACATTCGATGGAGAAAATTGCAGAGAAAAATGCAGCAGAGTTACGGATGGATTTTCAATCAAAGGCAGAGGAAAGTAAGAAAACTACTGATGAGTTGAAAAAGCAGTTACAAGCAATTGCAAGAACTGCAGAAGAGAGTAAGAAAGATGCTGAGGAAAGGGAAAACAGGTTAAAGCAGGATGCTGAGGAAAGGGAAAACAGGTTAAAGCAGGATGCTGAGGAAAGGGAAGGTAGGTTACGAGATGCGATTCAGAGCACTGCAAACAAGGTACAAGAACAAAAAGACCAAGCAGATAAGATGGAAGTGACGATGAAGGAATTAAAAGAAGAATTTAACAAAGTACAACTTCAGAATAAGCAAGAATTGCAAACACAAATAAATAAAATTACTGAAATTTTTGAAAGTTCTAAAGAAGAATTTAAGGTTGAGATGCGAAGAGAATGGAAGGATGAAAGTAAACAGTTAGAGGAAAATTTAACACACATTATGACAGATAAATTAGAAGTTAGGTTTCGAAATAACACTTATGAAAACAGAATTTTGGATGAAAAACAAGAATTATTATTTGGAACTAATGAAATAAATCAATTGTTAGAGACTTGTGAAGATATGGAAAATGACTCTGTGGAAAAGAACGAGGAAGAAAAACAAAATGGAGAAAACAGAAATGACCAGGAAAATGTTGAATTGTACATTAACAAAAGAGAAGATAAATATTGGTGTACTCTGGATGTTAATATTACTGCACATTATAAAAATGGATTTGACGAAGATACTTGGAGGACAAGTAGTAATGGACTTGATAAAATTAGAAATTCTCGAGGATGTGATACAATAATGAAATATAATAGACGATTCATGACAATACAGATAAAGAAGTATAATGGAGAAAATAAATATGAAGAATTAAATGTGGTAATAAGAAGTGTATTGAGTAATATTATGAGGAACAAGAATAGTAAATATTTAAGAAGAAATAAAAGATTTTATAAACTAAATAGAATTACAGGAGGTGGTATAATTAAAGTAAATAAATATGAGAAGAAAATAAGGAAGGAAACTGTTAAACGAAGATTAAAGGAGCAAGTAAAGAAGTTAAAGGAGACACTGAGAAAAAATGAAGTACCGAGGTTTGAAACTGAATTAATGAAATTAAAACAAGCAGCTAAAAAAGCAAAGGACGGTAAAAAGACCATTACAGATGATTTTAAAAGAGTTATGAGATGATAAAAAGAAACTCGGTTTGTAAATATGTAATATAGTAATTTTAGAATGTTAATTAAAGAACCACACGTATTTTAACAATCAAGAAAAATTAGTGAAAATTGAAGACAGGGCTCCACTAGCTATCACAATGAAATGTTACAAGAATTAGAGCTATGGCATCTTTAATAAATGAGAGGGTAATTTTAGATAATTTAGATGTCCTATACAAAAATATTATTAAAGTCAATAAAATAGATTTGCTATCGGCTACTAAAAGAAAAATCTCAACAACGAACAGAATGTTAAATATTAAAATAGTTATTGGTCAATGGGAAGGTGTTGTTAGGTTGTTTATTGTTAGAGGATTAACAGTGGACATGGTGTTAGGAATTGATATCATTCAGAAACTAGAAATAAATATTGATGGTACACAAAGGTGTATTCATTTGAAGGGGTTAATTAAATCTTGGAACTGTACCAGAAGAGTCAGCCAAGAAGATAAGTGTAGCCAATTAGAGAAAATTGGAGGCGCAATAAAGAATAATGAAGGAATAATTGTTAATTATAATATAATAAATGATATTGAAGATAAATATGATTATAAGGGGTTATTGCTGAGTGAATTAAAAATAGGTGAGAAGAATAAACAATTTGCTGACCAAATATTAGAAATAATTTATAAAAATAAAGAGATTATCAATGAGAAAGTAGGACAAGCTCAGAAATACATTCATAAGTTACAGGTTGATGAAGAGAAAAGTTTTAATAGTAAATCTTACCCAATACCATATAAATACGAGGACAGGTGAGGATGGAAATACAAAAGATGGTAACAGATGGTGTGATAGAAGCTTCAAAAAGTAATTGTATCAATCCGTTAGTGGTAGTTAAGAAACGTGATGGTTCTCTTAGATTATGTTTGGATGCACACAGAATAAATCAAATAACTAAACCACAATATGAATCGCCACAAACTATAGATGGGTTATTAAGTAGAATTTGGGATAAGAAGATTCTTACAAAGTTAGATCTGAAAAATTCGTTTTGGCTAATACCATTACATGAAGAATCAAGAAAATATACTGGGTTTTGTATTGATGGTGAAATATTTCAATTCAGAGTGGTACCATTTGGGTTATCAACGTCTTGTGCAGCACTGGTAAGAGCAATGCAGAAGATATTAAATCAATTTGACGACTTTTGTGTGCATTACGTCGATGACATTTTATTGTTTTCTGAAAACGAACAACAACATTTAAAGCATTTAGAAATTGTAATTGAAACATTAAATAAAAATGGGTTAAAACTTAACATATCAAAATGTGAATTCATGCAAGAAAAAGTAACATATTTAGGTTATGAAATAAGTAAGAATGGAGTAACCATAAATGAGAAACGTCTTGAGGAAATTAAAAATTTACCTCGTCCAACTAACTTAAAGAAATTAAGAGGGTTGTTAGGTGTTTTTAATTATTATAAAAGGTTCATAAAGAATTATTCAGAGTTAACGTTATGTTTAGTACAATTACTAAGGAAGGATATAAAATGGCAATGGAATGAAGAGAGGGAAAAAGCATTGAATACCATCAAACAGAGGTTTCATGAAGGATTATTATTAAAATATCCAAATTTTGAAGAAAAGTTTATACTTAGAACGGATGCATCAGATCAAGCAATTGCAGCAGAGTTGATACAAATACAGGATGGGATAGAAGTACCAATATGTTTCATTTCAAGAATATTAAAAGGGTATGAAATTAGATATACTGTAGCTGAAAAGGAAATGTTGGCAATCATATTTGCAATTAACAAATTAAAATTTTATTTAACAGGGAATAAATTTGATATCCAAACAGATAATTCAGCAATTTCATTTTTGAAAAATAAAACTTTTCACAATGATAGGTTATATAGATGGGCATTGTACTTACAACAATACGAATTTGATATTAAACATAGACCAGGGAAGTTAAATGTAGTTGCAGATTTCTTAAGTAGAAAGGATGTACCTAATTATGAGAAACCAAAACAAATTTTAATTGGGATTGAAAAAATTTATCAGGAAGGAAGATTATCTAAACAAGAAGTTTTAATAAACAGATGTCAGAAGAGATTCAAGAATTAAGAAATTTAGTATTGCAAAGTCAAGATCAGGATTATAAAGGATATCAAATTAAAGAAAACTTGTTAGTAAAAGTGTTGGGAAATAAAGAATTGATTGTGTTCAGTAAGGAAGACATGTTAGAAGTTGTTGAAGAAATACATACAATATTTGGACATTGTGGAGCAAGAAAAACTTGGTTAATATTTAGGGAATGTTTTTATTCGAAAAATGACATTAAAATTATTAAACAACTAATACAGACTTGCCAAATTTGTCAGTGTGCAAAAGAAAAGAATTTTAAAAATCAGAATATTGTTAAAAGTATTAGAGTGAATGAACCGATGGAATTGGTAGCTATTGATTACTTATCAAATCTAGTTACAGGACAGTATGGATACAAGCATATTCTGATTATGGTAGATGCATTTTCAAAATTTATAAAATTATACCCAGCGCAAAATTGTAATACTAAACATGTGATTAAGTCAATTGGAAATTTTGAAGAACAAGTAGGTAAACCAAGAAAGATTTTAGCAGACAATGCAACGTATTTTAGGAATACTAGATTAATAAATAATTTGGAAAGAAAAGGAATAAAGATTTGTTTTTGTAGTATAAGACATCCTCAAAGTAATATAGCAGAAAGGTACATCAAAGAGGTAATAAAGTACTTAAGAATTTTAACAAACAAAAATCATAATAAATGGGTACAGTATTTATCAGATGTGGAAGGCTTTATAAATAATGTTCCGAATACAGCAACGGAAATTTGTCCAATTACTTTGTGTAAACAAGTAATTCCGTCAAGACCTTGGAGGAAGGAACAAAGTAATATTGAAATAATGGAATTGTTAGAACAAACTCGAAGCAAATTAAAGAAGATTCATGACATATGAAAAGGAACAGAATGAGAAAATTTTAAAACGGGTACAATTTAAAATAGGAGATTTAGTAATTGTAAAGAAACTGAGGGTTGCTAATCGAAAGGAAAAGATATGTGCAAAACTTTTAAATGTGTATGAAGGACCTTATAAAATACAGAAAATCTTCAATAATAATAATACATACGAGTTAGTAAATGAAAAAGATGGTCACATAAGAGGCAGATTTCACATTACAATGATATATCCATACAAAATGTAAAAATGTAAAGATGCAAGAGTTGTTGTTTGTTCAATGAATTTAAAAATGTTTCTATGGAAACAGAGTAGATTAGTAATTGTTATGAAGTTATGATTTTGTAAATAAGAATGTTAGAAATATTATTGAGTGTTCTTGTTTGGTAGCAGATTAAGAAAAAGATTTTTGTTTACAAAAGAAAAAAAAATATTTTTTTAATCTGAGGAATTATGCTATGGTATATAGAGGTCATGTATGACATTATATACACTTATTTATTTACATGAATTAAAAAATGAAAAGTTCAAGACAGTAATTATACTGAAACGATAAGATAAAAAAAATTAATAATAAATACAAAGTTGGATGTTGAGTATGACAGAATAAAATTCTATTTGTAACAATTTATAAAGTAAGCACCATTCAAATTTATTTATAACTTAGCAGGCAGGAATAATGGTAGTCTAGGATAAGGATAAAAAATTGGAATGATTATTAGAATAACAACTTTGAAAAACAACGTGTAAAATGAGAGTTTGGTGAAAATAAATTTGAAATTTGACCCTATTTATTCTATTTTAAATACTATTAATATAAAAGGGTTACTAATAAATGTGTACAAAACCAAAGCAAGTGAAATATATGAGAAGAAAATAAAATTTAATTAAATAAATGTATGATATGGTATGACTACAATATTAACAAGTAAAAGAAGCAAGAAGAATAAGAATTGGATATAATTGACGGAGTTTACAATACAAAGGACAAGGATTTACATTAATTGGAGGATTATTATTATTGGTTGGAGTTTTTCGTGGACGTATCCTGAGGAAGCGGAGACCCATTGGATTGGAACCAGTTGGAGGAGACCAGTTGGACTGTATCGACAAAGGGGAGATCTTGGAGGTGTTAGATTGTGCTGACGGTTGATGACGTGGATGGAAATGGATGGACCTAAGGCAGTATACAGTTAATTTACAATTATATGAGGAAATAAACTGACCCGTGAGGAGCTGGACAGAAGGAGATTGCAGGAGTGACAGTTGTGCAGGGCTAGAGAAGGAATAGGTGATAGCCAGTATCTTGAGGTGTTGCGGATAAGGAGGCAGTTGGATAGTGACCAGTGTGTTGTAGCAAAGGAGTGAAGGGTTACAGGTAGCAGGACAGGATCATACCAAGGTGATTCTGAGTTGGTCTGCAAAGTAAGAAATCCAGGTGGGTGAACACTAAACTGTTTTGAGGTAATTCTGAAATAAGAAATAATTAGAAAAGTTTATTAAGATATAATTGAATACTTATCGTAATATCATACAGTCAAAACCGTTTGTAAGGAAATTTGTTCTGTCATATTAATGTCATTGAATGCTGTGTGTTGCATAATATTTGACAGCAAGCGACTTATATAAAATAATTCAATATTAGAATATAAAGATCACAAACAACTAACTAGATTTTGGTGAACCACATCCTGAGATAGAGTAATCATGTATATTGTGAATTATAATTCAAGTTAAAGTTTCGATATTTGAATTAGATAAAAATTATCCACACGTATCCACTGCAATATGTTTTGTTTTCTGTGATACTGTATATATAATTTTAACAAAAAAAAAACAAATTGTTGCTTACGTGGTTTTCTCTTACAGATACTTTGTGCAGTGTTGACGGATACGAGGTTTTGATGTTAGTTGTGAAGCAATAAAAAATAAACAACTTTCAGATAAAACCTTTATCCTCAACCGGGCGCAAAGTACCCTATTTCCGCCCGCATGTGCGGGCGCAAAGTAAACCATTCTCGCTCGAGGGCGCAAAGTAAACCATTCTCGCCCGAGGGCGGAAAAGTAAATTTTTCTGACCATGTTTACGTAGTTGCTACGGAAATGCACCTTGCTTTTATTAGATCCTGGTATTATGATTTATAATGTTAATAGTTGGAAAATCTTCACGTATAAAAATAAATCGCACCACGTCTTTCCGGTTGAGGATAAAATTATGTATATATCTCTGGCGCAAAAGCGATTTCATCCCTTGATGATTTACAGCCCTCCCTTCGGTCGAGCGCCAAACTATCATCGCGGGCTGAAATCGCTTACCTTGCGCCCTTGATATATAAACTACTATTATTATTTTAATTTTAATACTGCCAAAACATTATTAACTTAAATATACAATATACACACAACCAAACTTATATGGAATCATCCAATATTTCCGATGTTATTCAGTATTTCTGACAAATTCCGTATAGAAAGTGAGGAGGCCTTTATTATAACGTAGTTTATTAAATTACAAGGAGAAAAAATTACAACAAAGATTTAAGATGAACAAAAACAATAAAAATGCGAAAACTAAAGATATAGGTAGTTGGTTAAACATAAGGTAGATACCTTTTTTCGGACATGTTTTTCACTTTAATATTCAGTGTTACCACCTCTAGCCCTAATACAAGCTGCAATTCGACGAGGAATGCTTCTAATCAACGTGTCAACTCGTTCCTGACGTACGTTTGCCCATTCCTCTTGGGCGGCTGGAATGAGCTGTTCCTCATTTCCTGGAGCATTTCTTCTAGCCCTAATCCCTTTTTTGACACAGTCCCACACATGCTCAATGCGATTCAGGTCTGGTGAAGAGGCAGGCCATTCTAGAACCGTCACAGCTTCTCTTTCTAGAAATTCTGTAGCAACTCGGCTGGTATGTACAGGGGCATTATCATGCATAAACGAAATTGTCTCCCACTGCACCTCTCCACAGCCTAACTATTGGTTCTAGCACCAAATCAACGTACCTAGGAGCTGTTAAAGTGGCGTAGTGGAACCAAAGGAGTTTTATCTCCTATAATGATACTGCCCCAGAACATTACCGTTCCTCCTTTGTATTTTGGGGCAGATCAATTGTTATCACGACATACGTGATGGACAACTTCAAAAACCTTTGTTATTTTCAACAAAACACTTTCGTTATCTTTATCTCTTATCTGCATGAAAATTTTTCATACATTTCGCAATATTAGTAAGAAATACTAGGTGATTCCATATAAGTTTGGTTGTGTGTAATACAGTCTTACGAATGCGGTCACGTGGAATACTTTCTTTAGCTCTTGCAAGTGATAAAATGTATCTCATGATATTTTCAATCTTTCAGGATAAAGTTGTGGCAGTTCAAAAGGTCCATTCTTTATGCGTTGTGGTAGCTGAAGCCATTCATCAGCCACATTGATCTTGTAAAGTATTTCACCTTCTGGTAAACACCTGTATGAGCAGACATCTGTAACTATGGGATCCCCTGTGCCCTTTCCGGATCTAACAGATGAAACATAATGAAGGGCAGAGAAATCCTTGAAAAATGTGTAATCCAGGTACTGAACTTGGTAAGGCTGCTTTGGTCTCGCTTCTTTACAGATTCTGGCATAATCAGACGGAAGGTAGACTTCCTTGTTCTTTAGTTTGCCCTCAATAGTACTGTATACGCTATCAACCTCTATTTGGGCATGCCCCTTTTCTAGATAATGCTGAGTAACTGTGATTTTCTTCTCTTTAGCGAACTTGAGCAGTGCGTTACCCAAAACAGCATTCCTATTCTGGTACGTGCAGCCATCGATGATAATAACCACTGAATTAGCCTTGTGCTTTTCTATTTATTTTTCAAGGAAATCTACCACACATCTGGCAAAAACCGCTGCTACAAGACCACCCTCGCTTTCATTCCACAAATAGCAAGTTACATCTTTTGTAGCAATGTTGTGAAGTGTGCAATTATGCATACATAATTTAGTTTTGTAATAAAGAGCACTCGCTTTCAGCATTGGGCATAGCTTCACGGCCGGGAAATCCATTGTGTATGTTATAGCTGCTCTCCTCTAATTGCCTTCTCTTTTTCCTGATTCTTCTACTCCCTTTTTTTTGTCGTTACGCTTCACATGCTGTGCATAGTGTTCCTGAGACGCTTGTGTTTATATCCAATACGTGTCGCACTGGTCCTTTTTTTTTGTTGAAAAAGTCCCAGGTTCTTGTTTTTAAATATCCCAAGAAACTGTTGTCTGGCCAATGCTTCTCTCCCCTAATTTTGACACGCTTGAAGATAAATTCGATGCAGCTCACATTTTGATTCAATTATTGGTTCTAAGTATTCCTTAGATGTGGAAGCTCGGCAGTAGTGGGATGGCATTTTTGGCAGCCTATTTAAATAAGTAGCAGCAAACTCTTTTTGTTCGTCTCTTTCCACAGTTCTGGGACTATTATGCCTAATTATTGTATCTTGGTCATACCATGCTTGCTTTTCATGACCCAATTTCTTACTGTCCATTCTTGCAGTCCAAATGTCGACAGCAACAAAGTTTTTCATACTGGGTGTAGCTCATTATTTTTTATTTAGATAGAAAGAAAGAAACAAACAGGCCACATAGCCCAATTACATGTTTCTACACAATACAAAAAACAGAACATAAACTAGAACTACACTATAATAGCGCAAAGAAATGAACTACTTATGTAAATCAATAATAAAAATAAAAATATGAGATACTCATAACTAAAAGTAAACACTATAGAAAACCCAATACAACAATACAATGAGAAAGCGACAAAATTAATAATAAGGGTAAATAAAGATAAGTTAGGTAAATAAAATATTGTTGTTACAAAATAACAAACCTAATAATAAAAATATTTTAAAAATATATGAAACAGATAAAAATGTATAAGAGGCAATTATCCACCAGGAAAACTTGGCACCACCAGCTTCCTAAATTTAGGTAGAGTATTGCTAAAAATATCAATGTCCCCGCAATCCTGCCACAGTCATTATAGTTGCGCATAATGCGGTTAAAAATTGAAAAATGACCCATGTTGCTAGAGCTCCTTTTCATAGTAAATAGGTTATTAACTCTAGTAGCGTAAGCAGGGACATAGAAATTTACAGCAGATACCAGAAGCGGAGAGCATATCAAACCATTTAGTAGGTTATACAAAAACATTTGTTCTGCCACGAAACGGCATAAATAATTTAGACGTTCAGTGAAAGGGCGGTATTGAACATTGAATCTGTAGAACAGCAGTCTCGGGAAACAACTTCAACCTCCAACCTGTATACATTATAGAACGGATACTTGCATACTTGCATACTCTATCTTAGACCTCACAAGTGAATTAAATAAAGTATTGTAGGATGCAATGGTAATAAAATGCTTAGATATACGGAAAATGAAACCCAACATCGAGTACGCTCTTTTACATATTTGCTCAATGTGATTTTTAAAAGTTAAGGACGTATCAAGCAATATACCAAGGTCAGAAATACAGTCAGTTCTACGTAGTAAGGATGCTATCATTAACAGAGTAGCCAAAGAGCAAAGGTTTTTGCTTTCTATGAAAAGATATGACGTAGCAATTATTTACATTTGGATTCATCGAGTTATTCTTGCACCATTCAGCTACAGTATCAATATCCTTTTGCAGAGATGCAACATCATTGATGTCGCAAACTGAACGATAAAGCTTGAGATCGTCGGCGTACATCAGGTAGTTGGATGAAATATTTTTTGTTAGGTCATTATTAGAAACAATGAAAAATAAAGGCCCCAATATCGATCCTTGCGGAATTCTAGATCTACAGACGATACTATCTGATCGAAAGCCATCGATAACCACAAACTGCGATCTGTTCAGCACATAAGAGCAGCACCATCTATACAGATCTCCCTTAATTCCATATTCAGATAATTTCGCAAGCAAAATTGCATGATTAACTCTATCAAATGCTTTAGAGAGATCAGTATAGACGGCATCCACTTGATTTTTACTGTCTGTTTGTGTTTGTAAATAAAAAACATATTCACAAAGATTGGTGACTATGGATTTATTCTTTACAAGACCGTGCTGCTGAGAAGTAATGAATTTAGAAAAGTGAGAAAAAGACGGACCATGCACAATTTTTTCAAATATCTTGGCAAATGTGATGGAAATTGGACGATAATTATTAACGAGTGACCTATCGCCAGACTAAAAAATTGGAACATGTGCCGTCTTCCATACGTCAGGAAAAACTCCTTGCTCTAATGATTTTGAAAAAAGTAACAACAATGGGTAAGCCAGTCCATCAGCAGCATGTTTTGTAAATAAAGAGGGTATGTTATCCGGACCTCCACCTTTAATTGGTTCAAGTCCCGATAAACACTCATGCACCTGTTGAATCGATATGGTAATGTTAGACAACACATCAGCTGAGGTGGAATCAGTAAATAATTCAGTAGACAACTTAGGCATATCATTACTGTATACTGTTTCAGAATATTGTGTGAACATGTTGCATATATCTCTGCCAGAGCCAGCAGTGCTATTGTTATAATGCATTTCATTTGGATATACATTATTTTTTCGCTTTTAGCGTAGGACCAGAAGGATTTGGAATCGTGTGTTAAATTGGATTCAATATTATTAATATACCGTAAAGTGGGGATACTTGCAACATTTTCAAAATTCTTTTGTCAATAAGTTTTTTATTTTTTTGTCAAATTTTACATTATTGGTACCAAAATTTTAGTCTTGTGGTCTAGTATCCGATTTTAACAAAAAACTTTGAATAAAATGAATATTTAATATATATTTAAAAAAAAAACCGGGTGTTGCAAGTTAGACACACTAAAGTGGATACTTGCAACAGGTGTCTTTTTTCAGTAGTAATCGCATTTAGGAGCGCGTATTGATTTACTTGCAACACAAAAAATATTTAAAAAAAATAATTTGGGTATTTGAATGGTAGTGGTGATTGTAGATTAAAAAAATGCATTTATTTAGTTTTTTTTATTAAAAATACAAAAATAAACGTATAATCAACTTATAGGAACATATAATCAACTTAAATTCTTATAGGAACATCAAAAAGGAACAAAATGACCCTAAACTAAATAATAAAAAATAATTTTAAACAAAACATATTATGTAAGTTTCAAATGACCGGGAAATGTATAAACTCCACGTTTTGCTTTCGGTGCGGGTAACTTCATTTTTACTTGATTTATATCGACAATTGATAAATCATCAATTTCTGGATATTTAAAGCTATTTTTAGGCAATTTTGTACCTGCGGCCGCTCTTAGAAATTTGCAATACAGTGAATTATTATTATCATTTTCACGTAAAACTTCTTGAACATGACCAACATACATCACGGCCTGTCGTCTCTTTGTTTCAGGAATAAATTGAACCAATATGTAGTCTCCTTCATTGTATTCATTTGGTTCTAAGTTAAATTCATCCCAATTGTCGGAATCTGAATCATGGACAGACATGTGGCTATCCGAGAGCGAACTGTCGCTCTCTTTTGAAGTGGTGGCTCTCGGAAATAATTTTGTGTTAAAATCATCTTCTATAAGATCTTCAGATTCTATTACATTTGTTGCTTCGTCTTTTTCATTTGTATCAAAAGATACACTTCTTCCTGCAATTACATTTAATCTCTTTTTGCGCTTAATCTGCCTATTTTCATCTGGAAAGCGAATCTTTTGTAACAAGTCTGTAAAACTATTGTTTAAGGCGTCTTGATTTAAAGGTGCTTGTGCTTGGCACCAATCTGGCAGTCGCTTTAGCACTTCTTCTCTATTCAGAGGATATATCCCTGTGGCCCTAAATCCTGCTACCAAATTTTCAGGCTTCACTTTTTCAAGAGTTTGTCTTAATAATCTTGGAAATTGATCCTTTGGAATACAACCTTTATTTTTTTGTTTCCAATTAAGTAGAACATCCCTCCAAGCAGATTTAACTGGTCTAAAAAACGCCACGTCCAATGGCTGGCATAAATGTGTCGAGTTAGGCGGCAATAATATAAATCTAATATTATATTCTCTACAGGTACGCATCACCCGATCTGAAAGGTGGCTCGACAAATTGTCTCCTATCATGACTTTTGGTCCATCTTTTTGCCGGAAATATTGCAAAGCAATTTTTAAAAACCAGTCTTCAAATATTGTAATGTCAAACCACCCTGACTTCGACCGATTATATTTCGCACCCTCTATACCATTTTCAGTCCATGTGTCATATAAATGTAGCGACTTATAGACGACGTATGGTGGTAATATATGCCCTGCAGCTGAACCAGCCATCATAACAGACACTGATGTCTTGGACGAATCCATATATCTTTCACTATGACGAGCACCTCGTTTAACAATGACTTTTTGACGACCAGGATCGTCACAAAAATTGGTCTCATCATAATTAATAATATTTTGAGGAGGCACATTTTCAAGACTATTCTCCAACTCAGTAAAATATTCATTAATCATATCACTGGAAACTTGAGCTCTGGCCCGCTTTATGTTTTCGCATAATCTCGCAGAAAGCTAAAATATATTTTTAAAATTAATTAAAATTTGTATAATTATTGGCTAGTTACAGCCTACCTTAGATTTGTGCCTATTTAAAAAATTTCTTGCCCATTCCAAACCTGGCATATTGTTATTTCCAAAACGATTCTCCCGAACACCTTTACGATCCAGGTATTGTTTTACTGTTAACCGTATATCATATGAGGTTAATGGAAACCCCCACTGTGCGGCCAAAAGGATATTATTAACAAATGCTTCCTCCTCTTCCTTGGGAAATACTGGTTGCCTCCCAGGGTTACGGGAAAACAAATTCCTTCTTTTCCGTGAGAGTGTTGATGGGTCAATTCCGAATCTCCGGGATGCTTCCCGAATTCCGGAACCATTTTCAATAGCCCGTAATGCAGCTTCCAAAGTTTCGTCGGAAAAATTTCGGTACGATCTACTCCCTAACTGCTTTTTGTGTTTTCGGGGCATGTTGCAAGTTACCCACTTCTGGACATGCAATTAAAAAAAATATATATTTACAAAAATCTTTTAACTTAAATCAAAACTGGGTATTTAAGGTTTTAGACCAAGCATCTAAGCACATTATATCCAAATTTGATACAAATCCCACTGTAAATAAGCTCTGAACAGGGGAAGTTATACAGAAACAATTTAGAGCACTTACCGTAGACGACGAAAAATCCCGCCAAATTTATCGTAGTAAATTTTGTGCAGCGCTATACTTGCATACAAGTCGACCTACCGATCCGTACTAAACGTAAACACGCAAGCGGTTGACGCGCGGCCTAACCTAGGGGAGGGGGAAAGCAAACATTCCACCCGGTTCATATTGTTGCAAGTTATACCACTGTTGCAAGTATGCCCACTTTACGGTACTTGCGATAGCACTCTTTTTGAATTTGCTTTACGCGCGACCTAAGTATGCAGTACGCTTCCAAATCATACGGTCGTTTGTATAATTTATATCTACGATCATATTTAAATTTTTCCCTGATGGCTTTAATTAATTTCGTTGAATACCAGACAGGATATTTACCATTTTTAATCGTTTTTGAGGGACATGCGTTTTAATAATATCCCAAAGTACAAGATAAAATGCATCAACAGCACTGTTACAATCAAGGTTACAAAACAAAATCGACCAATTAAATGTAAGCAAAGTACTGTTGATTGCAGGGTAGTCACCTGCTAGAACACAAATCTATAGCTATTACTACTAGGATTTAAAAAAGCCGGGCGAACAACCATATCTAAGACTATATGTAACGGGGGATGATATGCATCAGTGGGTGTTAGATAATCAGACGCTGCAGAAACCGAAACGCCTTCTAAATTCGCAAGAACTAGGTCCAGCACTTTATTGTTTACCATATTGAGCACATAATAATTGTGTTGCTGCAAACCGGAAAGATTAATTTCATTGATAAGAGGTCGAAGCAGTAGTCGAAAAGGGGTTTGTTTCACACCCAGTAGGGCTCCATTGAATATTCGGCAAATCCAAATCACCTACCACTATAATTTTACAATTATTAAGCGCCAGGGCATTAACACTATTCATATGCATTTCATATACAGCATTTGGCGAATTAGGAGGAACATATATAACGCACAAGTTAAGGTAACGCTTATCACCATATGTCACCCTTATTTGCACCCAAATGTCTTCATTCATGGTTTCCCATTCGACTCTACGAGTACATCTGATGTTTTTTCGCACAGCCACTAATACACCGCCACCTGACAATTTGGCCGCGTGCTAAAGGTCTCTGTCCCTCCGAAATACGGTAAAATTTTCATCGAACAGCTGAGCATCGAATATATCCGCTGATAGCCAAGTCTCAGTTATACAGATAATGTCACTTGTAGTAAGGAGATCATTGTTGAAGAATTATTATTGATGGTTAGGCTATAGTGCAATGTAACTTTTCTTCGCGATTGGCTGTCAGGACCTTTTCTGACTCGATTCCTTTCTTTAAAACGGGTCAGACTGCTTATATACACTTTCCTTTGGTTCCAATCCATGTTTTGCCAAAATTTTGTAAACAGAGGTCCCCTGTCAGCTTCTAAGATGCCTGAACATACTCTTGTCTTTACCCTTCGACACTCATTGCTTGAACAAGGTCAACCCATTTTCCTTGCTGTTTTCTTCACACAGATTTTTTTTCCAGCCTGGTCCTTTTGAACACAACATACTCTTTGCCCTTCATACGTTTAAATTTATTTTTATACCAGTGCCACTCCTCAGGTTTGCCGTTCGCATTTCTTTTTTTTCTATGTAGGTTTGCTTCGCGTTCCTCTACTCCGTTTTCAATATCAGGGGGATTCAGTTGGTTAGCAACGTCGGAGTCACTGTCAACCTCATCATCGGAAGGCTTGAAGCTTGAATCTGAAACGACATCGTCAGTACCTTCTGTACAATTTTCGTTTTCCACACTTGTCCTAGCTGGAGTTGAAGGCACAGATTGATCTTCCTTATGTAGATCTGCTGGTTTATTATCATCATGAATATCGGCATCATTGGTATCGAAAATTCTGAAAAAAATAATTAGTATTTATGATAAAAGTTAGAGATGCTGCATGGATAGTGTTTAACTTACACTGATTCATCGTCAGAAGCTGCTTGAATATCGCCTTGATCGTTGGCACTAGAAGGAAAAAATATCCAATTGGGAAGAACACCATCGTGAAGTAGACTGTAAAAATAGAGTAACGATTAAAAAAAAAACATTACCAAAAAGCAGTCTTTTACCGTTGCTGCAAAAGTAAAAATTATAAACTCGTACTCACACTGATTTTCCTTTACCAAGCTCTAGGATAATATCCATATTTGGGGTCTCGTCAAGCTTCACAGGATTAATATTCCCTTCTGAATTCCCTCTAGCTAAGTTTAGCAATTTCCATCATCTAATCGTTGGAAAAATTATTTGCGTATGTAAGTTAAACTATTTAAAAATAAAAAAAAATTTTTACCAACACATCTCAAAAGCTATAAAATAAGGCTAGTAAGCAATGCTTTTAATAAAAAAAAACACGTAAATTTTGATAATTGAAACGGCATCAAAAGCGAAACTTAATGATAATTGAAAGTGCGTTAATCGTACACAACGCTAGATTAAAATATGAATAATACTCACCGAAAATAAAGTAATAATTACAACACAATGCCGTACACAGAATGAACACCATGGGTACACATCGCCGACATAGCATTACAGTCGCTTACGTGTTTGCATTGCCGAGTAAAACGCAAGTGACGTTTACGAGGTTTTCGTAGCTCAACGACGATATGTACATCAAAATGTTTAGGCAACCAGTGTTATAACTACTTAAAAGGCTAATTACCCTGACACATCGTATTATATAAGGTGAGTAATAATGAGCCTGACCAAATTCTTGATGCAACCAATATTAAATTTTCATGTGCTCATTATTCCTCGTGAATCACCCTGTGTATTAAATTGAAATGACTTTATACGTGATAAAATAAAACAGTTTTTTTCTATAGCAATTGTTAAAGTGTGCTTTAATCGACTCAAAACAAAAGGTCAAGTGTTACTTTAACAGCAACGGTAGATAAAGTAGCACTTTAACATAAAGGGTAGATAAAGTAATTAAATTTTCTAACTGTTATTTAAATTAATTATTACAGCTTCGTATTATCCTAGCAACCAATCTAGCTACTGAGATTTTAAAATACCACTATCAATTCAAGCGGCAAGTAGGACTCTCCATATATACTATTTATCGTGCTATTTCCCATGTTCTCACCTTAAGTGAAACACTCAGTATATCTAAGATCGATTGGGGTTATAGGAAATCCAAAATCACACATTGCAATTGCGTTCTGAGTAAATTATTCTTCGATTGTTTCAGACAATTACATTTTCAACCTGGTGAATTATTATCTTCTCGTAAAGCTTTCAGCCTGTAAATTATTGGGCTTCGTGGTATTTTGTATTACTTAGGAGCCTGTCTTTAGTTCAGCTGTTTCGATTGTACTTAAGAGATAGATAAATCTAGTGTTTCCTGCGAATACGGAGCATAAGGGTGGCCTCCAAATTTTCGTCAATTTGTTCCAACCATGATCTGAAAAAAAAACAAAACCCGTTGATGATATTGATAAAGAGCGCAATAATTATATAAAAATATCTAATAAATTATTTAGATGTTATTTGGCAATGCAACTATCATTTTTTCACGAAATACAAACACACCCAACATTGGTCCACCATAAAAAATTGGTCCAATATTGTATGCCCAATTAGAATTTTTTACGGAATAAATATTAATATAAAATCACAATAACAACACATGGGGCATAATAACTAGGTAACTTAGTAAACTCTAACTTACCCAATTTTCCGGGTGAACGAAAGTCTGACAACTTTATAAAATATCACATTTTAACAGCAATGTTGACCCGACTCATAACCTTAAAATTCTAAACTGAGAACTTTCACAATTTGTCACTTGGTGGCTGAAACAGTTGTAAGTTTATTATATATATTATATAACAAGTTGCTTATATAACAGCATTGGATTGTATAAATAATTTTTGAATTTTTCGCGGCTACATGTACCATTTCCTTATATTTTTCATCTATTCTAAGTCTATTCATAATATTTTCCTTTCTCTGTCGGCGTCTTTGTAATGATCAGAATTTCTCACTTTTTGCATAACTAATCTTTTTGCAGAACGTTGTGAATATGAACTCGTAATTCTTATTCTTTTATTACTATTGTGTACATTACAGTCAACTAAGTTTATCTCATCACCATAATTGCCTTGACTATTCAATTCACCTGTCATCTGTCAAAAAGTGACCAATGAAAATCCAGAATTCTGACGTTTCTTTACCAATCAAAAAAATATCAGCGGATATATCTTCCTAGAAGGTATTCAAGTGACTATTTTAAACAAATGTGATTTTTATTAGAAAAATTCAATATTAGTGTTCTGTTACTATAGAAATTGCGTAGTTTGTTGCTAGATTTACTGAAAACTAATTTGAAAAAGTAGTTTGGTTCATTAAATAGTCTCTCGAATACCATTCTTAGTCAAAGTTAAGTAGATTATTTTTGCGGTGGTATCACTACTCATGTCCATTGCGCTTGGGATTAGGACTCGTGCTAGCGCACTCGTCCTAATCGTACCAAAGCGCAATGGACATTCGTGACACCACCGCAAAAATAGTCGACATAACTTTGACTACTCATGGTATTATAAGTGATTATTTTCTAGATCTTCGTGTATGCTTAGCTCATTCATTACTTTGATTAGTTTCCACAATATTTTCTTAAAGTATAAATGGGGTAATTGAAAATGCATATGAACTTTCACTACTACTGTTAAAATTAGCTGCCATTAATTTTATCATATTTTCTACACCATCTAAGGCACATGCAACGGAAACCCCTTGTGCGCAGTGTACCTCATCATTGCAGCTGTGATGATCAATCTGCCAATATTATGTGTCAACTTTTATTATTGCCACAAATTTTAGCTGAAATGTGAAAACGTAGTGTTATAGTAAATAAAAATCTTATTAAAACAGAATGAAATTGATTATTGTTTAGCACCCCTTGCATTTCATGATAGGTGGTGACTGGAACGCAATTTATTCTTCGGCGCAAAGCTTCTAAATCGTCTAGATATACTTCAGCAGCAACTAAATACGGTGGATTTGTAGCTTGATTACCAAGGTTTATTATTGATCGCTGATATAAAACGTTGCCAACATTTAAAATAGCGTCAATTACGTTTGCATTCCATTGAGTTGGGCTCTTTATTAATAACATACACAGTGCCATACCTCAATTACTTGTGCACTGAGTGTTTTTTAAATCACCAAACCTGTCATTATTTTGGCTCCTGACACTATTGTAATTAGAAAAATTTCTCCCTTTGCATTAAAATGTATATTTTGTAAATTTTTCTCACCATTGTAAATGAGCTAGTATTTCCAAATAGGTATGTATAATTGCAATTAAATATACACTGATATATGCTGATAGGAAGGTGATCCGTCATGGTTTTAGCGGAGATGCCTTGATATGAGCAGCGAAACTCAATAGTCTTCTCCACGAACATTTATTTTAAAGTTAAAGGTGGCGACATGTTTCGAAACCATACTGGTTTCATCCTCGGACCCTAATGATCATCTACAGAGGCATATAGTTAACAATGATATACATAATAAAGAAATTCAACTTACTAGTGGTAGAAGCACATATTAAAATTGCGGTTAAAATGAGATTAGATTTTAAAGGTTGAACACGAGGTAGAAATAATATTAAAAATATACCATATTGGAGAAGAAAAATTCATTATCCAGCAAACTACGTTATAAAGATCGTTAATACATCAAAATATAATATTTAAAATTAAGCAAGTAAAGGAGAAGCTGCCATTGAAGACGTACAGCTCTCAGACTAAAATTAAAAGCGAAAGTAACTACCTTACAATTCGAAAAATCCCTAGATTCAATGACAATGAAATTACCAGAGAGGATCAAAAAGTGTAAGAACAAAATGAAAGTCAAGTAAGGCAGGAAATCAGCAAGTAAAAGACAAAACAAACAATTTAGTTTTCAAGACAATGTAATTGGTATCAAAATCTGTGACTTCATTGAGTCTGAATTCATTATTATTGGACATAATTTCAAAAATTTCAAGTAAATTCAACAACATACCTTTATTAGCTGTATGCAAAATTTTGTAATCTTTATTAGGATCAGAGTTGTGGTTGAACTCCAAAATTGAAGACCACCAATTTCTGAAGGGAATTGGTAAGAGAAAAGGAAATTTGAAAATTATATTTAGTTAAAATGTTTTTATGAGCATAGAAATTGTACCATAATAAGGAATTGAATAAAAGGTCTTATTTTCATAATTATTGATAGGGGTTAAGTTAGTTGAAAGTTTTATTCTGAGTTTATGATAAATAGGTAAATTAGTTGAAGAGGATAACCGTTTTTAGTGGCAATAAATTTAATGATGTTGAATTCTATATTGAAATTTTCTGTTGAGATAGGAATGGAAAGTAAACGTCTAAATAAAAATTGTTTATGGGAGAAAGGATGAAAGAAAGAATAAGGGATAGTATGGTCAGTACAAGTGGGCTTCCTTTAAATACAAAAATTTAAAGATTTAATTATGGAACTACTGTTTTTTGTGATCAAAATATCTAGAAAAGGTAAAGAGTTATTGTGTCCAGTTTCAAAAGTAAATTTAATATTGTGATGTACTGAGTTAAAGCCAAGTGATATAATCATTAATTTTGGGGTTACTAGATTTGAAAATAACCAGGATATCATCAACGTATAGTATTCCAACCAGAAATTGGAAAGCTATGTCAAATCAGGCCAGCGTTGAGAACCGTAAATCACTTCGTAATTTAATTCATAAAATCACTGTTTGATTGTTATTCAGTGACACTTCTATAATAACCTTCAAATTTGACAGATGTAATGGGAAGTTTGGAAGACAGATACGTTTTTCAACATTGTCTATGCTACTATACGGTTTTAAAAACTCAACTAGCACCTACTTAAATCATGCACAATGTTACAATGCCTTAACAAAACAGTTACATGTACAATTTGCAGATGAACTGTCATTACTTGAAAGCTGATTGACAGTAGAATATTATTTACCGATTGTATGAAACCAACTTGGACATCACTTACACTTTTCATGGTGTACTGGATTTTAAAAAGCTTTCCAACTTTTTGTTGGAATACTATACCTGCCCCAGTAAATAATATTGTGAATAACATGATATATACTGATATTATAAATTAAAAAGACCCCTGGTTTTGGAAATGATTTTAAGAAGTGAAGAGTCGGAAGAAGGTACTCTATATAGATCTTGCGCTGTGTTTTTTTTTGAGTACCAAATCCGTGTGTTGGGAAATCTAATAAATTAAAAAGAAACTTAAATAAAAATTTGGGAACAGAATTGCTATATTAGTCACTTACTACTACAGGCATTTATAGGCTCTATATTGTAGTAACATTGAGCCCTTACTTTTTGTTGTGCGGCGATAAGTTATGTAATAATAATATATTGAAATAAATAAAATAAATATTACCACAGTTACTATACAATTGTTTTAATTTGAATAACTGGCTCTCGCAGGGTTAATTAAACATTATGATTGTTTTATTGAAATGCAATAATTAATGCTATGTTTCCCTTTTTATATTTTAATCATTGGCAACTAAATCAAAACAGACAGACTTGGTGAAGTACTTTGGCGGAAACTCTGCCTAGTCTTCCTCGTTGTCTAAGATGCACGACACACTGCGCTGGACTAATAGAGTTTTGCACTCCATGACCGCTAGTCCGACTCTATATAACTGATAGATGTTACCCCAAGCTGGTACATTATTGAATTCAAATAGTGCTTAGAAAATAGTTGTTGTACCGAAACCAATCGCTCGGGTAGTGACACACAAAGTGATGGCTTTAAATGTGTTAACTGCTTCAAGCCTTTCGGCTGCAGTTTGGTTGTCCTTGACGCCCGGGAACAACTTCTTGCAAAGCTCTTCCGCCAGGTCGTTTTCCGTGATTCTAGAGGTTCGTCGGAACCCAGTAGCACGTTGTTCTGGATAGTTCTTGCGGGTTGGATTTCCACCGCGTCCTTTACCGCGACCTCTATTCTGAGTACTTTCGTAGCATTTGAGAACTCAAATCAAAGGGGTTGGTGGTAACACCGTATAACGTTTACTCTACTAAGACAAATGCACTTTCAAGCGAGTGACAGATAACCTCTAAAATTGAATGTAAACAGGGCTTTTCGAGCATACAAAATTCAGCGTAATTTGATCGCAAATCGACCAACAGTCAACAATTGCACCTCAGGTAAACAATAACAATGCAATTTAACGAATTAAGTGTTTTGAGCTAACCTGTATTTGTTTTATTGAGGTTATAGGTGACGCTATCCTGCAATTATTTTACTTTCTGCTGGAAAATTCTTCTAATTCTGCACAATTTGGTGTCGCTCCTCTCGTAATTTCCTTCTGAAAAGTTCCCTGCGCCTGCTGCCTGTCTCTGGACCACGAACGATGTCTGTCCCAGCTGCTACACGTTGCCGTGGACCTCTCGGAGATCCCTGTCTTTTTGTATCGGCCCTTCAGCTGCATTATCAATTGCTGACATAACTACATGAACACAAAACCGCTGCATAAACTTTTTAAACTCTTCGTAACACCTCTATCCTTAAGAAAATACACTATCATGTCTTCACGTTACAACATTAACATGTCAGTCATCATAAATTAGATACGTTTGCCACACTGTTCACCAATAATTAAAAATAAGCTGAACACAACCCTGCCGATACTGTTTCATTTAAATACTAACCTCTGCTAATTCAATTACAGTCATTGCTAATCATGTCTTATGTAATTATCAATGTTTATTTGTGACTTCTCGTTGCAATAAGTAGAATATCAAATCTGGGCTTATTTGAATTATTTTTTATTATTCGTTCGTGTGCAATGCAACCAGAATTGCTGTAAGCATCATACCATTACAATAAAATGGTCGAAGAACTGACCGGTCAAAATGTTTCATCGTCGAAGACTGCCATGTTATGGATAAAAGTCGTATCTACTAAAATAGTAAAACTGAGTAATTGAAGATTTAACATTGTTTATTATGCCGACCAGTGTTTTTCCAGTAAGGGAAACAAAAATTTTTTATACTATTTAATTTTTAGTGTAGTATTCTAATTCGTACTTACTGTTTTTATATCGTAAATAGAAAAGTGTGATTTGTTAGATACTACATTTTTGCTTAACAGTGTTACCTAATGTACAAATGTCTATTAATATTAAAAGTCGTAACTACATGATTTCACCGAAATGTTTTTTCTCATTATATTGTAAATCTCTTCAGCATCCTAAATATTGATAATACTAATAATAAAAAACTCCTACTTAAAGCACTATTTATTAGGTACCCTAAGATAGTAAATGGAATTAACGTATTAATTTAGTATGAAACTAAAAGAAATTCTACAGAAAAAAAGGTAAAACTCGTTTAGACTTCTCTATCCAAGTTATTTCCATCTGATACAAATCTTCCCAAAAATTCATTCATTTTTAGGTATAATCCTAGTTTTGCTAAAAGTTCTTGTTTTGGTTGCAGCGGAGCTTGTAAAAATTCACCAGGAACCTATGCAGACCATATCCTGCAATTTTGGGTATTTACCTAATCGATGAGATAGAACCAAGCTTCCTCGTAAAAGAACACTCCATCGTTATTTAAATTGTTGTTAAACCAATTGCATGGATATAAATGTAGTTTTTGCTTTAATGTCCTTAGACATTTTCCATAGCTTAACCCTGTAATCAAGTATTGTAATACATTTAATATACACGGCTCTTGACGAAATACACACCTGTTTATGGAAATAACTGTCTTGATGATTTGTAGGACTGCGTTCCATGCGTGCCGGTGAAAAGTGTTGATTTTCAAGTGGAGTTTGCTTTATCAACATTTCTCGTTGTTTAAAAATGATACAAACTGTCGTACATGCCTGTTCAAATTCTCATAATTAAACTAGATATCGGAGAAACTATTAACACATTCATTGATACCCATATTAATTGAATATTTGCATTCACCATCATTCTTTGCATTGGTCATTTCGAAAATGTTTTAACAAATGCTTAAAAATTAAAAAACACATTTTTGACTAATTATAAAATCACTGTAAAAGGAAGTTCTTGTTGTGCATAACACCAGATTTTTTGTATAAAACAGAATACCGATACTGCGCTTGTAACTTCACTTAGTGATTAAATGTAAGACAAGGGAAACATTTCTCGCCAAAATAACAAGTGGCACCAGTAGTATGTTTAAACTAAGGTAGACTACATTAAATGTTAAAAACATTAAGGCCTTCCCAAGTAGTACAGACGGTGGTGTCCACTATTGGAGCAATTTGTTTCCCAGCTTAAGTAAGCAGCTGAGCAGCTGAGTGTTGTCAAAGTAAAACATGTTACAACATAACCTAATTTATGTATACTACAATTTTGTTATTAAAAGAAAATATACGGTAAGGATAGCTTTAATAAATGTTAAACATAAATATATTAACGAAAAATTATAAAGATATACAATTTAGAATTTTTTACTGAGCGGTTTGTTATAAACGATTTTTCTTTTCACAGAATCGGTTTGTTCTAAGAATATGTTGTCAAGAATAGGCTGTGCTACTGTTTGGATGATTATAGTACACAGTTCAGTTTTATGCAGTAAACAACAATTAACGAATTTTCTGTTAAAGAAGGACGATTCAGCTCAATTAACTGATTACAGGTTCTCTTACATTTTAAGAAAGGCAACAGTTCGAGCATTAGATCCGAAATTCCTTTTACAATTGGTACAAAAACTTGACTAGGATATAGCAAACCTCCACGATGGCCCATTTATAAACTTTCTATGCAAAATAATATAAATATAATTTTTTGTGTATATTTTTTGTTTATATTTTTTGGTTTATATTTTTATTCTTTCTTTTAATGTCGTTTAGCCCCTTTCACAACTTACGTAAAACATTAAACAAAAATAAGAACGAAAAACGTATTTATTAAGTACAAGGTTAAAAAAAGAGTAACAAAACTGCTTGTATTATTTTTAGATTTCATTTTTGGCCAGTTTCAATAATATCGTCATAGAATGGCCTCTAGTCTTCTGGAATATACTTAAGTGTGAACGTTATATGATTTATTTTAGTATCCACTACTGAAATCTGGCTCCTATATGCCCTATTTGCAGGCATACTTATAGCGTGCCGTACGTGCTTTTCAGTAATTTTAAAATAAAAAGTAGGAACGTTCAAAGGACTGTTGATAAACAGTGAAACAGTGACGTACCCAGGTTTGGAGGCGTCCTGCTTAAGGCGATGGAATTGTGACACTGAAAGAGCCTGTTTTTCGTTTCGTGGTATGTTTTTTTGTTCGTCTTTAAAGAAACAGTATTTTTTTATATATGGTAGGCCACCAGTTTTTAAAATCCAGGATATACTATTTTTAGCCTCCATTACAGTGAATTTTTACTAGCACTTGAAGCAATAATCAGTTCTGTGAATTCATGGACAGAAAACGTTCTGTAGTAGCGCTTGAATTGTTTTTTAATAATTCCAAAATCTTAATCACCCAGCAAGAATGAGTGCCCTCTGTTCAACTTTTTAAATCTACTTTCGGCTAGAGCCATACACATTCTAATCACTGTGTGATTTTTATTTTGTCCAGGAAAATTGTCGTAACATAGAAGCAAATCGTCTATCGTTGCTGGTACATAATTTTCAATACATACAGTGCAACAAAAATGGACACACCTCATTGGGACCTTTGCTGGCTTCTCCTTTATGGTAAAGATAGAATAAACTTTCACCTGTTTTAAAATTGTGAATTCCAAACACATTACCACTCAGTTGAGTTAGGTAAAAAAATCTGGCGCGGTAACTTCGGGAAGGTACAAATATTGCATACACTCAAATGATAGAGCTAAAACATTATCCTGAGCTTTACAACGATTTCCGGCTTCCTCTAGATCAGTGGTTCCCAAACTTTATTTGGTACGGAACCTTTCTACAATGTATAAAATTTCGCTGAACCCAACGATGAAAAAAAAATTATATATGATATATATAATTATGCTTTATTATGCTTTATTACACATTTTTGTGCCCCACATACGTGGGGCTTACAATATTTCTTCGTTTGTAAAAAAAATCAATGAGAGGCATGCTGTTGGTTGAATATCAGACAACTGAATTATCATATCTGGTGCAGCATCCAATCTATTTCTGTACTTATTTTTCGTACTCACATACGCAGAAAATCCGGATTCGCAAAAACATGATGTCGTAAAGGGAATTAATTTACTGATTGCCTTCCTGGGTTCCTGGCTAAACGAAGATATTCATCAAAGATTTCACTCCAAAACAAATCCAACGGTACTTCTTGAAACTTAACTTTGAGTTGTTCATCCGAAATTAGTTCTAGCAGCTGTTCGTATTCAATTGGCAGTAACTCTTTTGGTTTTTTAGTCGTATTGAAAGGATTTTGCAGCCACAAATAATCTTCACTACTATTCAGCAAAGTCGAAAAATATTCTAAAAAAGTTTCAGACAAAGTGCACAAATAGTTTTTATTTTTTAAACACATTCCAAAGTTCTGGAGTCAATGAGTCTGCGAATGTATTTGCGTTTCGGGGTTTCGGCGTTGGCGACGCGGAACCCTAAAATTTTTTCGTGGAACCCTAAGGTTCCGCGGAACCCACTTTGGGAATCGCTGCTCTAGATACTTATAAAATTTGTTGGCTCGGCGTTTATGGACTAGTAATTCAGTAACAGCAGCTCGCTTGGCGGCATCTCCAAGGAAATAACTTTTTCAAAATAAGAAATGACATTTATAATTTTAAAGTTATTAATGTGGAGAAAATTAATGTCAAAAAGAATTTGAAATTATGTGAAATTTCAAGAATGCATGATTTTAATTATTTTTTGAAGAATAAAAAATCACAAGTCGTAAACATGTTTATTAATAAGATAAAAGTTTTTAAAAAAACGTTTCGCAATTTTAGGTTGCTTCATCAGTTGTACAAATTAGAAAATATTGAGAATACTGGAATACATTTCTGAAAGGAGCAAAATAAATCGGATTAGCAAATTCATCTATCTCCTGCAAAAAACCTGTATACTTACATAAAATTATATTGTAGGGTAGTACTTAGAAGAGTTTGTTGAAGGTATTATATTATTGTAATAAATTATTTGTAAAACACTTTAAAACTCATAAAGCATTGTTTAGTTACGCTGGTGACGTACACAAATTTACAAATTAAAAAATTAATTAAAATCAGTAGCACATGTAGATCAAAAACAGCCCCTTGTAGGGGTTAATACTGTTATATGGAAATATTAAGCTATTCATTTCGCTTGGTATGAGAGTGCAGGAATGCGACAAATAGTTGAAATTTGGATAAAGGCATGCAACGTTGTTTCCTAAAAATATTATCGCGCTGCGCAGTCGGTTTGCAAATATATAGTATGTTAATAATTTAGACAGGGTTGTATTAAGGTTAACATTTTTGAGTTTTGAAAATTAATAATAGAAGGAAATAAGAGTTAAAATCCAAAAGTTGATTATAAATTTGAGAAAAGCAACACACGACCTAATTTATTTGAATAAGTTGTGGTAAATAGAGCTTAAATTGTCAATGTCAGTTTTGTAATTAATGGTAGTAGGGCTTTTTTGTATTTCAATCATTTCCAGGCAAAGGCGTTTTTTAAATTGCTCTCTCTATGCAAGACAGTGGGTGTATTAAAATTGAAATTATGAAAATGTTTAGTTGAATGATCAGTTAGGGCTGTTTTATTGGAAGAAGGTGAAATGTTATTAACTTTGACTGAGTATTTACGTTGTTTTATTCTATTTTTTAATAATTGCTTCGTTTGAGCAATATATGTAGCAATACAATTGTTACAATTAAGTTGGTAAACAACTTGAGATTCCACGTTAATATTAGTTTTGTCCTTTAAATTAGTAAAAAACAAATTGACTAGGTTATTCTTGTTGTTAAAAGCTGTTTTGATATTATATTTTTTAAGTTCAGTTTCAATTTTTTCAGCAAGTTTAGGAACATATTGGATAGATACATATTTATTTTGTGGTAAGTTATTTGAAATATTAAAATGATTGCCTAAGCAGTTAGGTTGTAGGGCTATGGATTGATTATGTATGTTTTGGTTTTTAATTTTTTTAATTCGGAAATTAATGTGTTTTTTGATAAAATCAATTGGATAATCATTACTAATTAAAATTTGTGTAATAAGTTCTAAGTTTTTTATATGAAACTGTTTTGAGGATAAATGAATAGTTGTGTCAACTAAACTATTTATGACGCTAATTTTATGTTTGATGGTTGTGTTAGAGTTATAATTTAAATATCTATTTGTTGTAATGCTTTTACGGTACCAATTTGTTAAAATTAAACCATTTTTTTGTCTGAACAGTGTAAGATCTAAAAAATTTAAAGACCAATTGGAATTCTCGTTTTCAATAGTAAATTTAAGTCTGGGGTGTACATTATTAAAGAGGTTAAAAAATATTTGTTTGTTTAGAGTGTCTGTAGCCATTATGATGTCGTCCACATATCTTAAATAAAGAGAGAAGTTGGTGTTTTGATTCAAAATAGTAGTCTCGATATCTTCCATTACGAGGTTAGCAATTGTTGAAGAAATGGGTGAACCCATTGCACATCCAAAAGTTTGAGAATAAATATTATTATTGTATGTAAAGTAAGTGGTGTTTCAAACAAATTCAACGGCGTTAATAAATTCATTTAGTGGTATGTTTGTATGTTTTTTAATTTTATTCCAGTATTTTTTTATAGTGCTTAAGGCAAGATCAATTGGTATGTTTGTGTATAAGGAGACAACATCTAAAGAAAAAAGAGTATGATTAGGATTAAGTTTAGTGTTATTTATATGTTCTTTGAATTTCCATGAGTCTTGAATGCTGAATTTATTAAGGGAAGTTATATTAGTTAATATTTTTGAAAGATATTTAGATAGATTGTAAGTTGGGCTCATGTAAGAGGCAACAATAGGTCTTAAAGGTATATTGACTTTATGTAATTTCGGTAAACCATATATTTTAGGCGGAAGTCCGTTATGTGAGATTAAAGTTTTATATGTTAATTTGTCAATGAAGTTTTTATCGAGAAGGTTTTTCACTATTGTATTGTTTTTATTTTGAATGATTAATGTAGGATCTTTAAGTTCTTTTTTATATGTATTAACGTCGCTTAATAAATCAGTCATTTTTTCATGGTAGTCAGATTTAGTCATAATAACAGTTTTTTGTGTTTTGTCTGCAGAAGTAACAATAAGGTTTGTATTGTTGTTTAAAAAATTTTTAGTTTCATTAATATTTTTAGTGAGTATTTTGTTATATTGTAATTGAGTGAAACTGAGATTTTGTTGATTATTTTTATTGTTTTTAAAATTGGTCAGGATGTTGCAAATATTAGCGCGAATAGAATTTTGTTCTGTTTGTGGTAAATCACTAATACCGTTTTCAATATTACAAATTATATTTTCGACTGGTAATTTGGTTTTAGGGTTGTAATGTTTGAATTTTGGACCTAATTTTAAAGTATTTATAACATTTTCTGGAATTTTAATATTAGTTAAATTATGAATAAAGTTGTTAGGATTTTCATTACTAGAATTAGTGTGCAAGGGATGTTTTAATTTTAAACTTTTTGACATTGTTTGATTGCCATTACTGGGAAATGACTGGTTAATTTTAATTAGTTGGTTAATTTTTACTTCCTTTTACTATAAAGGAAGTATTGGATTCACTCCAAAAATTCGAAATTGAGTTTTCAACAGATCTTCACGTTTTAGAGTCCCCTGATCCCAAAAAACATATTTTTTTTCATTGGTCTGTGTCTGTGAACAGAATATCTCAAAAACGAAAAGAGGTATGGCATTGAAACTTCATATATAAGTTTTGTGTACTATGTAGATGAGACAGCAAGCTTTTGAAGAAAATCGCATAACCGGAAGTAGGTGTTTACTCTTGTGATTTTTCAGTTTTTTTCGATTTTTTCAAAAACGGCTCTAACGATTTTTTTTAAACTTTACATTTTTACTACATTTTTAATGTGTATTGATGTGAAATAGGTGATTTTCCAGTTGAATACTTCTAAAGTGGGTTTCTTTTGTTTTTTTTTCTATTTTTTTTATTAACTCCTATTTTAAATAAAACACCCGGTATATTATTACATTTTTGAATTCACCTTAAAATTCTAGAGAAAATTTGTCTGTTCAACTAACACTCGATTTTGTACCGTTTTTGTAGAATTTGTAATTTTTGAAAATTTTTAACAAATGGTTAAAAATTAAAAATGAAATTTTTGACTAATTATAAGATCACTGTAAAAGGAAGTTGTGTGAGTGTATCACACCAGATTTTTTTTGTAGCAATAGTACCTTTTCTGTTGCCGAGCTCCATAGCTCATTGGCTAAGCATTCTGGCTACTGATCTATGGGTCGAGAGTTCGATCCCCGATCTCGGTGAGGT
The DNA here is from genome assembly GCA_940337035.1 of Agriotes lineatus. Classification (NCBI taxonomy): domain Eukaryota; kingdom Metazoa; phylum Arthropoda; class Insecta; order Coleoptera; family Elateridae; genus Agriotes; species Agriotes lineatus. The sequence continues at coordinate 92,249 of CALNHX010002106.1, read as the reverse complement.
TTTTAAAAAATTTAAAAAATGCAGATGAAAACCTCTACAGAATGCCATCATTCGGAAGTGTCTGCCTGACAGTAGCCAAGACGACCGAGATATTTTTTATTGATTGCTGTCATTGATAAAAACGTAAAATCATACTTCCTAAAATTAAATTTAGTATTTTACATTTTTAATTTTTTTTAAATTAATTTTTGGTCATGTGACCTATACGCAAAAATTATCTTTCAAATTCCGTAATAGGAAGAGGGGTTACGATTAAAAAAAAACATTGATGACATCATACCTCCTACACGGGTCACCCTGTATGTATAGATTTTATTTGAAAAATGCTCAAATAAAAATAGATAAGTTCCAGCGCTTTTTCCAAAAGTTATTCTTTGAATTTTTAACGAATTTATCCACTACTTTACGAAAGCACTGTATATCAAAGTATCATCAAGAAAAGTTGTTCAAAATGTTAAACTGTGGTCCATGCAAAATTTCAGAAATGTCGTACTACTTCCACAAAAGCACTTCATCTACTGCACACGGTTTTATAAAACTAAGAAAAAAATGTTTTTTATCTACTGCTCGTGAGGGCTAATGAAGACCAATCCAACATTTTAGTATTAAGATTTTATACTTAGAATTAATTAAAGAATCGCTCTATCTGAAGATTATGAGCCATTTTTAATACACCCTGTATAATACCTACTTTATTTTTTAATGCCGCGGATAAAGTTATGCAACTCAACATACTATTTCCAATGTAATCTAGATTTAACCATTTTAATTGTAACAAATATAATCCAGCAAGACATGAAAAAATACATTACGACGAAAAATTAAGGGATCAACAAAAAAACAGGTTAAATATCTCTGGTATTTTTCTAAATTGTCCTACGAAACGCATGCACGAAACAAATACGATTATTACTATACTAGCGTGCTGCACTCAAATTGGACGCGAAATAATTAATTTGATGCAATTTGTACAAGAGTGATCCATTTTGTGTGTAGAGTTAATTTTGAGGTTAGAAAATCCACATTAAAAAAAGTCACTTATAAAAATGTGAAAACCCTACTACTGGCTTACTTGCGTCGCTCTGAGTCTATTGAGACTAAAATCAGCCAATTCGGCCCACGGGTTCGCTCACAAAGTGGCGTCAAGCGATCAAGCAAGCAACGAAATTTATTATGTCGGATGTTTGATCATAAAACTTTCTAATTAGAAGGCTAACGCCCGTATTCATAGTCGTTCGCCAGCGGATCGCCGGCGACTCGCCAGAGTTTCCTTATGAATAGTATGTTGGCGGCACTGTACGTCTATGTCAAATTCGAGGTTAGCAGGTTAGATTTTGTGACAGTTTCTGTCAAAACTGACTGAAAACCTAACCTGATCACCTCGAATTTGACATAGACGTACAGTGCCGCCAACATACTATTCATAACGAAACTCCGGCGAGTCGCCGGCGATCCGCTGGCGAACGACTATGAATACGGGTGTTAGTGTTCAAAAAATAAGAACTTTAGTTGAAGAACTGCAAAACGGAGTCGTCTTGCACACGTATGCTTAACAGTTAAAATGTGACTAACGTTTCAATAATGGCCGGTAATGTGCAAAGACGTTTTTGTCTGAAGTAGAAGTAGCTGCAGCGGCACGGCTTGAAAAGGGCTTTACTCAGCTTGAAGTTGCAGAAATGTTTCACGTTGTGCAATCTGTAACTTCCAGAGCCTGATATCGATTCCAATTGACGGAAAGATGTACTAAAAGGTCTGGTCAAGGTCGTAAGAAGAAAACGTCACAACGTGAAGATCGCTATTTAACCGTAACTGCTAGAAGAGAAAGATTTGTTCCGCTCGGGCTTTAAGAAATAACCTCCAAAGAGCCATTGGAACTAGCATTAGCAAGAATATGGGATTAAGAAGATTGCACGAGGTAGGCTTAAACGCAGGACTTGTGCGACAGGACCTGTCTTAATCCCACTGCACCGTAGAATTTGTTTAATATTTGCATGTGAGCATTTAAACTTAACGGATGCAAAATGGGCTCGTGTTTTGTTCACTGACGAGTGTCAGTTTTGCTTAACAGCTAATGATAGAAGAGACAGAGTTTGGAGAAGACGTGGAGAATGTTATGCGTCGTGTGTGATCTTCCAGGTAGACAGGTGTGGTAGTGGGTCAATCATGGTGTGGGCGGAAATAAACTCGGAAAATCATACTGGCATTGTCATTGTAAATAATGGGAGCTTAACTGCTGCAAGATATAGGGTTTCGTCCAGATGCATGACAAAGTTCGTCTCCATGCAGCTAATATCATAAAGGAATACCGTAACGGCGCTTGAAGGCCTCATTACAACCTAAGAGATCTATGGGAGAACGATCAAAGCATTACCAATACCACCGCAACGTTAATGAAGCTGGCTCAAGCACTACAGCAATAATGGGTTTTCATACCCCACGAAATGTTTAGGAGGCTCATTCCAAGTATACCCTCTCGTATGCAAGCTGAAATAGCTGCAAGAGGTGGAAACAGGGTCCCGGGTGGTGTAGCTTGAACAAGCGTCCACGTTCGATCAGCAGAGTTAAGCAACGCTCTCTCTGGTCAGAACTTGGATGGGAGTTCCACGGCTGCATCGCTCGGCGCCTCGTGGTACGGCTATCACGGAAATAGTTGGTCCCGGAAGTCATACTAACATCATGACAGTCGTCAGTGGGGGTTGGAAGTCCCCATAAAATGTACAGTGACGCCTATAATTGGCCTAACGGCTGTTGGCTGAGTGCTAAATAAATAAATAAATAAATAAACACAAGATATTGACACAAGTAAATTTGTTTTTGTGTATTTTTTTTAAATTTCATAGCGTTCCTTATTTTTAGTGATTTAAGGTTTCTATTGTTTTGTCAATATTAGACCTTCACGTTGAATAATGCTTTTCCATTTTAGTAATAAGAGTCCCTTCTCTGTTCTGTATGAGTTTGATGTCGATAATAATAAGAGTAAATAAAATATTAAAGCTTTTCATGTTGATCCGTTAATTTTGCGTCATAGTGTATGTGTCTTGAAGTTAGGTTATTTTAAGTCATATATTTGTTTAATGTTAATTACTCAGTTATATTTTATGACTATTTTGACACTTATATTCAATGGAAAACATATTTCATTTTATGAATTGATGAAGTAACTACAAAAATTTAATGATAAGTTGACACTGCCAGGCTGAACCTTCATTAGGATCTTTGATTCACAAAATTAAATTTAAGTTGTCTAGTATAATTGAATAATAGTATATTATGTTACAGGGTTTTCTGATTGCTTTTCACCATTTACCAATTGTGTTTCCCCACTTATCGAATAAAATTCAACATTTTGTCAAATGTTTGTTTATAATGGACAAGCTCAAGACATGCGGAGTACCAGGTACCTTAGACACCAACTGCTTTGGTCATATGGTCAAAGTCCTACTTAGAATTTTGCCAAGCCTAAGGAGTTCCAACCCTAGCAAGGGATCTTTTACATGCTACACATCGTAGTAACATGGGACCCACAGCTTTACATCATTCCCGAATGATGGCATTCTGTAGAGGCTTTCATCCGCATTTTTACCATTTTTAAAAACCTCACCGGGACCGCGGATCGAACTCGCGACCCTTAGATCAGTAGCCAAAATGCTTAACCATTGAGCTACAGAGCCCGTCAAATGTATTTCACTTTTGATCAAACAAGTTTCCTTTGTATCAAAACAATTTCCATTTGTGTCAATTGAGTTTCCCTTCAACATCTGTCTTAAACATGGAACGTGGAAGAAGGCAAAACAGCAAAATAAGCAATGAGGTGCGTGGGTTAATTATTAATTCAATGAATCGCGGACTGTCTTCTGGTGCTGATGGAAGAGAGTTTAACGTCAAACCGAACAGAGTGCGAAAACTGTATGCAAAACATTTGCCAACTGGACAGCTAAGTAAATTATCGGCAGGTCATTGAAAGCAGGTGTTAACGGCTGCTCAAAAGGAACGTATTTGCGATTGGATCTATCAAGAATGCACATTAAGTCTTATGATAAAAATGTTTAACTGGATGACTAAGTTTGTGAGTTTCAATTTCAACTATTAACCGGGCACTGAAGGAGTGTCACTATTCCATGAAATGAATAACTTACGTATAGTTATGGTAGTTGAGAATATTCTTAAGAGAATGAGAATATTCGGAGGCAGAAAATTTTCTTGTAATAAAGTATTGAAAGCAAAAGAATATTCTCGTAATCTAGAAAATTCTCAAATATTAAAAGGACAAAGTGAGTGAGTGAATGAATACAGAAAATTGCTTAGCACAACTGTGGCTATCAGGGGAATCCCAGTGTTTCTATCTGCAGGGTATTTGGGTGTTGACCTGCTGATTCGTGATCACATTGTATGGGAATCCCAGTCAGCCTGTTTTGTTCATGCATTCCTTGTGCTGTGAGTTGGTGTATCTACTGATTAGTGTATTAACAGTAATGCGTAAATTAGCATTATTTTGGAGATTTATTAGTCAAATTGCTGATATCAATTATTATTAATTATTCATGATTTTTGTTTGAATAGTAAAAATCACAGTGTCGCAAAATATATATATAATAGATACAAATATAGTGCAAATTGTTAAATTACATAATTTAGGAGAGGTTTGAGTTGCATATTACAAGTTAATTGTTTTTAATTATTAACAATCAGTTAAAGGACTATTTTCTTAACCTATAATTAATTGAGGAGTTATCTTTCAAAACGCAGTATTTGATAAAAAGTTGTTTTTGAGTAAATTGGCTTTTTCTGCCGTTGGTGCCTGACCTGTTTCAGAATATTAATTCTGGAACCAAAATTTAGTAGGTGTTGCGGTAGCTATATTAAGCCTAAAATGAGAAATCTGTTTTTGAAAAATATTGCTGATATGCTCCAAATAAAAAATAAAAGCTGCATTTTGAGTGCAACAAATGAAAAAACTGCAATTTGAACGAAAATTGGTATTACTACTCCATGTAAAATGAACACAATTATTGATAGTAACTTTTATTAATGTGGTCTTACAAACACTACAAAATAATATAACATTTCTCGGACTTATGCTATACTTGAAACAGAAACAAAATTCTAAATTAAAAAATTATTAACAAAAAAAGCTCAAATGTGCAAGCGATTGTCTTCTTCTTCACATGCACAGTAGTCTGATTCTTCAGACTCTTCTTGGTTTATATCGCTAGCGTTCAAATTTTCCCCATCAATCTGATCTTTATACCACTTCAAATCATCGATTGTCCTCCAGTTTATTTTTTTATTATTTTCATCAACTTTAGAATACGCCTTATCCAATAAACTGTCAATATCTTTCAATTTTTTCGCTTTAACTTCTCTACCTAATGGTACTTTTTTTAATTTAAACGTTTTTAGAGACTTTCCTCTTTTCAGTAGTGCAACTGGCAGAGCCACGTTGTTTCTATAGTACTGTTCTGCTCTTACAGTTAAGGAACCATTTTCTCGTTTTTGAATACAAATTCTTTTAGCTGCTCTAATGTCTTTAATTTTGTTACAAGAATCACTGAGTTGTTTTATATCAAACAAGGCCCAATCGTTTCCTAAAACCCTTACGTCACCCACTTGTTTAAAAATATCCCAATAATCCTCTGATCTTAAAATTTCGGGCTTTTTCTTACTTATTTTCTCAACTCGTCCAAATACTCTGTCCGCAGGTAAAAATGAATGGCCGCGGACGGGAAAAATTAACAGTATTTCATTAAGATGTTGAGGGCCTGACGTGCACAACCAATGTTGTAGCATAAACACAATCACAGAATTTTTATTTTGCCCTCCGCATCCGTCACAGTATAATCGAAGGGAATGGCAATCCGGTGGCAATAAATTGGGTTGTATTAGAAAATCATAGATAGCTGAGCCTATTTCAGTGGAGCCCCTCCCTGCTTGAGTTTCAAGCCACGTATAAAATACTGGGGTTATTCCTCTTAAATCCGTAATGCAAAAATTATAAAGTGCTAATTGCGAGGCATAGAAAGCCTCTTGAATTGGCAATTTGGGTAAAACCTGTACTTGCTGCAAATCAAAGCAGTAAGCAGTACTATTTTCTGGGCTCTCCTTCATAATACTATGAAACTGTTTAGCAGACAACCTATGCAGTCTTAATTGTAACATGACGGCATTCTTTTCTCTTTCGTCCCGTGATAATTTCCATTGATTTTTTAATCGGTAGCACAAGCTGCACACGTCGGTAGCCGGCGAACCAAATCCAATATTAAAATCGCTGATAAAAATTCTATAAAAATAGATGTATTTAACCTTTAAGTTGTCAGGCACTGAAGAATTGTACATTCTACACAATTTTCTGATTGTAAGCTCTGAGGATAAGTAAATCCGCTTAGACTTTTTACGATTGTAATGGGACTCACGACCTTTAAGTTTGCCAATAAACTGCTTAACTGAATGTTTCTTTTGTTTAAACGATAGTGACCGACGATCACCGCCTCTTTTGTCTTTCAGTTCTTCGCCGTTTTGTAACTTCTTTGATAATGTAAGAATTCTTCTCTGTGAAATGTGCAATGCCGCGGTAAAGAACTTCTGACACACATAATGACTCTTTTTCTCATTATCAAAAAATCTATATTTTACTCGTACATTTTGAATTCCTTTAAACTTTTTATTTTGCCTCTTAAGAGGAACAATTTTTAACAGCCGTGCAATTTTTTCATCCTGCGCCGCCTTAACCGGAACACGATAGAGTATTTCCCTAGCTTTACGTATGGCCTCATTACTTATTGTGTTACAATTGTATCTTTGTTTGCTATGATTGCAAGGTCTATTAAAGTCCTCGAGATGTGAATAATGATTTGAATATCTACGAATGAATAACTATGTAACTAAAGACAACATAACCTAACATTTCACACGTGTTACCTTATTTCCTTTGCCCGTTCTCTTTTTGTAAGTTTACGTCCTTTACGTCGTGCACCTGCGTTCCCTACTTGTACTTCTATTTCACCTTCATTCATTTTTAGGTCTGATGCCACTTACTTTCACATACACGCAATTAAAACACAATTACGCAGACTACGCGTTGCTGGCTACTTGCAACCTACAAAAACTGCGGTTTGAACGTAACACCTATAGACAAATACAGCGTTTTGAAAGAAATCTATACTTTGCCTTCGTTTTTATATGGTAAATATTGCGATTTGAAAAATAACGTTTAGTCCATGAGATCTAGCTACTTTTAAACCATACGACCCCATCTTTTGTTCGAATTTGATAGTTCGGTTACAAACTGCGTTTTGAAAGATAGCTCCTCTAATATAAAACTTGGAAAGTTTAAACATTCTGAAGGCAGAAATGCGAAAGAATAATTTTTGAGAATATACTCAAGAATATTCTCGAGAATCTTCTCGGTAACATCCTCACTACTTACTTGTCAGAAAGAAGAAATACGTCAGATGTGATACAAAACCGATTTGAGTATGTTATACAGTATAACAGGATGATTTACGAGAGAGAAAAAATATTTTTTAAGGATGAATTTGGAGTTCAGGTCTACTCAAGAGTATCTTTTGGTAGATCCGTTAGAAATACACCAGCTCATTTAGGGAAAACTAAGCTAAAAGGTCGAAATTCTTCTATTGCAGCAGCAATGAATATAAATTCAGTAATTTATTTTAAATACAAGATGTACCCTACAATGCAAATCACTTTTCGGAATATCTGGTAACTTTAATTATTGATCATCTAAGTAACGATGGTATCGAAAGAGCTTTTTTTGTGATGGATAATGTTCCTTTCCATAGAAGTGCTGAGGTATTAAAACTCATTGAAAATCATGGCCACTATTTCGTATTTCTCGAGGGGTTGACCACCTGGTAAAATTGTGTACACTAAAATTGTCAATTGCCAACAATTACCAATACATTACGAAAATTACCAAAAAATGATTAAAATTGCCAATAAATTCTCAAAATTACAAATAATTACCGAAATTGCCAATAAATTGCCAAAATTGACAATAAATTGCAAAAATTACCAATAAATTAGAAAATTGCCAATAAATTCGTAAAATTACAAATATTTATATGAAAATTATAGGTATCTGTGAGTAGGTATATAATTGTTGAATATACAGCAAACTTTTTTATTGGGTAACTGGTGCTTAAGCTTATTGAAAATACGTCTTTTTGGACGTTTTGTCATTTTATGGTTAATATATTTCTAAGAAATATTGTTTTTGACCGTAGCTCCAGGAATTGACTGTTGTTCAATATCGAGATACGCTGAGTCGTTGGAGGCTGAGAGCTGCTTTTCAAGTGACCGGCTGGCATTGCAACTTTACCACCATATTTGCGAGCTCAGTTCTCAGTTGTCTTTTGTTCTCTAGGAAACAGTGTCGCTTGGAGTAATATCCGAAGATGATTTAAATGAGCTGGAAGCTTTTGTTAGGAATGATTTGATGGACTTGATAGAAGAAAACCAACACGAAGACTATTTTGGTCCATTTTATAAAAAAATCCACAGAAATTCAGATTTGGAATGGGTCATCAGAAACTTATTTTAACCGCGAGAGGCTTGTTGAAGTCGCCTAATGAGGATACAATCTCGGATACCGTCCAACTATCGACCAGATCTGCAGCAACTACTGTCGACTCTATCCCGGAATGGAATGCATCGTCAATCTTTGCGATTGACCTAAAGGAACAAGCAAAGGCTGTGAAAGTTCTGATTTTGAATTGGGTTAAATCTATGATGGAGAAAAAAATATTGGAGAAAAATTCAACATTGTTAGTAACATTTTTATGGAAGACTTTGAACAACAACATGTCTACACGTACACCAACAAACCAGTAGTTTGGTGGAGATATGTCGATGATGTTTTTGCAATTTGGCCTCATGATATAGATGAGGTGGACAAATTTCTTGAACATATTAACAGTAAAGAAACCTCCATCAAATTCACATTAGAAACAGAGCAAAACAATCAGTTACCCTTTCTTGATACACTAATCACACGCACAATAAATACTTTTGAAACATCAGTATACCGTAAGAAAACCAATACTAATAGGTACTTACATTTTAATTCTAACCATCACAAAAACATAAAGACAGGCGTTGTAAAAAGTCTTTACGACAGAGCCAAAGTTGTTTGCTCTAATGATACAATTTTCAAAAAAGAGAAAGAATTTATTATTAATGTTTTACAAGATAATGGCTATCCAGAGACTCTTGTTCGGAACATTTTCAATACACGAAGCAATGCCACACACATACAAAGGAATGACACTCAAAAATATAATACTCTTACTATACCATATATTCCAGGCATATCTGACAAAATTAGTCGAATTGGAAATAGATTCAATGTTAGGACGGTATTCAAAACGATGAATACTTTACGGTCAGTTCTTACAAAAACTAAACCGTTCAACGAAGAACAGCATTCAAGGAATTGTATATATAGTATTCCCTGTGAATGCGGGAAATATTATATCGGTGAAACATCCAGGCCTTTAGCAGTAAGAGTTAAAGAACATAAAAATATGTTGAAAACGTATCAATTCAATAAGTCTAAGCTGGCAGAACATGCTTGGGATGAAAACCATAAAATACAATGGGACAACACAAAGATCTTGTCTAAAGAATCGATGTCAACTAGACGAAAAATTAAGGAAACGGCATACATTTTACTTAACGAAGAAAAATGCGTGTCGTCTTTCTCAATATTTTTAGACAATAGTTGGCTGTCGATTCTTAAAGATGAGATCAAGTAGGTACAGATATCAACAAACGTCACTGTCAGGAAATTCATTGGAGGTTGGTCGTTTTTTCTTCCAGTGAAAAAAAGATAAGTTCTTGTTAGTTTTAATTGTTATTCGTTGATAACGAGGGCAGATTGTCCCTCGAAACGTTCGTTGTTAATATTTTCGTTATTTAATATTTTAATTTGCAGAGTGGCGAAATACCCATATAAGAAAATGAATTATGAATTCACGCCACAAAGAAGTTTCAGAGATTATATCGGTGCTAATGGAGAAGATGCGTGATTCCGAGTATGAATGCAGTCAAAATATTGGTGGAGGGTTAAAGTGTATGATCCAGTGTTCTTTCTGCAAAGTAAAAATTAAGGTAAGTGGTGTCCTTACCTCTCGCCTTATCCCTTATCCAAAAAAGTATGTATGTGGCGAAACGGTTCATTTCTAACGATACAGGCGAGCATACAGACCGCAATAGTTTGTGTATTTTTTTATATCTTCATTATGAGTAGAAAAAGCAAGTTACATACAAAAGTTGTAAATACCCTCACTAAACTCTGATGCGAAAGAAATTTGAAAAATTATTTGCGTCTAATTATGCAATGTCTTAACCTATTTCAAACTCTTCGGAACCTGTACAGTGTTCTTTTAATATTTTTCAGAATTCTCTTCCATCCACCAGGATGCCAGCCTTATAGTAGGAGAGCTGGTGACATTTTTTGGTGATCATTTAGTTAAGGCCTATTTTTTGAGAGAATGTTGCGGGAGGCATGTATAAGTGTCATCTGTAAGGATTCTCCTAGATAGCGGTATCGGAGGGAGGCAGAACACTCCCAATTTGCACTGTCAGTATATGTCAAATTCGAGGTGAGCCGGTTAGGTTTTGTGTCAGTTTGTGTCAAAACTGACGGAAAACCTAACCTGCTAACCTCGAATTTGACATAACTTACACTAAAAAGGTCCATAATGGGCGGCTGTGGAAATTGAAACCTGTGAATAATAGGTTGGTGGCATTGTAAGTCTATGTCAAATTCGAGGTTGGCAGGTTAGTTTTCCGTCAGTTTTGACACAAAATCTAACCGGCTCACCTCGAATTTGACATATACTGACAGTGCAAATTGGGAGTGTTCTGCCTCCCTCCGATACCGCTATCTAGGAGAATCCTTACAGATGACACTTATACATGCCTCCAGCAACATTCTCTCAAAAAATAGGCCTTAACTAAATGATCACCAAAAAATGTCACCAGCTCTTAGACTATTAAGGCCAATCCGATGTATACTAACCTGCACCCTGTATTCATAGTAAAAACAGTGATTTTACTTTTGCCCCAGGGAAAGCAAATGAACAAAAATGAAAGATATCACTGGATGCTATCAAATTTTTACACACACTTTTTGAAGCAAGTCGAAAATACAGCGAAAAATTCAAATAAGGCTCAAAATAAGCTTCAACATGTGAAGAAAGAGAGCGATCTTTTTGCACTTCTGGCTCCATTTCTGGTTCATCGATACAATTGATCAAGGAACAATCTAAGAAATCAACCTCAGGAAATGTGCTGAATTTCAGGCGGCTGCTGTAAGAGAATTGAAATTGAATGAAGAAAAATTTTACCAAAAAAGTTGCTTGTCGTGAACTACCTTTCCAGTGAAAAATGATGGTTCTGGGTATTACTAATATACATAACATTAACAAATTTAATAATTTCAGTTTTTTTTCAAATGAAAGGCTCTGTATAATTTTTTTAAAAGCGCTGTTAATGAGCTTTTTTTATGTTACTTCATACCTCTAAATTCAATTGATTTTCATTAAAAAAAAACGATTTAAGCCACTTAACATGCTTCATTTTAAGGAAAACCGCTAAAAAACTCCCTGTTTTATATATACGAATAGACAAGCCAAGTATATTTATCCGAATAATTAATATCAAAACATATTTTAATTACTTTCACATGTATTTTTTTCCGAGAAAGGAAATACGCACCTTTTTCGGGGAACGCAAGGGTTTTCCAATAATTCCTTTTTCTTTAAATTCGAAAGACTTCCAAGAAGTCTATCAGTGCTTTCAAAATATTTTCCGATACCGTTTGACAAACTTTCAATCTTTCCATTATTAGCGGGAACAGAAGTGGATGCAGTTTCAGTTTCTGTGGAATTTGTTGAAAAATCATCTGGTTTTTCTGGATTTTGAATTTCTACCGTCTTATCCTGATTGACTTGAAGGGCAGTGGTTATTGGTTTTTGTATAAAGGTGTCTAATGTTTCTTGTTATTTAGAAGATGTCGCCATTCTGTCGCCAATAAATTTGCAATAACAATTTAGAAAGCCAGTTAGTAAATGCTGTATTTTGTGTAATGCTTTTGATTTCTGTATAAATGTCAATTACTTGAAAATCAAGCATGTACTACGTTTTCGCTTTCACGCGAAATTTTATAAAATAATCATTGTTTTACATGTGAGTACTTAACTGTAAAACTGAAATTTTGCAGGCTTTGGCTTTGCCCAACTAGTTGTACAATTTAAAACAAACAATGAAAACATGATATTATTAGCAAAATTTTAAAATACGCCTATAACTATGCACCAGGTACATTTAATTGTTTTGTCTAATGGAGTCTAGTAAACACTAAACAGGTCACAGAACCAACACTGAAGAGCGAAAATTCCACTAATGGTGGGGGAGAGGGCAAATTTGCATCTATTGGAATTAAAAAGAAATAAAGAATGTTGAAAAGACATTCGGCAAATTCAAATTTAAATTACGAGCGAATGCTATAAGGGTGCGTTTTGTTTATAATTAAAACAAATCTGTCAACTTTTTATCCGATTACATTTTTTAAGAGGCCCAAGGGGGTGTCAATTAACCCCATTGACACCCCCTTGGATCCGCCAGTGCCTAACCGAAAATTACTAAAACAGAAAGTTCGTGAACAGTTTTCAAAGGAATGCCTATATTGCAATAAGTTTTTATTCATAGTAGATAACGTTTTGAACTTCAATGTTTTTACAACATTCCTGAAACGGCCACAAAGCGAATTACACTTCTAATTTTCGAACATCATATAAATGCAATAACACTTACCATTCAAATTAGAAAATATGGACCTAGTTTACACATCCGACCACACCCTTAGAAGTTTTTAAATATACACACACGTAATATTACGAGTTTTACTTGCAGACTGACTTGTTGGGAACAAAACAGTAATATATGAAAAACGAACTTTACTTCTCGAAAGTAGATTCGAAACTGACTACATAAAAATTACATCTGTTGTACGCCGATACATTAAATAACTAATTTGCATAACTTGCATTGTATGACACACAACTCCATAACTGATTATAAGAACAACGATGATTTAGCTCTGCTAGAACATTACACAATAAATATACATAATAGCCTATAATGTGATATGAATTATTAGAATTGCGATTCAAATGGTAGTTCATAAGCTTCATTATCGTTTGCTTTTCGGAAACATTTAGGCGTTGACCTGATTTGTGTTGAAAAATTACTCGAGAAAAAAATAATGTAAAAAATAACACAATACGACTAATCGCCACTCGAACGATCAATACAAATGAAAAAACGAGGAAACTAAGAAATTAAATGTGTATATAATGATTATCTCGTTAAATTGCAATAAGCAATAGAATAATTTGTTCGAAATTTATTCTACGTGAATATGCCAGGGAAACAATGTAAAAAATTCTATTTTGAAAATATTTTAATTACCTATTGGTATTTCCACACTGCAAAAGTGTAAGTTGTGGTCAATTATTTGTATAAAAGTAATAATCAATTAATTTACAGGATATTTGTTTAGATTCCATACGTCAAAAGCTTAATATCGAAAACAACTGCATAATATTAGGCAAAATAAATAGACGTGTCAAATTTGCTTTACGAACTTGTTGGGAATTTCTGGCATTACTTCAGATAAACTTAGACCGACGGTCGCTGCTGGGAAGCGGCAACGTCGCGCAGAAAACCCCCATAAGAATTACATTGTCCTATGCTGTCCATATGCTGACAGAGCAAAAAGATGATAAAGAAAAAGATTGCTATTATGGGAGTGATGGACAAGCAGTACCAAAACATACCAGGTTACGACATAAGAATAATATTTGGGGACTGCAACGCAAAGATAGGGAGAGAAGAGATTTACGTGCCAACAAGGCAGATATAGTAAATACGAGACACCAAATGAGAACGGGAGAAGACTAATAGGTTTCGCGACGGAAAAAAATATGAAAATAAGCAGCACACCGTTTCCAATAAGGACATATACAAGGACACATGGACAACACCGAATGGGCACGTAATAAATCAGATCGACCATGTTTTAATCCAAACACAACACGCAAAGAGTATACAAACATCAGAAGCTGCAGAGGAGCAGTTGCAGACTCAGATCGTTTCTTTGTAGGAATACAAATAAAACAATAAACAAAAGAGGCAAGAGTGAGAACCAAAACAAAAAGGAGAACCTATAATGCGATGAATCTACTGGAAGAAGATGTACAAGAGCAGTACCAACAACAAATAGAAAACAGATTTTAAAAAGTGGAAGAGAAAAGAAACCTGGACAGAAAATGGAAACAATTACAAGATATAACGCTGAAATCAGCTCAGGAACTTCTAACTGGGAAGAAAACATATAAAAAGGAAGAGCGGTTCAACGCAGAGCGTAAAATGGCATTGAGAGAAAGAAACCGTGCCAGAAAAACAATGGTAAGATCAGATACCGATGAGAGTAAGAGAAAATATCGAGAACAAAGAGCATTCTAAGACGAGCGAAATGGAGACACAGAGAGAAAGAAATACAAGTTCTGAAAGAAAAATACATGAACAAGGAAATAAGGAATTTTTACCAGGAAGTAAAAAAAGCAAAAATCCAAAGGAGAACAGTGTTCTACAAGGATAAAGAAGGAAATCTGATAGGAGGAGAGAAGGAAAAAACAAAAAGGAAAGAGAATACTTCAAGGAGATGAAGGGGTACAGCAGGAGAAACGGAAAGAGTTCGGGGAGGAGAAACCGTCAGGGAAGAAGTAGTAGGAGAAGAAAAGAAAGCACCAACAAAGGAAGGAGTAAAAAAGTGATTACCCGATTAAAAAATTACAAAAGACGGAGGGGGGGGGGCGAAGTTAGAGCAGAATTAATAAAATACGGAGGTGAGGAAATATGCAACAGAATTAATAAAATAATACGAGAAATATGGGAAACAGAGACTATGCCAGAACGCTGGACAAGAGCAGTATTAATACCGATACATAAGAAAGAGGATAAGACAGAGTGCAGCAGCTACAGGGGGATAGCCTTATTGGACACTGCGTATAAGGTACTGGCAACTTTAATTTTAAAAAAAACGTCTGGACGAATACGCTGAGAATATTACCGGCGAATACCAATGCGGCTTCCGAAAATAACAGGTCAGTGATGGACTAAATTTTCACCTTAAAACAAGTACAAGCAAACGGTTCTAGGTAAATTGCTCGAATGCAATTGCTCGAAATCAGTTGCTCGAAAGTCAATTGCTCGAACGTGACTTTGCTCGAATTGCAAGTTTCTCGAACAGCAATTTCTCGATTATCTGTTGCTCGAAAAAAATAAAGTTGTGAAATAGCCTTAATTCGAATATAGAAAAACACAAATTACAAATTATAACCTTTATTAATAAAAAAATAGGTAAGGTATGTATTACATTCCGATGATAATCACTTTCGTGTCTTAAGAAAAACCTATTTAACATTATTTGTAATAACAAAAAATCCATTATCCTGACTATGAATACCCGTAATTACATTCCAATGATAATCACTTTCCTGTTACAAGAACATAATACTGTCGTTGACCACTTACTACAGAAGATTTTCAAGATTTTAGTATTGACGCATTACTTAGGACCACATAAATTCGAGCAAAACATTTTCGAGAAATTGCGGTTCGAGGAACTTGTATTTCGAGAAAACTTACATTCGAGCAATTTGATTTTCGAGCAATTGATTTCGAGGAATTGATTTCGAGGAATTGATTTCGAGCAATTGCATTCGAGGAATTTGCCGGAGACCCAAGCAAACTGCTATGAACACAAGTTAACCATGTATGCCTTGTTCATAGACTTTAAGCAAGCATACGATTCAGTGGACAGGGAAAAAATGTACAATGCAATAAAGGGACTGGGAATACCAAAGAAACTGATAAACCTGGTGAGCGTAACACTAATCGGCACGGAAAACAAAGTGAAAACGAATGGCTGGATGTCAGAAAGGTTTAAAATTAAAAAGGTCTACGGCAAGGAGACCCTCTATCAACGGTCCTCTTCGGTTTGGTTCTGCAAAAAATAATAAGGAAAAGCAAAATAAACGAAAAGGGAACTAATTATATACAACAAGAGCCACCAATGTCTAGCATTCGCGGACGACATCACACTGCTAGCGAGATCAAAAAACGAACTGTGTAGAATAGCAAGTAAGTTAGAAAAGGTTGAAGGAGGGATGAGACTGACAATAAATGAGCTAAAAAAAGTTCATGGAAATGGGAACAACAGAAGAAAGAAACGCTGCCAGACAAAGCATAAAAATAAGACTAGTTGATAACCGTGAAATTGAAATCGAAAACGTGACACTTTAATAAGTAGAGTAGAGTGGACCGATCTGGAACCACCCTCCACCACTTGGCCTTTAGTTTAAGCTCAAGACCACGTTTAAGGCCAAGGTCACTTTCAAGGAGTGTAAATAGTTTTTATGTTGTAAGGATAATTCTTTCACGATGTTATCCAAAATTTTCCAAACAGTTGGATGGAAACATTGAAAAAGGTAGTGCCATCCTTCGATACGATTTGTAGCTCTTGCTGTACAGTTGGCTGCTGATTGACTATGGTTCCAACTGGAAATAATAAATAGTAGTGGTTTGTAAGTGCCGTTTTTGATTTGTCGACCCCAACATATGTACGCTAGAAATAAAGGAGAATTTGTCGATTTGTTCATTGTATTCGTCTAAATCAGAGGACAAATGACAAATCAGCAACTTCCAAAAATACTTCCAAAACCTCTTCTGCTGGTATCAAAGCAAGTGATAACAATATTTTAATATGTATCGCATACGACTGATTAGATTCATAAAAAGATTTCAATCCACATTTATTTACTTTGCGCAGAATAGATTATGATACATGAAAAAACATCCTCCAACTTCGATATTTTCAAATACGGTACGGAAAGCTTTCATTGCTGCCATTTCAAAATCAGTCAATTTTTTCGTGGCCGGGTTTGGGGAATTTTCTTCAGCAACATATTTAACATTTTCACTTATATTCTTTCTTCTTTCCCTGGTAGAAGAGCCAGTAGAAAAGGAAAAGCAATGTCCGATTCGTATTGTACATGGATACTGTATAACTGGTAATATATTTCTGGAACAACTTTAAATGTACCAATAAGTATTATGCGCTCTGGGTCATCTGCGCCGGAATCATAAATAATCATATTGCGTACTTTTCTGGTATTTCAAAATTTTTGTTATTTGGATTTGACGGAACATTCCTAAGTGGATTAGCTTTGGATCCATTTAATCGCCTTGTCAATGAACCTTTCTTTCGTAGACCAATTTTTATCCAATCTGATACATTCATTAAACTGTCAGCTATAACTGAACGAGCTGTTTCCCCCTGGATGCGATATTTCCATTTTCATTTGATTTGCAACCTTATGAGCTGCACCTTCAAAAGTCCTATTTGCATGACAGTACTCTGAAGGTTCACTGATGTTGTTGTCTTTGGTATTGAGCACCGATCGACATCGTAAAGTTCTGAATTTCGCGCAACGCCAATGAATAGTCTCTGTAGCAGTTTCACGATGACGAACATACTCATATCATTTGTAAATAATAGTTTGACCACTCTTTTTGCTAACACCATACCTACTCAAAATTATCCATGGCAAAATAAAAATTACTGATGAAAACGAAAACTCTTTCGAAAAGAAAAAATAAAATTGTCGAGTTGGCTTAAAGTATTTAGCAAAAAATTAAACACGAAAGAAAATTATAGAAATATAAAATTAAAGTAATGATAACATAATTCAAATAGTTTAAATTTATAAAATAACATAAAAGTAGTAAAGATGTCACTTTACAACAAAATACTTGTTAAGACATAATTTTACTTTAAGTACGCTTAGGTATTAGAGAATAAGGATTATGTCCACACGTCACCAATAAATCGGAATTAAAAAACTTAACCTTGGGTTTGCCTAATTTAGTTTTGCAACTACTTTTCGTTATGCACGTGTAATTTCTTCTGTGTAATTCATACACCCGTAATTTCTTATCCATGAAATTCTTTCTACGAGTAAATTCTTCTATGTGCAATTTTTTCTGTGTAATTTTATCCCGTGTAATTTTTACTTCCTTTTACAATAAAGGAAGTATTGGCTTCCCCCCAAAAATTTGAAATTGAGTTTTCAACAGATCTTTACGTTTTAGAGTCCCCTGAACCCAAAAATCATATTTTTTTCATTGGTCTGCCTGTCTGTCTGTCTGTGTGTCTGTCTGTCTGTCTGTCTGTCTGTCTGTCTGTGAAAAGAGTATCTCAAAAAAGAAAAGAGGTATGGCGTTGAAACTTCATATATAAGTTTTGTGTACTATGTAGATGCGACAGCAAGCGTTTGAAGAAAATCGCATAACCGGAAGTAGGTGTTTACTCTTGTGATTTTTCAGTTTTTTTCGATTTTTTCAAAAACGGCTCTAACGATTTTTTTTAAACTTTACATTTTTACTACATTTTTAATGTGTATTTATGTGAAATAGGTGATTTTCCAGTTGAATACTTCTAAAGTGGGTTTCTTTTGTTTTTTTTTTCTATTTTTTTTATTAACTCCTATTTGAAATAAAACACCCGGTATATTATTACATTTTTGAATTCACCTTAAAATTCTAGAGAAAATTTGTCTCTTCAACTAACACTCGATTTTGTACCGTTTTTGTAGAATTTGTAATTTTTGAAAATTTTTAACAAATGGTTAAAAATTAAAAATGAAATTTTTGACTAATTATAAGATCACTGTAAAAGGAAGTTGTGTGAGTGTATCACACCAGATTTTTTTTGTAGCAATAGTACCTTTTCTGTTGCCGAGCTCCATAGCTCATTGGCTAAGCATTCTGGCTACTGATCTATGGGTCGAGAGTTCGATCCCCGATCTCGGTGAGGTTTTTAAAACATTTAAAAAATGCAGATGAAAACCTCTACAGAATGCCATCATTCGGAAGTGTCTGCCTGACAGTAGCCAAGACGACCGAGATATTTTTTATTGATTGCTGTCATTGATAAAAACGTAAAATCATACTTCCTAAAATTAAATGTCATGTGACCTATACGCAAAAATTATCTTTCAAATTCCGTAATAGGAAGAGGGGTTACGATTAAAAAAAAACATTGATGACATCATACCTCCTACACGGGTCACCCTGTATGTATAGATTTTATTTGAAAAATGCTCAAATAAAAATAGATAAGTTCCAGCGCTTTTTCCAAAAGTTATTCTTTGAATTTTTAACGAATTTATCCACTACTTTACGAAAGCACTGTATATCAAAGTATCATCAAGAAAAGTTGTTCAAAATGTTAAACTGTGGTCCATGCAAAATTTCAGAAATGTCGTACTACTTCCACAAAAGCACTTCATCTACTGCACACGGTTTTATAAAACTAAGAAAAAAATGTTTTTTATCTACTGCTCGTGAGGGCTAATGAAGACCAATCCAACATTTTAGTATTAAGATTTTATACTTAGAATTAATTAAAGAATCGCTCTATCTGAAGATTATGAGCCATTTTTAATACACCCTGTATAATACCTACTTTATTTTTTAATGCCGCGGATAAAGTTATGCAACTCAACATACTATTTCCAATGTAATCTAGATTTAACCATTTTAATTGTAACAAATATAATCCAGCAAGACATGAAAAAATACATTACGACGAAAAATTAAGGGATCAACAAAAAACAGGTTAAATATCTCTGGTATTTTTCTAAATTGTCCTACGAAACGCATGCACGAAACAAATACGATTATTACTATACTAGCGTTCTGCACTCAAATTGGACGCGAAATAATTAATTTGATGCAATTTGTACAAGAGTGATCCATTTTGTGTGTAGAGTTAATTTTGAGGTTAGAAAATCCACATTAAAAAAAGTCACTTATAAAAATGTGAAAACCCTACTACTGGCTTACTTGCGTCGCTCTGAGTCTATTGAGACTAAAATCAGCCAATTCGGCCCACGGGTTCGCTCACAAAGTGGCGTCAAGCGATCAAGCAAGCAACGAAATTTATTATGTCGGATGTTTGATCATAAAACTTTCTAATTAGAAGGCTAACGCCCGTATTCATAGTCGTTCTCCAGCGGATCGCCGGCGACTCGCCAGAATTTCGTTATGAATAGTATGTTGGTGGCACTGTACGTCTATGTCAAATTCGAGGTTAGCAGGTTAGATTTTGTGACAGTTTCTGTCAAAACTGACTGAAAACCTAACCCGATCACCTCGAATTTGACATAGACGTACAGTGCCGCCAACATACTATTCATAACGAAACTCCGGCGAGTCGCCGGCGATCCGCTGGCGAACGACTATGAATACGGGTGTTAGTGTTCAAAAAATAAGAACTTTAGTTGAAGAACTGCAAAACGGAGTCGTCTTGCACACGTATGCTTAACAGTTAAAATGTGACTAACGTTTCAATAATGGCCGGTAATGTGCAAAGACGTTTTTGTCTGAAGTAGAAGTAGCTGCGGCGGCACGGCTTGAAAAGGGCTTTACTCAGCTTGAAGTTGCAGAAATGTTTCACGTTGTGCAATCTGTAACTTCCAGAGCCTGATATCGATTCCAATTGACGGAAAGATGTACTAAAAGGTCTGGTCAAGGTCGTAAGAAGAAAACGTCACAACGTGAAGATCGCTATTTAACCGTAACTGCTAGAAGAGAAAGATTTGTTACCGCTCGGGCTTTAAGAAATAACCTCCAAAGAGCCATTGGAACTAGCATTAGCAAGAATATGGGATTAAGAAGATTGCACGAGGTAGGCTTAAACGCAGGACTTGTGCGACAGGACCTGTCTTAATCCCACTGCACCGTAGAATTTGTTTAATATTTGCATGTGAGCATTTAAACTTAACGGATGCAAAATGGGCTCGTGTTTTGTTCACTGACGAGTGTCAATTTTGCTTAACAGCTAATGATAGAAGAGACAGAGTTTGGAGAAGACGTGGAGAATGTTATGCGTCGTGTGTGATCTTCCAGGTAGACAGGTGTGGTAGTGGGTCAATCATGATGTGGGCGGAAATAAACTCGGAAAATCATACTGGCATTGTCATTGTAAATAATGGGAGCTTAACTGCTGCAAGATATAGGGTTTCGTCCAGATGCATGACAAAGTTCGTCTCCATGCAGCTAATATCATAAAGGAATACCGTAACGGCGCTTGAAGGCCTCATTACAACCTAAGAGATCTATGGGAGAACGATCAAAGCATTACCAATACCACCGCAACGTTAATGAAGCTGGCTCAAGCACTACAGCAATAATGGGTTTTCATACCCCACGAAATGTTTAGGAGGCTCATTCCAAGTATACCCTCTCGTATGCAAGCTGAAATAGCTGCAAGAGGTGGAAACAGGGTCCCGGGTGGTGTAGCTTGAACAAGCGTCCACGTTCGATCAGCAGAGTTAAGCAACGCTCTCTCTGGTCAGAACTTGGATGGGAGTTCCACGGCTGCATCGCTCGGCGCCTCGTGGTACGGCTATCACGGAAATAGTTGGTCCCGGAAGTCATACTAACATCATGACAGTCGTCAGTGGGGGTTGGAAGTCCCCATAAAATGTACAGTGACGCCTATAATTGGCCTAACGGCTGTTGGCTGGGTGCTAAATAAATAAATAAATAAATAAACACAAGATATTGACACAAGTAAATTTGTTTTTGTGTATTTTTTTAAAATTTCATAGCGTTCCTTATTTTTAGTGATTTAAGGTTTCTATTGTTTTGTCAATATTAGACCTTCACGTTGAATAATGCTTTTCCATTTTAGTAATAAGAGTCCCATCTCTGTTCTGTATGAGTTTGATGTCGATAATAATAAGAGTAAATAAAATATTAAAGCTTTTCATGTTGATCCGTTAATTTTGCGTCATAGTGTATGTGTCTTGAAGTTAGGTTATTTTAAGTCATATATTTGTTTAATGTTAATTACTCAGTTATATTTTATGACTATTTTGACACTTATATTCAATGGAAAACATATTTCATTTCATGAATTGATGAAGTAACTACAAAAATTTAATGATAAGTTGACACTGCCAGGCTGAACCTTCATTAGGATCCTTGATTCACAAAATTAAATTTAAGTTGTCTAGTATAATTGAATAATAGTATATTATGTTACAGGGTTTTCTGATTGCTTTTCACCATTTACCAATTGTGTTTCCCCACTTATCGAATAAAATTCAACATTTTGTCAAATGTTTGTTTATAATGGACAAGCTCAAGACATGCGGAGTACCAGGTACCTTAGACACCAACTGCTTTGGTCATATGGTCAAAGTCCTACTTAGAATTTTGCCAAGAGTAAGGAGTTCCAACCCTAGCAAGGGATCTTTTACATGCTACACATCGTAGTAACATGGGACCCACAGCTTTACATCATTCCCGAATGATGGCATTCTGTAGAGGCTTTCATCCGCATTTTTACCATTTTTAAAAACCTCACCGGGACCGCGGATCGAACTCGCGACCCTTAGATCAGTAGCCAAAATGCTTAACCACTGAGCTACAGAGCCCGTCAAATGTATTTCACTTTTGATCAAACAAGTTTCCTTTGTATCAAAACAATTTCCATTTGTGTCAATTGAGTTTCCCGTCAACATCTGTCTTAAACATGGAACGTGGAAGAAGGCAAAACAGCAAAATAAGCAATGAGGTGCGTGGGTTAATTATTAATTCAATGAATCGCGGACTGTCTTCTGGTGCTGATGGAAGAGAGTTTAACGTCAAACCGAACAGAGTGCGAAAACTGTATGCAAAACATTTACCAACTGGACAGCTAAGTAAACTATCGGCATGTCATTGAAAGCAGGTGTTAACGGCTGCTTAAAAGGAACGTATTTGCGATTGGATCTATCAAGAATGCACATTAAGTCTTATGATAAAAATGTTTAACTGGATGACTAAGTTTGTGAGTTTCAATTTCAACTATTAACCGGGCACTGAAGGAGTGTCACTATTCCATGAAATAAATAACTTACGTATAGTTATGGTAGTTGAGAATATTCTTAAGAGAATGAGAATATTCGTAGGCAGAAAATTTTCTTGTAATAAAGTATTGAAAGCAAAAGAATATTCTCGTAATCTAGAAAATTCTCAAATATTAAAAGGACAAAGTGAGTGAGTGAATGAATACAGAAAATTGCTTAGCACAACTGTGGCTATCAGGGGAATCCCAGTGTTTCTATCTGCAGGGTATTTGGGTGTTGACCTGCTGATTCGTGATCACATTGTATGGGAATCCCAGTCAGCCTGTTTTGTTCATGCATTCCTTGTGCTGTGAGTTGGTGTATCTACTGATTAGTGTATTAACAGTAATGCGTAAATTAGCATTATTTTGGAGATTTATTAGTCAAATTGCTGATATCAATTATTATTAATTATTCATGATTTTTGTTTGAATAGTAAAAATCACAGTGTCGCAAAATATATATATAATAGATACAAATATAGTGCAAATTGTTAAATTACATAATTTAGGAGAGGTTTGAGTTGCATATTACAAGTTAATTGTTTTTAATTATTAACAATTAGTTAAAGGACTATTTTCTTAACCTATAATTAATATAAAACTTGGAAAGTTTAAACATTCTGAAGGCAGAAATGCGAAAGAATAATTTTTGAGAATATACTCAAGAATATTCTCGAGAATCTTCTCGGTAACATCCTCACTACTTACTTGTCAGAAAGAAGAAATACGTCAGATGTGATACAAAACCGATTTGAGTATGTTATACAGTATAACAGGATGATTTACGAGAGAGAAAAAATATTTTTTAAGGATGAATTTGGAGTTCAGGTCTACTCAAGAGTATCTTTTGGTAGATCCGTTAGAAATACACCAGCTCATTTAGGGAAAACTAAGCTAAAAGGTCGAAATTCTTCTATTGCAGCAGCAATGAATATAAATTCAGTAATTTATTTTAAATACAAGATGTACCCTACAATGCAAATCACTTTTCGGAATATCTGGTAACTTTAATTATTGATCATCTAAGTAACGATGGTATCGAAAGAGCTTTTTTTGTGATGGATAATGTTCCTTTCCATAGAAGTGCTGAGGTATTAAAACTCATTGAAAATCATGGCCACTATTTCGTATTTCTCGAGGGGTTGACCACCTGGTAAAATTGTGTACACTAAAATTGTCAATTGCCAACAATTACCAATACATTACGAAAATTACCAAAAAATGATTAAAATTGCCAATAAATTCTCAAAATTACAAATAATTACCGAAATTGCCAATAAATTGCCAAAATTGACAATAAATTGCAAAAATTACCAATAAATTAGAAAATTGCCAATAAATTCGTAAAATTACAAATATTTATATGAAAATTATAGGTATCTGTGAGTAGGTATATAATTGTTGAATATACAGCAAACTTTTTTATTGGGTAACTGGTGCTTAAGCTTATTGAAAATACGTCTTTTTGGACGTTTTGTCATTTTATGGTTAATATATTTCTAAGAAATATTGTTTTTGACCGTAGCTCCAGGAATTGACTGTTGTTCAATATCGAGATACGCTGAGTCGTTGGAGGCTGAGAGCTGCTTTTCAAGTGACCGGCTGGCATTGCAACTTTATCACCATATTTGCGAGCTCAGTTCTCAGTTGTCTTTTGTTCTCTAGGAAACAGTGTCGCTTGGAGTAATATCCGAAGATGATTTAAATGAGCTGGAAGCTTTTGTTAGGAATGATTTGATGGACTTGGTAGAAGAAAACCAACACGAAGACTATTTTGGTCCATTTTATAAAAAAATCCACAGAAATTCAGATTTGGAATGGGTCATCAGAAACTTATTTTAACCGCGAGAGGCTTGTTGAAGTCGCCTAATGAGGATACAATCTCGGATACCGTCCAACTATCGACCAGATCTGCAGCAACTACTGTCGACTCTATCCCGGAATGGAATGCATCGTCAATCTTTGCGATTGACCTAAAGGAACAAGCAAAGGCTGTGAAAGTTCTGATTTTGAATTGGGTTAAATCTGTGATGGAGAAAAAAATATTGGAGAAAAATTCAACATCGGTGCTAATGGAGAAGATGCGTGATTCCGAGTATGAATGCAGTCAAAATATTGGTGGAGGGTTAAAGTGTATGATCCAGTGTTCTTTCTGCAAAGTAAAAATTAAGGTAAGTGGTGTCCTTACCTCTTGCCTTATCCCTTATCCAAAAAAGTATGTATGTGGCGAAACGGTTCATTTCTAACGATACAGGCGAGCATACAGACCGCAATAGTTTGTGTATTTTTTTATATCTTCATTATGAGTAGAAAAAGCAAGTTACATACAAAAGTTGTAAATACCCTCACTAAACTCTGATGCGAAAGAAATTTGAAAAATTATTTGCGTCTAATTATGCAATGTCTTAACCTATTTCAAACTCTTCGGAACCTGTACAGTGTTCTTTTAATATTTTTCAGAATTCTCTTCCATCCACCAGGATGCCAGCCTTATAGTAGGAGAGCTGGTGACATTTTTTGGTGATCATTTAGTTAAGGCCTATTTTTTGAGAGAATGTTGCGGGAGGCATGTATAAGTGTCATCTGTAAGGATTCTCCTAGATAGCGGTATCGGAGGGAGGCAGAACACTCCCAATTTGCACTGTCAGTATATGTCAAATTCGAGGTGAGCCGGTTAGGTTTTGTGTCAGTTTGTGTCAAAACTGACGGAAAACCTAACCTGCTAACCTCGAATTTGACATAACTTACACTAAAAAGGTCCATAATGGGCGGCTGTGGAAATTGAAACCTGTGAATAATAGGTTGGTGGCATTGTAAGTCTATGTCAAATTCGAGGTTGGCAGGTTAGTTTTCCGTCAGTTTTGACACAAAATCTAACCGGCTCACCTCGAATTTGACATATACTGACAGTGCAAATTGGGAGTGTTCTGCCTCCCTCCGATACCGCTATCTAGGAGAATCCTTACAGATGACACTTATACATGCCTCCAGCAACATTCTCTCAAAAAATAGGCCTTAACTAAATGATCACCGAAAAATGTCACCAGCTCTTAGACTATTAAGGCCAATCCGATGTATACTAACCTGCACCCTGTATTCATAGTAAAAACAGTGATTTTACTTTTGCCCCAGGGAAAGCAAATGAACAAAAATGAAAGATATCACTGGATGCTATCAAATTTTTACACACACTTTTTGAAGCAAGTCGAAAATACAGCGAAAAATTCAAATAAGGCTCAAAATAAGCTTCAACATGTGAAGAAAGAGAGCGATCTTTTTGCACTTCTGGCTCCATTTCTGGTTCATCGATACAATTGATCAAGGAACAATCTAAGAAATCAACCTCAGGAAATGTGCTGAATTTCAGGCGGCTGCTGTAAGAGAATTGAAATTGAATGAAGAAAAATTTTACCAAAAAAGTTGCTTGTCGTGAACTACCTTTCCAGTGAAAAATGATGGTTCTGGGTATTACTAATATACATAACATTAACAAATTTAATAATTTCAGTTTTTTTTCAAATGAAAGGCTCTGTATAATTTTTTTAAAAGCGCTGTTAATGAGCTTTTCTTATGTTACTTCATACCTCTAAATTCAATTGATTTTCATAAAAAAAAACGATTTAAGCCACTTAACATGCTTCATTTTAAGGAAAACCGCTAAAAAACTCCTTGTTTTATATATATCGAGAGATAAAAAAAAAAACTGTTCCTCAGCGGGCTGTGGAAATTCAACGTATGAATAATATGTTGGTGACACTGTACGTCAATGTCAAATTCGAGGTTATCAGGTTAGGTTTTCCGTCAGTTATGACACAAAATGACGCAAATCCTAACCTGCTCACCTCGATTTTGACATTGACGTACAGTGTCACCAACATATTATTCATACGTTGAATTTCCATAGCCCGCTGAGGAACAGTTTTTTTTGGATCTCTCGATACGAATAGACAAGCCAAGTATATTTATCCGAATAATTAATATCAAAACATATTTTAATTACTTTCACATGTATTTTTTTCCGAGAAAGGAAATACGCACCTTTTTCGGGGAACGCAAGGGTTTTCCAATAATTCCTTTTTCTTTAAATTCGAAAGACTTCCAAGAAGTCTATCAGTGCTTTCAAAATAATTTCCGATACCGTTTGACAAACTTTCAATCTTTCCATTATTAGCGGGAACAGAAGTGGATGCAGTTTCAGTTTCTGTGGAATTTGTTGAAAAATCATCTGCTTTTTCTGGATTTTGAATTTCTACCGTCTTATCCTGATTGACTTGAAGGGCAGTGGTTATTGGTTTTTGTATAAAGGTGTCTAATGTTTCTTGTTATTTAGAAGATGTCGCCATTCTGTCGCCAATAAATTTGCAATAACAATTTAGAAAGCCAGTTAGTAAATGCTGTATTTTGTGTAATGCTTTTGATTTCTGTATAAATGTCAATTACTTGAAAATCAAGCATGTACTACGTTTTCGCTTTCACGCGAAATTTTATAAAATAATCATAGTTTTACATGTGAGTACTTAACTGTAAAACTGAAATTTTGCAGGCTTTGGCTTTGCCCAACTAGTTGTACAATTTAAAACAAACAATGAAAACATGATATTATTAGCAAAATTTTAAAATACGCCTATAACTATGCACCAGGTACATTTAATTGTTTTGTCTAATGGAGTCTAGTAAACAGTAAACAGGTCACAGAACCAACACTGAAGAGCGAAAATTCCACTAATGGTGGGGGTGAGGGCAAATTTGCATCTATTGGAATTAAAAAGAAATAAAGAATGTTGAAAAGACATTCGGCAAATTCAAATTTAAATTACGAGCGAATGCTATAAGGGTGCGTTTTGTTTATAATTAAAACAAATCTGTCAACTTTTTATCCGATTACATTTTTTAAGAGGCCCAAGGGGGTGTCAATTAACCCCATTGACACCCCCTTGGATCCGCCAGTGCCTAACCGAAAATTACTAAAACAGAAAGTTCGTGAACAGTTTTCAAAGGAATGCCTATATTGCAATAAGTTTTTATTCATAGTAGATAACGTTTTGAACTTCAATGTTTTTACAACATTCCTGAAACGGCCACAAAGCGAATTACACTTCTAATTTTCGAACATCATATAAATGCAATAACACTTACCATTCAAATTAGAAAATATGGACCTAGTTTACACATCCGACCACACCCTTAGAAGTTTTTAAATATACACACACGTAATATTACGAGTTTTACTTGCAGACTGACTTGTTGGGAACAAAACAGTAATATATGAAAAACGAACTTTACTTCTCGAAAGTAGATTCGAAACTGACTACATAAAAATTACATCTGTTGTACGCCGATACATTAAATAACTAATTTGCATAACTTGCATTGTATGACACACAACTCCAGAACTGATTATAAGAACAACGATGATTTAGCTCTGCTAGAACATTACACAATAAATATACATAATAGCCTATAATGTGATATGAATTATTAGAATTGTGATTCAAATGGTAGTTCATAAGCTTCATTATCGTTTGCTTTTCGGAAACATTTAGGCGTTGACCTGATTTGTGTTGAAAAATTACTCGAGAAAAAAATAATGTAAAAAATAACACAATACGACTAATCGCCACTCGAACGATCAATACAAATGAAAAAACGAGGAAACTAAGAAATTAAATGTGTATATAATGATTATCTCGTTAAATTGCAATAAGCAATAGAATAATTTGTTCGAAATTTATTCTACGTGAATATGCCAGGGAAACAATGTAAAAAATTCTATTTTGAAAATATTTTAATTACCTATTGGTATTTCCACACTGCAAAAGTGTAAGTTGTGGTCAATTATTTGTATAAAAGTAATAATCAATTAATTTACAGGATATTTGTTTAGATTCCATACGTCAAAAGCTTAATATCGAAAACAACTGCATAATATTAGGCAAAATAAATAGACGTGTCAAATTTGCTTTACGAACTTGTTGGGAATTTCTGGCATTACTTCAGATAAACTTAGACCGACGGACGCTGCTGGGAAGCGGCAACGTCGCGCAGAAAACCCCCATAAGAATTACATTGTCCTATGCTGTCCATATGCTGACAGAGCAAAAAGATGATAAAGAAAAAGATTGCTATTATGGGAGTGATGGACAAGCAGTACCAAAACATACCAGGTTACGACATAAGAATAATATTTGGGGACTGCAACGCAAAGATAGGGAGAGAAGAGATTTACGTGCCAACAAGGCAGATATAGTAAATACGAGACACCAAATGAGAACGGGAGAAGACTAATAGGTTTCGCGACGGAAAAAAATATGAAAATAAGCAGCACACCGTTTCCAATAAGGACATATACAAGGACACATGGACAACACCGAATGGGCACGTAATAAATCAGATCGACCATGTTTTAATCCAAACACAACACGCAAAGAGTATACAAACATCAGAAGCTGCAGAGGAGCAGTTGCAGACTCAGATCGTTTCTTTGTAGGAATACAAATAAAACAATAAAGGCAAGAGTGAGAACCAAAACAAAAAGGAGAACCTATAATGCGATGAATCTACTGGAAGAAGATGTACAAGAGCAGTACCAACAACAAATAGAAAACAGATTTTAAAAAGTGGAAGAGAAAAGAAACCTGGACAGAAAATGGAAACAATTACAAGATATAACGCTGAAATCAGCTCAGGAACTTCTAACTGGGAAGAAAACATATAAAAAGGAAGAGCGGTTCAACGCAGAGCGTAAAATGGCATTGAGAGAAAGAAACCGTGCCAGAAAAACAATGGTAAGATCAGATACCGATGAGAGTAAGAGAAAATATCGAGAACAAAGAGCATTCTAAGACGAGCGAAATGGAGACAGAGAGAAAGAAATACAAGTTCTGAAAGAAAAATACATGAACAAGGAAATAAGGAATTTTTACCAGAAAGTAAAAAAAGCAAAAATCCAAAGGAGAACAGTGTTCTACAAGGATAAAGAAGGAAATCTGATAGGAGGAGAGAAGGAAAAAACAAAAAGGAAAGAGAATACTTCAAGGAGATGTTAAATGATGAAGGGGTACAGCAGGAGAAACGGAAAGAGTTCGGGGAGGAGAAACCGTCAGGGAAGAAGTAGTAGGAGAAGAAAAGAAAGCACCAACAAAGGAAGGAGTAAAAAAGTGATTACCCGATTAAAAAATTACAAAAGACGGTGGGGGGGGGGACGAAGTTAGAGCAGAATTAATAAAATACGGAGGTGAGGAAATATGCAACAGAATTAATAAAATAATACGAGAAATATGGGAAACAGAGACTATGCCAGAACGCTGGACAAGAGCAGTATTAATACCGATACATAAGAAAGAGGATAAGACAGAGTGCAGCAGCTACAGGGGGATAGCCTTATTGGACACTGCGTATAAGGTACTGGCAACTTTAATTTAAAAAAAAACGTCTGGACGAATACGCTGAGAATATTACCGGCGAATACCAATGCGGCTTCCGAAAATAACAGGTCAGTGATGGACTAAATTTTCACCTTAAAACAAGTACAAGCAAACGGTTCTAGGTAAATTGCTCGAATGCAATTGCTCGAAATCAGTTGCTCGAAAGTCAATTGCTCGAACGTGACTTTGCTCGAATTGCAAGTTTCTCGAACAGCAATTTCTCGATTATCTGTTGCTCGAAAAAAATAAAGTTGTGAAATAGCCTTAATTCGAATATAGAAAAACACAAATTACAAATTATAACCTTTATTAATAAAAAAATAGGTATGGGTATGTATTACATTCCGATGATAATCACTTTCGTGTCTTAAGAAAAACCTATTTAACATTATTTGTAATAACAAAAAATCCATTATCCTGACTATGAATACCCGTAATTACATTCCAATGATAATCACTTTCCTGTTACAAGAACATAATACTGTCGTTGACCACTTACTACAGAAGATTTTCAAGATTTTAGTATTGACGCATTACTTAGGACCACATAAATTCGAGCAAAACATTTTCGAGAAATTGCGGTTCGAGGAACTTGTATTTCGAGAAAAGTTACATTCGAGCAATTTGATTTTCGAGCAATTGATTTCGAGGAATTGATTTCGAGCAATTGCATTCGAGGAATTTGCCGGAGACCCAAGCAAACTGCTATGAACACAAGTTAACCATGTATGCCTTGTTCATAGACTTTAAGCAAGCATACGATTCAGTGGACAGGGAAAAAATGTACAATGCAATAAAGGGACTGGGAATACCAAAGAAACTGATAAACCTGGTGAGCGTAACACTAATCGGCACGGAAAACAAAGTGAAAACGAATGGCTGGATGTCAGAAAGGTTTAAAATTAAAAAGGTCTACGGCAAGGAGACCCTCTATCAACGGTCCTCTTCGGTTTGGTTCTGCAAAAAATAATAAGGAAAAGCAAAATAAACGAAAAGGGAACTATATACAACAAGAGCCACCAATGTCTAGCATTCGCGGACGACATCACACTGCTAGCGAGATCAAAAAACGAACTGTGTAGAATAGCAAGTAAGTTAGAAAAGGTTGAAGGAGGGATGAGACTGACAATAAATGAGCTAAAAAAAGTTCATGGAAATGGGAACAACAGAAGAAAGAAACGCTGCCAGACAAAGCATAAAAATAAGACTAGTTGATAACCGTGAAATTGAAATCGAAAACGTGACACTTTAATAAGTAGAGTAGAGTGGACCGATCTGGAACCACCCTCCACCACTTGGCCTTTAGTTTAAGCTCAAGGCCACGTTTAAGGCCAAGATCACTTTCAAGGAGTGTAAATAGTTTTTATGTTGTAAAGATAATTCTTTCACGATGTTATCCAAAATTTTCCAAACAGTTCCAACTAGAAATAATAAATAGTAGTGGTTTGTAAGTGCCGTTTTTGATTTGTCGACCCCAACATATGTACGCTAGAAATAAAGGAGAATTTGTCGATTTGTTCATTGTATTCGTCTAAATCAGAGGACAAATGACAAATCAGCAACTTCCAAAAATACTTCCAAAACCTCTTCTGCTGGTATCAAAGCAAGTGATAACAATATTTTAATATGTATCGCATACGACTGATTAGATTCATAAAAAGATTTCAATCCACATTTATTTACTTTGCGCAGAATAGATTATGATACATGAAAAAACATCCTCCAACTTCGATATTTTCAAATACGGTACGGAAAGCTTTCATTGCTGCCATTTCAAAATCAGTCAATTTTTTCGTGGCCGGGTTTGGGGAATTTTCTTCAGCAACATATTTAACATTTTCACGTATATTCTTTCTTCTTTCCCTGGTAGAAGAGCCAGTAGAAAAGGAAAAGCAATGTCCGATTCGTATTGTACATGGATACTGTATAACTGGTAATATATTTCTGGAACAACTTTAAATGTACCAATAAGTATTATGCGCTCTGGGTCATCTGCGCCGGAATCATAAATAATCATATTGCGTACTTTTCTGGTATTTCTAAATTTTTGTTATTTGGATTTGACGGAACATTCCTAAGTGGATTAGCTTTGGATCCATTTAATCGCCTTGTCAATGAACCTTTCTTTCGTAGACCAATTTTTATCCAATCTGATACATTCATTAAACTGTCAGCTATAACTGAACGAGCTGTTTCCCCCTGGATGCGATATTTCCATTTTCATTTGATTTGCAACCTTATGAGCTGCACCTTCAAAAGTCCTATTTGCATGACAGTACTCTGAAGGTTCACTGATGTTGTTGTCTTTGGTATTGAGCACCGATCGACATCGTAAAGTTCTGAATTTCGCGCAACGCCAATGAATAGTCTCTGTAGCAGTTTCACGATGACGAACATACTCATATCATTTGTAAATAATAGTTTGACCACTCTTTTTGCTAACACCATACCTACTCAAAATTATCCATGGCAAAATAAAAATTACTGATGAAAACGAAAACTCTTTCGAAAAGAAAAAATAAAATTGTCGAGTTGGCTTAAAGTATTTAGCAAAAAATTAAACACGAAAGAAAATTATAGAAATATAAAATTAAAGTAATGATAACATAATTCAAATAGTTTAAATTTATAAAATAACATAAAAGTAGTAAAGATGTCACTTTACAACAAAATACTTGTTAAGACATAATTTTACTTTAAGTACGCTTAGGTATTAGAGAATAAGGATTATGTCCACACGTCACCAATAAATCGGAATTAAAAAACTTAACCTTGGGTTTGCCTAATTTAGTTTTGCAACTACTTTTCGTTATGCACGTGTAATTTCTTCTGTGTAATTCATACACCCCTAATTTCTTATCCATGAAATTCTTTCTACGAGTAAATTCTTCTATGTGCAATTTTTTCTGTGTAATTTTATCCCGTGTAATTTTTACTTCCTTTTACAATAAAGGAAGTATTGGCTTCCCCCCAAAAATTTGAAATTGAGTTTTCAACAGATCTTTACGTTTTAGAGTCCCCTGAACCCAAAAATCATATTTTTTTCATTGGTCTGCCTGTCTGTCTGTCTGTGTGTCTGTCTGTCTGTCTGTCTGTCTGTGAAAAGAGTATCTCAAAAAAGAAAAGAGGTATGGCGTTGAAACTTCATATATAAGTTTTGTGTACTATGTAGATGCGACAGCAAGCGTTTGAAGAAAATCTCATAACCGGAAGTAGGTGTTTACTCTTGTCATTTTTCAGTTTTTTTCGATTTTTTCAAAAACGGCTCTAACGATTTTTTCAAACTTCACACTTTTATTACATTTTTAATGTGTATTGTTGTGAGATAGGTGATTTTCCAGTTGAATACTTCTAAAATGGGTTTCTTTTGTTTTTTTTCTATTTTCTTTATTAACTCCTATTTTAAATAGAACACCCGGTATATTATTACATTTTTGAATTCAGCTTAAAATACTAGAGAAAATTTGTCTCTTCACCTAACGCTCTATTTTGTACCGTTTTTGTAGAATTTGTAATTTTTGAAATTTTTTGACAAATGCTTAAAAATTTATAATCAAATTTTTGGCTAATTATAAGATCACTGTAAAAGGAAGTTGTGTGCGTGTATCACACCAGATTTTTTTATTTAACTTATCGTGTATTACAGCTCTCAAACTCGCATTCTGTTTAATTTTAGTTGCTAAGAAATTAATGATGATATTTTTATTCGTGAAATTATTCAAAGTAACATGCATGTTTTTAAGTTTAAGCTTTAAAGTGTTTAGATAGTTATAGTTGTCATTAATTAATAAAGTCAAACCACAGAATAATAATAACCAGAAGGATATCTCGTATTACCTGACCGCCGGCCCCTCATAGCCTTGAGACGTTTCTACCCTGAAATTCTAACCTGAAACGGCCAGTGCAGGTAGCGGCTTTGGGGAGAGCCCATGGAATACAAAGGTTCGAGGTCACCCGTTGTCGGCGTCGACATCAATGCGGTTGTGTAGAAGATATCCTGGTTATTATTATTCTGTGGTCAAACTCTTCATAGCAGTTTTCTTTTGATTATCTAAAAATAGATTTTTATACTTATGATTTTGAAATTTAATATGAGCGTTTTTTAACAGTAAGAATTTTGGTATTAAGAAATTATTTTTACAGGTTTTAAGGAAATAAATGAGTTCGCTTACCCTTACAATTGCAGTATTGATCTTGCTGAAATTTCGAAAAAGTTCCTCCTGTTGAGCACCATAACTTGTTCGGATGAAATTGTAGAAGCCAACATGTGGTGTTGGGACGTCCATTTTGATGTGAAAAGTACTGGCTACCAGGTTGATTTATGGGGTGAAAAAGTTGTAGATGCACGTCAGGTTCCTGATTACAGTTGAAATGGAGGTGTTTCTTATCCAGGTGGGCGAATCTTAAGTCTCCAGATGCAGATTCGTATTATTAATTCAAAATAAGAAATGACATTTATAATTTTAAAGTTATTAATGTGGAGAAAATTAATGTCAAAAAGAATTTGAAATTATGTGAAATTTCAAGAATGCATGATTTTAACTATTTTTTGAAGAATAAAAAATCACAAGTCGTAAACATGTTTATTAATAAGATAAAAGTTTAAAACACAAAACGTTTCGCAATTTTAGGTTGCTTCATCAGTTGTACAAATTAGAAAATATTGAGAATACTGGAATACATTCTAGTAATAACCGTTTTTTAAATGTGTTTCAGTGTGTAAAATTTTAGGGTTGTTTAGATCGACAACCTACATAATTTCAATCTAAACAACCCTAAAATTTTACACACTAAAACACATTTAAAAAAACGGTTATTACTAGAATGTATTGAAATTAAAAAATCTCCAAAAGCTATCAATTATAACACAGACATGGAAACCTTAAACAAAACTTATGCTAATATCATCAAAAACAAGTAAAATCAGTTATCTCCATTTTCCTAATAAATATTTTTAAACCTATAATAAATCTAAAACTAAATCAATGTTTTTTTATTTTCGTTTATCTAAATAATTATAAAACCAACCATTAGTGAACTTTTAAAAAATAAATCAACTTTTAAAATAATTGTAAAAGTAACCAATTGTCAAACTGAGAATTCTTAGATACAATGAGAAAAATTAAGTATTGCAATGCAAAATCCAATAGATGGCATTGCATATCAACTACATCATGTACTAAATTAATCTAACATGTGCATCAAGCTTCAATAAATTGCAAAATTTCAAAAATACATGTAAGTAATACATACAAGGGTTGCATATTTAACTAAATGAATACCTTTACTTTACAGTACCAAAGAAATAAAAGCCAAATAACCAAACAATGAAAATTTATAAAAAAAAAACCATAACCTACAAATCATCCAACAGGAGAACTCGATAAAGTTAATGAAACTTACTATTAAACAGCATGACTTACTAATAATTACTAGAAGACAAACAAATAGTAAATAAAACTAACTTTAAACACATTTAAAGAATCCGTTTATCAAGTTATTCATACGACACTATTATTTCAAGGTCGAACAATCAAACGGAAAAATTACAACCCTTCAATAAAATGTAAAAAAGCTATTATATAAAAAAAAATCAAACATAAAAGTAAGTAAACAATACACTAATAACCACCTAAAATAACAACCACCCATTTTACAGAGAAAATAAAATCAAACAAAAATAATCCCAAATGAGAACATTAACCGATATTAGGGACAGATACATAAACAAAGGAAGGGAAAATTAAAAATTACCCGTAAGAAATAATACATCTCTTCAAAACTGGTTACCTTTCCAAATAATCAACATTTTCACAATATTTCCAGCAAATGTGTAAGTAAAGAATAAATACTAATTACTTAACGTCTCACGTTTGTATATTTTTAACACCTACAATTTGGAGCTATGGACAATTTTGTTGGCGAAATCATGTAATAAAGAATGTTACCATCTGAATACTCATACATGTTTAAAACAGGTAATTAATTAAATAGAGGATAATTGTTCATTCACAAATCCAAAACACTAATTTGTACCAATATTTACAGATCTAAATTTTAATTGTCCTTATGTCCTACATTATTTTAACAAAATTATTTTATCTCTGATGAAGCTAACCAAGTCTTAGCGAAACGTTAGATATTATGAATAAATAAAGAATTTTTTAATTATATGTAATTGACTTAAACGACAAAATTTTATTTTACGTTTGAAAGAAAAACAAATCTTATTAGCTGATTTTAATCTCTAGATAGTGTCTGTGAGAAAGGCAGAACACCCACTGGTGTTCCGTATTACGAACAGTCATATATCTGTCTTATCATTCTTACATTATAATATTTTGTTGTTCTGAAATCGCATGGGTTTTAGGATTGTGACCTCTTTATCACGTGGTGTTTCATTTTCCGACAACACATTTTTAATTAATGCAACCTTTTTTTTAATCGGATTTAAGCTCAAAAAGGCATTTAACATACACGGAACCGGGTAGCACCAACAAGAACAAAATGGTAATATAATAATTATAATAATAATATGCCTGTATTAAGTAAAAAGAAAATACATATATTAACCCATAAACAAAATAAAATACTGAGTAGGGCGAAGTTCAGCTGCAGAATGAAAAAATAATTCTGCAGTTGCTCTACCACTTAACCCTATGTTAAAATTCCTAAATCCAGC
This sequence comes from Agriotes lineatus, assembly GCA_940337035.1. Lineage (NCBI taxonomy): Eukaryota > Metazoa > Arthropoda > Insecta > Coleoptera > Elateridae > Agriotes > Agriotes lineatus. Next base: position 55,096 of record CALNHX010002106.1, on the reverse strand, counting down.
TGTAGATTGTGTTCCCCATTCACATAGTAAAGTTTATAAAACAAATAAAGGTAGTATATTAGTTATTTTTGATCATTGCGTAGAAGATTATTGATCCGTGACCGAAAACAAGAAGTCGGTGTTAATTTGAGGTCTCGTGGTAAGCCATTATACCATTTTGCAAAATTATAAACAAAACGGCGTTTTCTAAACTCAGAGTAGCATAATGGAATACTGACATTGCCCCTATACCTCAAGTTCAAGTTATGTACATCTGTACGAAATGATATGTTATTATGCAAATATGGAGGAGGTTTATACAAAATCATTTTACGATGTAGACATGCACAATGTAATGATCTCCTATTGAGCATATTTAACTATTTAACTTCTTTTAATTTATACGAAATTTTATTATATTTTCTTATAGCAAAGATGATACGTAAGCACGCATTTTGTAGTTTTTGTAATCTGGCTTTGTCCTGTGCTTCAAAACATGGTCCATATACTACATCGCCATAATCAACCTGAGATAGAACTAGATTATTACATAAAATGGTTTTGACTTGTGTATTAAATAGGTGACGATTTACAAAAATTGACTTTAAATTACAATATGCTTTTTGCATACATTTTGATATGTGTTATTTAAAATGTGATGTCGAGTCAAGAATTACACACAGGTTTTTAACACTGTCAACAACAGGTATTGGATTATTATTAATTTTAAAAATCATTTGACTTTTTGCTATTTCTATTTGAGCCTTTTTATCAAAAAATATTACCATGGACTTCTCCCCGTTAAGCTTAAGTGCATGTTGATGCGAAATGGCAGCTAGCTTTTCCAGATCTTCATTTATACGCTTATTAGCAGTAATAATGTCTTGAATATTAAAAGAAAAATAGATCTGCGAGTCATCAGCGTAAAAATGAGATGCACAACAGTTTAACGTAGATGGGAAGTGTGAGATATAGATTGTAAATAGAAGAGGCCCAAGAATAGATCCTTGTGGAACGCCTGTTGTATTGCTGCAAAATTTTGATAACTTATAGTCACTTTAACGGCTTGCGAGCGATTTGATAAATAGTTACTTAGTAAAGAAATTGCATTTGGCAAACAACCTATGTAATGGCAGATAGGCAACAGAATATTATGGATAATTAATTGTATCGAATGCCTTGGAGTAATCCAACAAGATAAGAGCAGTTACTTTACCTATATCCGTAGCTGAGATAATGTCATCAATTCTATGTAGCAGATTATCTGCAAGATTTCTTCAACTCTTCATTTTCGCAGGTTTTTTCGTCTTCTGCCGACACTGCGCTTTCCTAGAAGTCCTGGTATGTATATATCGTGCTCATCCTTTGTTTATAGGGAATAACATTTTCTAAAGATCTGATTTCTTTCATCTCCACTTATTTTATTGAAACATTTTAAAGGACATCTAAAAGAGACAACGGTTTGTTAGGATCTGAATATTAATAACAATAAATGTAAAAAAAGAGCTGAAGAACTTTTAAAGCCCAAATACTACTATATCGAAAAGTCTGACTATTTAAAAATGACCACCCACCGCATATAAATTTTACCCAATCGGTTTGGACTACCTAACAGATAAATAGAAATAGCTTAGTTGCATTACAAGCCAATTTTTTTCTCTGCAACATTTTGTCCATGGTAGTTTACATATGAACGTCCATCTATTCTTCTTTGCTTAATAACATTTCTCTTATATTCTTCACCATGTCTAATACCCCTCTTCCTTTTTTAGGCAGTACAACCTCGGTTTCACTCTCACTACTGGTATTTTCAACAATAAATGCGTTAGTACGTCTGCCATTTATTTCATACAGTGCATCGGCACTTGGATCCTTGCAACACCAAATGATGTGGGAAGGGAACATTCCGCAACGTAATATTTATCGTAATACGTATTCTGCAGTTCTCGCATCTGAAGCGAGTTACCTTTTAGACACACGTATGAAAAGGTTGCTTCCACAGCATCCGAGCTAAATACCCGGCAAGTACATAATAAAATCCTACCTGTTAAAATACACAAAAGCAAATAACGTAAGCATTTTACAAAATGAAATAAAAACTTGTAGTACAACACAAATGGCCATTACAATTTTTATTTTGGCAAAAAAAAACAAAAACCATATTATTTTGTATGATATTTTTCAAAACAATCTCTTTCGATACAAAGTGTAACTATAAACTTTTTTAAAGCGCCACCTTATACGGGAATGACATATCGTACATCGCAGCTGATTTTCCATTTTTTTTTAACAAAGTGACCTACCTTGCCATATCTTACGTCACTAGGGATTTGGCATGGTGGGTTAGCTCTACGTCGTTTATTATTCAAGCGCAGGTAATGTGCAACATATCTGGTAAAGTCAAGTAAACTTAATTTTTCTTCTCCTGAAGCACAAATTTGGTGTAATTTCAAAGCATTGGTCATAGCTACGTTTATCATGTGAGTGAACAGACACCACCACCATTTTTTGCCCCTAATGCTAATTCGTTAATTATTTGTACACTAGTCGTTCAAATCAACCCCACCCATTCCAACATTATAGTTTTGCAAAACCAAAGGCTGCTTTACAGCAAATGTCTCCTTTTGGGCTCGCGACCATTGCTTTACAGCAGGGGTCGGCAACCTGCGGCCCGCGGGCCGCATGCGGCCCTTTGCAACTTTTTGCGCGGCCCGCCAAAGCACCAATATAACTTTAGGAAAAATCAACAAACTTAGAGCGTAAGCGTGCCGAAATGTGGCCGGTGACAAAAATGCGCGACAAACAGAAGCATAGTGGGAAACGTATTTTACTGCGCAAGTTTAATCCCCACTCCCCAGCGAATACGCCGTCTCGCTTAGCAAGTGTAGCATTCTTTCTAGTGATGGGCATAATCGGATGATTTCAATAATCGGAATGTTCTATTACTACTGGTCTAGGCCGGTAAATTTTATCTACCGGACTCGTTTGTAAATATGTAGACGCTAGTTAGCAATGCAGTATCCTAAAAAACAATTTATGAGTTTGAGTCGCACAGTGGGATATGAGGAAATAAAATATTTTTTCAAATTATTACAGTAGTTACTTTAATAGACTTTCGGAAAATGGTAGTGATATTTTAAAGTTTAATAGCACATAAAGTACATAATAGATAGTATAAAACAATACTTGAATTTGAAGTCTCTAGGTGTACTATCTAATAATTAATCTACGAAATACCACTGCCATTAGTGCCATTCACGTATCATACACGTGCGCACACGGCGCGACCCGTCGACATTCGCCAACCAGCATATAGCAGTCAAGTGAGTCAATACAACATTCCGTATTCCGTTTAGTTCAAATTGGCATTTTGTTTTCTCATTTTGTGTACCGAATAGTAAAATAATCGAATTCCGAAAGTTCCGAATTTTGTGCACCGAACAGTAAAATAATCGAATTCCGAAAAGTTCCGAAATAATAGAAACCTTCCGATTTTTTGAACAATCGGAAACTTTCTGATTATTCATTCCGGATAGGCCCATCACTAATTCTTTCATTTCGCCAGTTTGCTACTGTATGTTCATATGTACGTTCATGTTGACAGCCGTATGACGTTTCACTACAATATTTTATATTTTTTATATATTTTATATTTACATATTTAATTGGAATTGTATTTTCTTTTTTCCCTTTTAAGAATTGTAAAATTTTTGTTCTCTAACATTTTTGTTATTATAGCATGTCAATAAAAAATAAATTTTTTCTATATTTATTTTTAATAATATTTATACTCGTATATGATATAAAAGCACTATTTAAGTTACATTTGAATGTGCGGCCCGCATAAAAAAAATTATTTTGAAAATGGCCCGCCGTCCGAAAAAGGTTGCCGACCCCTGCTTTACAGTGTTGAAAGGTTCAATAAAATCATGATTCGTTGCAATGGAACACACACTATTGTCTTTCCATTTAACAATACATACTTCATTATTGGAGTCAAATCTGTAGTCGTATGTTCCTCTGTCCTTGTTCTCCATCACCTTGGAAGGCTGAAGGGAACACTGTTTCTGTCTATTTTTACGTATAGTGCCTGTAGCACGTATACTTTGATGTTAACTTCTTCATAAGATCTAGGGTAGTAAAAAAATTGTCAAAGTATACTATGTGGTCAGATGGATGATTTAAATGTCCTAGTATTGCAAGCACAACATTGGCGCCGAGACCAAGCGATTGTTCCCTTTTTTCAGTGTTCTTTTCGCAGTAGGTTTCAAAGGCCTATCAATATCCGGTCGAACTGCATAACATCCAATCCTTAAATCCAAATCGCACTGGTTTCCCGCGTATGAATTGTTTGGATGGGTGGTAGCCAAAGTATTTGATCATCGTTCATCGATGCTCAGATGAGTATGAAAAATGCCCCACTGACGAAACTTTTGGTTCAGTATATCTATAAGAGACCCCAATTTGAACAATTTGTCAATTCTGTTTATATTATCATTACCCGAGAGGTGTAGATACCTTATTATTTCTAAGAATCCATTTTTCTATTGCGTGACATAGCTCTTGAAACTATTTCAACATCTAAATCTTTTTCTAGTGACCAATACATCCTTTGCTGTGGTAATTTGTGGTACCCGAAAAGTAACAAAAAAAAATACATTTTCAATGGTTACAAAAAAGTCGTTATTATTTTGCCGGGCGTATAGTACTGTTTGGTCGGGTCTAGGACGTTTCTACGCCGCCAGTTCTTCGCCGCCGTTTCTACGCCGGGACGGTTCTACACTGGCCGTTTCTACGCCAGCTGATTCTACGCCGCATTCAAATTAAAATTACAATTACAATTAAAATTTATTGTTTAAACACATACATACAGTCATAGAAAATAAAATAGGAAATTTATTTTAATTTAAAAGAATAAATAGGAAAAATAAGATTATTGCGTCATTTGGTAATTGTGTGCTAGGCCACGTAAATAATCTAGAGGTTCCCTGTTTCCATAGTCTAAGACAATTCTTCGAATACGTTCATCAGCGTCACGGTATCTTTTCAGCTTCATCGGTGGTAAATGTCCGGCGATAAGTTGCTCAAAATAAGCGTCTCGTCCTTTTTGTACTTTTCGCAATCCATCTATAAATTTCCAAATAGTTGGGTGATGCATACCTAATTCAGAACGCAATCGACGATTGGCTGCTTCTGCATGATTATTGGTGCGATCTTCTCCATCGATTGTTCTCTGGTATAAATTCCACATTGTTGGATGAAACATAGGCGGGCGCCTACCATTCCCGCGTCGATTTAAACGGCCAACATAGCTGTCTTCAAACCAATTTAGAAGCGGCTGAAGTTCTACTGGCAAATCATTTGCTAAAGCATCAATGTATTCATCTAAATCTGCTATTGGCACAAATGCTAATGCAAGGACCATTTTAGCTCTCAATGCAAATTCAGCATCATTGTTGTATTGACCAATAACACCAATCTGAGCTAAATGTTTCCTCATATTTTGTGCTAAATGGAAGAAGCAACCTTTTACATTTACTTCCGGAAAGCAATCTTTCATGGCACTAAAAGCTGCATATTCATAATCACAAATGATAGATTCTGGACTTAAATTTGGCACTAGTGTTTTAATTAGTTCGAACATACGTGTGTATGTAACACGCTGCTTGTTAGGTAACAGAGCATACAATATAGGATGCACTCCTCCGTGTTTTGTTGCCATAACAATATAAATTTGAGAAAATAGCCTCGGTGCTATTGCGAAGGTACCATCACTGTACCATCTATTGGCATAATGCAAATGCTGCAACCAGCTCTCTCTTCCAAAAATTAAAATTCTGTTTGCTCCCTCTCCATCGTCGCTTAGCAAAAAAGTTTCTTCTGTTCCTGGTCGAGGCACATATACCTTATATGGATTTGGCAACACCAAATCGTTTAGGTCTGCGGGATCAGCAGGTGCAGCATTAATTTGATTCCGTTTTCTTCTGATTATTTTTTTCAGGGCTGCATTATTTGGAATCGATGCTAAAACAGCTTCAGGCACGTCGATTACACACTGATTTATAACTACACTTGTGCCCTCCATAGTTTCTTCTGCACGACGTTTGATTTTAGTGACAACAGTTGCTACTTGCATGGCTGCTGCCGAGGAAGGGTGACAATGATTGTTCATTTCGTTGACCACTTCTCCAGCCCTCGTGTGAATTCTTCCTTTACAGCGACCCACTTCTTCGCACCGCCAAAATTGTAAACTAGGGTCCCTTTTACTAACTTTGTCGAAAACGTACAAATATCCGTTATAGGAAAACTTCTCGTTTCCTCTCTTGCTGAGAACTGCTGGTTCCATTATTAAGATCACTGTTAACTAACGTAATAATTACTTTGTGGCGAATACACTAAAGTGATGTGTTAAGGGCTCCTGCCCCATATTTATACCAAATACTGTTAAACAGTTTTTAGATTTGTGCTAATGGGTCTGTGCTGATAACCATAACATCATTAAGATAATCCCGGCGATTGTAAACTCGTTAACTCCTAGGTAATTTTCTATGAGCGGATTAAAATTTCTGATTACCTCATTTGTGCTAATAACCATAACATCCTTAATATAATCTCGGCGATTGTATTGTATCCCCGGTGTTTTAGATTACCCATTCGGAAATTCTTTTATTCTTAATTTTTGTATTGTATTAATTTACTGTATGTATGTGTTTAAACAATAAAATTTCACTTATTGTAATTTTAATTTGAATACGGCGTAGAACCGGCTGGCGTAGAAACGGCCAGTGTAGAACCGTCCCGGCGTAGAAACGGCGGCGATGAACTGGCGGCGAAGAACTGGCGGCGTAGAAACGTCCCATTCCCTGTTTGGTCTGCTATAAGTTGAAATACATCCTTATCAAACAGTTTTTCGAAAATTTCAGTAGGGCTGCAATTTAGCAAAGTTTTATTGCATTCTGCAAACGTCCGTTGGCACCGTTTTCAACATCATTTTCAAAAGTATTATAAATTGGCACACTTTTCCTCCTCTCAGGATTTGTTGTCAGTACGACGATGCTTGGGGGCATGGTTTGACAATGGTTCTTCATCGCTGTCACTCCATTCATCGCCATTCCTAAAAGTTACCTTAATACATCCCGTGACGTCTCTTGGCATTTCACTGTCCACGATGTTGTCATCGTCCAGATCTTCCTGGTCAGTGAGGATATCTGCCTCTGGTGGAAAAATTGCAACATCCACTTCTCCCCATTGTAACGGTGCACACCCTGGTTGCCTTTAGCTCGTGTATGTGCTTACGTTGTGTAAATTTTTTACTGGTTACGGCGGGTGATTTGGCGGAGTTACAGTTGCTTAACCTGAGCGTTCGTACTTAGGCTAACTTTGCTCAGTTGGTGTAGTGGCTGGAGACCTTCAGTTCTTACACCAAAAGAAAACAACGCCATGGAAATCGATTGACCCTTATTAGAACCAAAGTAGAAGCACTACATTACTCTTACAATTATGGCGCTGTTCGGAGCTTAACCGGACGTCGGGCGTTTGTTGTTACCTCGCCTAGTGGCAAGAAGGGCTGTCTGCCAGCCTGAGTCTGGTTACTATGGGGGGGCCTGGCGGTGTTAAGTGAAGTAAGAGAAAGGCAAAGAATTGGTACTAACGCCGCCGTACTAACAAGGAAAAACCTTGCGATGTCGGGCTGAGCTGTACCAAGTGAAGCAAGAAGAGCAAATAATTGATACTAACGCCGCCGTACTAACAAGGAAAAAACCATGCAATGTCGGGCTGCGCTGCACCAAGTAAGGTAAGAAGAGCAAAGAATTGACACTAACGCCGCCGTACTAACAAGGAAAAACCTTGCAATGTCGGGCTGCGCTGTACCAAGTGAAGTAAGAGTTAAATAAGTTAGCAGCTGTTGTAGTAGTTCTCCGTGTTACGCGTAGAACTACCACATGCACCAGACTTTGTTTTTCTGCCCCTCCCGTCCTATGCAGAGTGGTTTATGTAGATTACGATAACCCCTCCATCCTGGTTCGCGGAGCGTCCCGCTAATGACAACGAAATCTAAATTTCGTTGCTATAGCGACGCGTTGTTAATTGATAGTTTTCCTCCCAAAACCCACGACGGTTTTAATCCTTTTCTGTCACGTTTTAAATTGCTGTTTCCCACGACCACTTGGACATGTGTTTCCTTGGCTGAAGCGTAAACTAATAAATCCCCAAACTAATTTTGGGGGCTGTTTGTTCCTCAAATTCGCGTAAGCCCCTCGCCATAAATCTAATATAGAGATTTTCGATTCTCGCGCCGAGGATTTATTACATCCCTAGGCACACTCAACAGCTGCCAAGTGAATCGAATTACAACTAGGCAAAACAAACGAAAGCTTTCATTACGTGATATAATTGTACTTATATCATACATAAAATACATCTATAAAATACGGGTTATTATTTTCCTAGAATAAAATGCCTAAAATAAAATGTGTCCTTCCTAGAAATAGGATAGCTAAGATAAAAATAAAATGTCTGTAATTACGCGACCCTCACAGTCTCCTCTAAAGGTTTCTGTGGGGCCTCGCAGGGCCTCCCAGGGAAAATTTTATTGTTGGGTCGGGTACCGTATCACCGCGCCGACGTTTTTCCCTCCACCGCTGTAGGAAGCGCTTACGGGCTAGGCGCCTTGGTGTGGCTCCTCCTGCTGTTGGTACAGTCGGCTTCTCGTAGGGCCGTCTGGGCTGTCCGCCATGGTCTACGTTTTGGTTGTCCCTGCTGCTGCCTTCCAGCTCAGGGGTTCCGTCGCCGCTGTTCAGTTCCTGGCTGTGCCCGTCCGGTGCCTCTATCATTGGCTCTGCTCCTTGCCTCTGGGTTGTTGCCCTCTCCGTGGGTGCTGGTCTTGGGCGCTCTCGCTGCTCCAAAACGGGACGTCCCGTGCTCGTCTGGGGTCGTACCCCCATCACCATGGTGTTGGCTCGCTCGCCGTGTTTTTGTACATGTCCTCTACCACCCTCACCCCCCTGGGGTAGGTGGCCTACTTTCACCAAATAGTACCCCCCAGTCGACGACGTCATCGTGGCTCCCCCATTCGTCGACCAGGTGCTGAAGCTCCAAGGTGATGCTACGGGCCGCAAGCTGTTCCTCTCCAACGGTAAGGGCTCCACTCGAGGTACTCTGCGGCGGACACTTAACTCGACACTGCCCTGACCTCGACTGTTCTGAGGGCCGAGCTGCCGCAGACTCGTATCTGGGTCAGCTATAAATTAGCAGAATGACAGCCCTTGCAGCCAGGACGGCGTTTGTGTAGTATCGTTTTAGATTTTCCACGTTATACGATTCCTCTTTATGACCGCCATCGATGTGTACTAGGTTTAAACATTGTTACCCAAGTCGCGAGATACCTTAAATGGCCCCTCATATAGCAAGTGGATTTTGGTAATTACTTTCTTATTGCTATCTGAAATTGGATTAGACTTGAGCAGCACCAAATCCCCCTCAGCAAAATGAATCTTCTTGGCCTTTTTATCGAATACCTTCCTCCGCATTTCAGCGTTGTTCAGCAAATTTTCCCTGGCTGCTTCATGTATTTATTTGATTCAGTGGATCGCTGTGGAAGAAACCTTCGTAGTAAATGGTCCAGTTGCAGCGGCGGCTGTTCCCCATGTATGATCTCGTATGGTGAATAGCCAGTGCTAAAATGCGGCGCGGCGTTAAAGCAACTCTCAATATTTTTCAACTGCCAAGGCCAAGTAGTATGTTTTTGGAGGCAGTAGGCGCGGAAAATGCAGCCCAGATCTCGATTTACATGCTCAACCGGGTTGGAAGCAGGGTGCCTTATAGAGGAATGTGTAGTTCTAATGCCCGCCTGCCGATCTTACCATTTACGTGCGGTGAGCTGTGAACTGTGATCGGTTAGAATCGTCGCCGGTTTTATTACTTGGTAGAATTGTTCCAATATGCAATTGGCAGCTGCTCTCGAAGTGGCCCGGCGTAGGGCATACAGTGCCACATATTTGGAAATTACGTCGAGTACCACCATTATGAAGGTGGCGCCTCCACGGCTCGTGGGCAACGGCCGTGGTCACGAGTTCCCCAACTCGGCTTGCCATAACTGGTTGCTGCACTTTGTCTTTTGGCACAGGTCGCAGGTTGCAATGACCCTCCGGACATCACGATACATTCCCTTCCAGTAAAAAATTGCGTTGATACCTGCAAAGATTTTTTTGCTCCGAAATTTTCAAATTCTTGGTGGTGTTGCAGCACGAGGGCGCGCACCATAGATTTTAGAATAGCCAGCCTTTCAGAACTATCCTGTTTAATTTGCACGTCGTCCACAACTTGAAATTGTTGTGCCTTCCGCACCATGGCTGTATCTCCCTCAAGGTTGGCATTTTGTACAGACTGCCAAATTTTTTCTAGTTCTGGGACTTGTTTTTGCAACGCTTTTATACGGCCAAGTTTTTTACCCAAATCTTTAAAGTATTCCGTCTAGAATGCAGTAATTATGGGTTCCCTTAATCCGTGCATGCATACTCCGCCCCAGCGGTTGGGAATCGAGATAATACATCTGCAGCAATATTATCCTTGCCCTTTACAAATTCGATCTCTTAGTTAAACTGGTCCAGTATTAGAATCCATCGGGTTAAGCGATCATTGAGTAGACGACATTGTCGCAAAAGCTCCAGCGCCTTATGGTAGTTTCGGATGATAACCCTTGACGCCACTAAGTACGTCCGAAATTTCTTCAATGAAAAAATAATCGCGAGCAGTTCCCTCTCGGTCGTCGTATACCTGCGTTCTGCGTCGTTCAGGGAGCGGCTAGCAAACGCGATTACTCCCTTTTCGTCACCATCTGACAGCTGGTGGAGCTCTGCCCCGAGCCCGTACCCGGACGCATCCGTTTTCAAGTAGAAAGGCAGGTTCGGCCTAGGATGTGTTAGCATCACGGAGTCCAAAAACATTTTTTTCACCCGGCTAAACGTCTCGTCCTCGGCGTCTCCCCAGCGCCATTTGATGTCCTTCTTCGGTAACTGCGTCAGCCCGCGGGTGGTGTCACTGTATGCTTGCGAAAAGCGACGGTAGTAGTAAGTAAGTAAGTAAGTAAGTAAGTTTATTTAGTATAATATACTAGTACATAGAATCATTATTATTATATATCTTAACTTATTTATCATTAATAACATTAAAATTAATAGTATTGTTTAACAAAGCTGCTTAAATATTTTTTAAAACTATAAATATTTGTCATTTGTTTTACATCTTGTGGAAGCGAATTATAGACTTTTAGTCCCTTGTAATACAGAGAATTTTGTGTACTCGCTTTATTTAATTTAGGCAGCCTAAAATCAAATCGATTCCTTGTTTTATATTGATGAACGTCAGCATTTGGTATCAAGTGATCCGACATATAATTTGGTAATAAATTATTAACAGCTTTGTAAATCAAAACCAACGTATTAAAATAAATACGTTGTTTGATATTTAGCCACTGTAACGTATTCAGCATTAACTTAATATTCGTATATTTAGAACATCGTAAAATATTTCGCATCGCTGTTTTGTTGTTTTTGCAACCTTTGTAAATCCGATTCATAACAAAGAAAGAGGATACTTGCACAGTAATCAAAGTGTGGCGCAATAATGGTTTTATAGACTAGAATTCTAGCATTAATACTTAGTTTACTGGCTATTCTCCCCAAAAATCCAATTTTTTTAGCGACTTTCTTAATGATAAAATTTATATAACTACGAAAAGTAAGTCTATTATCTATAATAACTCCCAGATATTTAATTTCAGGCACTTGTTCTATTTCTAGACCGTCTATTTTTACTTTAACAGTTATATTTTCACTATTAATTTTATTTGATACGATTATGCACTTTGTTTTGGCAATATTTAATTTTAGTTTATTTATTTGTAACCACTTTGATATCATCTCAAGATCTGTATTTATTTTGTTGACGGCATCAGTAGTATTTTCCGCAGTTACCCAAACTAATGTGTCGTCAGCAAACAAATTTAGCGAGCAGTGTTTAATATTTATTTCCAGATCATTGATGTACAGTAGAAATAGCAATGGACCTAATACGGATCCCTGAGGAACCCCCAATGTGTTAAGAATTTCCGTAGATTCCTCTTCATTATACACAGTTGTTTGGGTTTGCGAAGATAGATAACTCTCGAACCATTGTTTCTCGATTCCCTGTATTCCATATTTGTCCAATTTTGTAATTAAATAGTTGCATAATCCGAGGAACGCTTGCAGTTGCTTTTGCTCCCGTGGCGCTGGGAAGTTTATAATGGCTTGTATTTTCTCAGGGTTGGGCCTCACTCCGCTCGTCGTCAGCAGATGTCCTAAAAACTTAGTTTCGTTTTGAATGAAGTTGAACTTAGCGAGGTTAATGATTAATCCAGCTGCTTTTAGGCGTTGCAGTACCTGTCGTAGGTGTCCTAAATGTTCTTCAAAGTTGGGCGACGCAATCAATAGGTCATCTGTGTAGTTCACCGCAAATTCGCGCACCTCCGGGCCTAAGATGACGTCCATCGCTCTCGAAAAGCTGCCTACAGCCGTTTTCAAACCGAAGGGTAAAACGTTGAAGACGAACGTCCGACCATTGTATAGAAAAGCTGTGTATGGTTTTGAAGCTTCAGTGAGGGGAATTTGATAATAACTGGAACGCAGATCGATCGAAGTCATGAATTCAACTCCATGCAATCGCTGTACTAGTTCTTCAGCAGGTGGCGGCGTTTCGCAGTCCGCAACCATCCGTTTATTTAGCACACGCGCATCCAGACATATTCTGACTTCCTTATTTTTCTTTTTGACTACCGTCAGCGGGCTGCAGTGAAGTAAGAAGAGCAAATAATTAATACTAACGCCGCCGTACTAACAAGTAAAAACCTTGCAATGTCGGGCCGCGCTGTACCAAGTAAGGTAAGAAGAGCAAAGAATTGATACTAACGCCGCCGTACTAACAAGGAAAAAAACCTTGCAATGTCGGGCTGCGCTGTACCAAGTGAAGTAAGAGTTAAATAAGTTAGTAGTAGTTCTCCGTGTTATGCGTAGAACTACCACATGCACCAGACTTTGTTTTTCTGCCCCTCCCGTCGTATGCCGAGTGTTTTATGTAGCTTACGAGAACCCCTCCATCCTGTGTCGCGGAGCGTCCCGCCAATGACATCGAAATCTAAATTTCGTTGCTATAGCGACGCGATGTTAATTGGTAGTTTCCCTTCCAAACCCCACGACGGTTTTAATCCTTTTCTGTCGCGTTTTAAATTGCTGTTTCCCACTGCCACTTGGAAACGTTTCCTTGGCTGAAATCGTAAACTGATAAATCCCCAAACTAATTTAGTCGGCGGTTTAGGGGCTGTTTGTTCCTCATATCGGCGCATACTAGTTCGCTCCCGCGGTCAGTTTTTGAAAAAGGTCATAGGTAAGTTCGCTCCCGAAGCATAGGTAAGTTCGCTCCCGAGGATTAAAACGTAAATAAGTAGATTACGAGAGATTAAAATTTTACCAATATTTTATTTTACCAATATTTATATTATTACATACAATATTATACATACAAGACATTTAATATAATTTTAATGTGAGCAAAACTCTTGGTAAAAACGATAACTACTCATTTAATGACAATAACAAAACAGGAATAAACTTATATTCAAAATATATCAAATTTAAATTAATTAATTTTTCTTTACATATCTTGACAATTTTTCAAGAAATTGAATTTTTGTAATAGCTCCAGTTTTGAAGCTGGCCAAATGATCTTCAATTAATTTAATTTTTTGCATTTCTACCCTTCTGTATACTTTTTTAATTTTATGAGCACTGTTTATTTTTACATATGTCTCGACTTGAAATTCTTTCAACACTTCAATAAATTGAAAAATATTTGGATGGGCAGCGTAAAACGACCCATTGAATCTGCTGTGGAAAGCTTCACAAGCATTTGTTGATCTCGTCCTTGCTGAAGAATGTTCGGCCCACATTTCTGGCGGGAATAGAGAATCTTCTGATATATATGTTTCCACCAAATAGTTATTAAAAATCTCCAATTTTTTGTCTTGTGGCAAAATTTCCGCAAGATCAAAGCAGAAACAATCTCCCACATCGGCTGGTTGTAAGTAGGGAAGGCCAAATACGAAATTTAAATATTTTCCAATATCTGATTGGGATTTGTAATCTTGAGTAAGTCCTAAGTGCTGAATTTGCCGCCACCTGCAGCAATGGAACAAAATAATTAATTTTTTGATAAAATATAAAAAGTAAGATCTTACCATGACTGGGTTAGATGAAATAAGCAACCCTTAATCACAACGTGTGGAAGTTTTCTTTGGAATGCTAAATGTATTGCCATTTCAAAATCTATGTAAACACATTTTGATGTTAGTGCAATTTCCATTTCTTGTAGCTTGTTGAGAAGAATGTTTAAGCAATTTTCATAAGTTTTTGTTGTTTTATCCGGTAATAGGAAAAATACTAAAGGCATGTAATGACCATTACATATTCCATGTATGGTAAATAATTGGTAGAAAAACTTTGGGCAACATTTAAATGTTCCATCCACATATAAACTTTCTAAAGTGCTTAAAAAGTTCAAGTTTGTCACGCTTGTAAACATCACAATTTTAGAGTTTATATCATTTGTTAGCATGAAATCTTCATTTCTATTGGTTTTTATTTCTAAATTGCTTAAGACTTCTTGAGTGTTTTCTAAGCTAGTTGGTAAGGCTGGTAGAAAGCTTCGTCTATGGTTATAGATATTCTTTCTAATATATTGCATATCAGTTGTTGTGATTGTTTCGACGTCATTATTTAGTAGCACACGGTTAATTATTTTCGACGGCTTTTCACTTACGTTTTCCGCTGCTTTTCTTTTCAAACTGTTGCTCAAAATTTGTCTGTTTAAGACGGCGTTTTCCATCGCCTCATGAGCATGATTCAAATTTGAATCAACCAACATATTTTCGTCACCCACACTTTTTAAAAATGATTTACAGCTCCTTACTATACACTGCCACCGTTTCACATTTCCCGCCAATAATTTATGGAAATTAAATTTATAGGAATTCACCACCAACATAGGTTTTCCTTTTTCACTAATAATTTGGCTTACGTCCATTTTAAATCTTTCTCAACCAAGTGTAAAGAAGAAATGATTTTGTTTATTCCGTACATTTTCTTATATTTATACAGAAAAATAGGCTCATTACTAACAAGTTTGTTATTGTCATTAAGCGATAACATGGCATGCCATTAACAGGGGATTATTTTTGAAAAATATTTGGCGATAATATTAAGCAATAATGTGGATTAACATTAACAGGGGATTATTTCTGCAAAATATTTGGGAGCGAACTTACCTACACCCTTTTCACGTAGGGGGATTAAAAACTGACCGCGGGAGCGAAATAGGTTGCGGCCCCTCATATTCGCCTAAGCCCTAGACCATAAATCTAATATAGAAATTTTCGATTCTCGCGGCGAGGATTCATTACATCCCTGGGCACACTCAACAGCTGCAAAATGAGTCGAATTACAACTGGGCAAAACAAAGGAAACCTTTCGTTACGTGATATAATTGTAATTACATCATATATAAAATACATCTACAAAATACGGGTTATTATTGTCCTAGAAATAAAATACCTAAAATACAATTTGTCCTTCCTAGAAATAAGATAGCTAAGATAAAAGTAAAATGTCTGTAATTAGGCGACCCTCACACCGTCTATGGTTTTCTATAGCCTCCGCAGCTTCTTGCAAACCATGGAATACTTTCCGCCCATAAAAATTGACGGCGAGTATAGAATCAAAGTCTTGATCCATGTCTGCAACACAACTGCATTGATCTTGGAAGTATACCCATCAGCCCATTGTACTCAATCGAGTACAGCAGACTTTGAACCCTATCTACCTTGCACAAGTTTTGGTTAGGAATTTTTAATTTGTGCTAAACGTGACTTTGATGTCTGCACAATACAGATTCATTGAAGTGCAGCGATAAATGACACAATTGACGCAAAAAAATATGGACTATACTTACCGTAAAAAATTTCTGCTACTTTTCAAGGACATCACGCAAGCTTTCCAAACAAAATTCACAACGGCAATGTAGCACAGAAACATTCCTATATGTGTACTGAACCAAACTAAGATTTAAAAAGTTGAACTATTCTCCACAAGAGATATATGAAAAACACCCAACCTTCCCCATGTATCACATATAATGAAAAGCAATAAGCTAGTTTATTACAGCAACATGTTTCGACTAGAAAGTCATCATCAGGCTAATGATAAAAAGCAGTAGTTAAATGATCAGGTGAAAGCATAATTGAGAAGTTATGCAAGATTGGTCCTTGAAGAGGTACGAATGTTAAGCCATGTGTGAGTAAGTCACATGGTAATATAATGACCTTCGCGGCCGTGAAGACATAACTTACATGGCAAATAGATTAAAAAATATTTAAAACAAAAGTGAAACTAACATGCTCCCTAAGGTTTCAAGTACTTCTTTCCTATCCTTGGAGTGAATGAGGAAAGTGACCTTGTTGAGACCTAGATGCGCTACACAGTTGATTGATGTTGGTGCTTGTTTTGCCCTGTCTTACATGTTTTAAGACAATAAATCCACAATCCGTTAAAAGTTTTAGTACCCTCATTGTCAAAGAATAATAAACATTGATTGTCAGCTATGCATGAAAGAAATATCCTGCTGTCTTTGTACCACAAAACATAACATCTTGTTTGCTATGATGGGATTTTGGCCAGCAGAACTTGTACTGCAGGTATCAAGACCATAAATATGGCCTTCAGTTCTACTATATTTCATTTTTTCTTTTATAGCATCAATGATTAATGAAAGAAATCTTTCTGCGGATGTTTTCATTCGAAAAATTTCAGTACCAAGCCGTTGCTGAATGAGTTTGTTATGTCCATTCAACTTGCCAAGATGTCTCATAATAGTTGTTTTTGATGACAGTCCAGATAAGTTCTTCCCACAAAATTCGTAGTCTTTGGGAGAACAGTACACATTCTCACTGTTAATTCAGACCATTTGGGTTTTTTACTATAATTTTGAATGTAGTCCATCAAAAATACAGCTATTTCGTTTCAGTTAACTGCGCCATCAATTATTTTCTTTAAGGATTTAAAATCCGTAAATTGTTACTGACATATCGTTGTATATGCCTAAGTTGTCTTAAATACTTTTCATGCCTTTCAGTTGTATTTCGTAACTGTTGTGTAATAGCATTACATTGTGCCCGAAGTTTAGCAACCTTATATAAAGATGTCGAGTTTATTGAATCCAGCTCATAATTCTGAATACTACCAAGACCAGATTTCGTAACAAGATGATATTTTGTAAAATTGTGCGGATGAATGACATTCTAAAAGCAGATGCTGTTCACTGTAGGAAGTGATACAAAAACTGAAGTGATTTATAAAACTACCTAACTTACAAAAATAGATGGTAGTGGTAGTAGTATTATTTGTGGGGAGACTCATGTCTAGCAAGTTGGCCTTCATAGGCCCTTTTTGCCAACCCCGTGGACAAGGTCTAAGCATGCAGAGTACCAGGTACCTTAGTCCTACTTAGAATTTTGCCGAGACAAAGGAATTCCAACCCTAGCAAGGGATCTTTTACATGCTACACATCGTAGTAACATGGAACCCACGGCTTTATATCACTTCCGAACGATGGCATTCTGTAAAGGTTTTCATCCGCATTTTATAGATGGTACTGGTCCTTTTTTAAATGATAATGTTTAGAACTGTTGATTAATACCTGAAAATAAAGTAAGAAAAAGTCGTTTTATTTTATTTTCTCTTCAAAGTATTTAAGAGAATTTATAGCTAATATGTGCTTTTTGGTATCTGTATGTGTGTTTTTATTTGATTACCTGTTTATAAATACATTCCTTTTTATTTATTTATTTAGCAATTTGTCAATCTATAAAGATTGTTGTCCACGTCCACCTCCTTGTGAAGACATGCATGCCCACACCTTCACAGATGCCGGAAACGTAACCTTTCTTTTGAGGCAATCTCTGTGATATTCCTCCCCTAGAATTCGAATTATTCTACTTCGTGTATCACCAACGCATACCTCAACCTTAGACTCGTCACTCTAGATAACTGAGTCCCATTGACGTTAAACCCAGTTTTGATGTTCCGTTGCCCATAAACATCGGTTTCGTTTTTGTTTTTCTGTGGGAAGTGGTTTTTTCTTTGCATATTGTGAAATAATGAGTTTGGATTTTTTTCACAGTTGTAAAAACTTACCTTGTAGAACCCGTATCCCATTTTTCATTCTTCTCAAACAAGTATCTTTTGAAAGTGGTATGTCAATCGCATCTATTTCCGCTATATTAAATTCAGAAATTATGTGTCTTACTGTTCCTTGAGGAATACTTAAATTTTTTACAATTTTATGCCCAGAAAGTCCATTTAATGGGCAGCAAAAATAGAATTTCGCATATCGTTAGATAGAGATCCATTTTGAAAACTAAATAACTTAAAACACTCGAATAATGATATCATTTCTTTTTTCAAGGCATACTTGATAATATATTTGTCAGAAGAAATATCATCAGATTTTGCTAGATAAATAAATATTTATTGAGTTATGGTCCAATTAATATGCGCTAGACAACTTTTCCTTTTTGTTTATTTTATAATTATTGTAGTTGATTAGTATTAGATATTGTTGATTAATTGTTAAAACGGCATAGTATCAAATAAGCTTGATTGTCTCTATTGAAATAATGGAAATTAAATAAATTCTAATTCAGAAAAATAAAATTATGTTGCATATTTCTTTTGGTCGAATTCATATGCGACTAGGCTCGTACACTCAGTATTCGCATCGTCCTCAGCATCCATATCTGAATCATCATCCAATATGGGCTCTTCCAAATCTTGAGTCACTACTTGCACTGGCTATCTCCTCTATTTTCTTTTTATTTGTCTGCTTTCTTTGCTTTCGAACTTAGGTATTTCCTAGTTTTCGGAGATTTTTTACGTTCTTGCTCCCGCAAACCTTCTTCTAGCTCATTTTTGTATGGGGTGCTTGTTATGACCCAACTGGACCCTTGGCGAGATTTTCTGCCTCGGTTGGAGATTGTGGTGGTTAAGAAGCATAATGGCATAGGACTAAAATGCGTTATTATAACAATTTTACTATTGTCAGGAGGCCGATTTTGCAGAACTTGTTTTGAAGATGTTTGCTGGAGTTGCTCTATCGGTGGTGCTCCTCTTACAGATGGTAGTTCAGTATCATGATTTTGTCCATTTTCTGGCGTTCTTTCCTTTTGACGCTCAATTATAAAATCTGCTTTTGATTTTCGAAATCCATTCACAGAAATTTCAGCTGTTACAGCTTGGAGATATGCATATCTGAAAAGAGCCTATGTTTCGGCCAGGATTCGTTTTCAAC
Organism: Agriotes lineatus; assembly: GCA_940337035.1. Taxonomy (NCBI): domain Eukaryota; kingdom Metazoa; phylum Arthropoda; class Insecta; order Coleoptera; family Elateridae; genus Agriotes; species Agriotes lineatus. Next base: position 35,683 of record CALNHX010002106.1, on the reverse strand, counting down.
CACATTTGAATTTGCTGTGAGTAGTATGTCTTGAATGGTCACATAAACGCCAAATCTAGTGGTTGCATTTTGTAGGACGTATGAGGTGGCAGGCAGACAATGGTTACGTGATTAGTCCGAGCCATATCAATAACTTCCAAGTTTCTGGTATGACTATAGTGTCCGTCCAATATTAAGAGGACAGGGTCACCTTCCGTTGGTTTCACATTTTTGATAAAATGCTGCATCCATTTTTAGTCCAGTCAAATGGTGCTCAAAAAGGGCGAATAGGGGAAAGTTTTGGTGGAGTTTTTATATTTGGTTCCTATATGTTTTTTGGGTTGCTCTACACGAGTATCAGGTTTGCCAACAAAAAATTTGACCGGGCACGTTTTTTTAAACAAAAACTGTGTAAAAAGCTGTTTTTTTTAGTTTTTCTAAAATTACTCAGAAACTATCCATTTTCGTAAATGATGAACCTATTGAAATGAAAGGGGATAACATTTTCTACATTTTATGTTAGTGAGGTTTTTTTTTCTGCGATCAATAGCTCAGCCGTGAGAGCGCCGCGAAATTATAATCCACTCAAGTGGTAAAAAATAGGGAAAAGCTTTGGAGTTTTGACATTTGGTTCCTATATGTTTTTTGGGTCGCTGTACGTTAACAATAATATTACCACTAGCGGCTAAAACAACATCCGCCATGAAAAATACTGAACATTTTGTAGACAAAATCAAACAAACTCACATAGCTCCGAATGACATGATGGTGACGACGCACTAGCAATCATCAGAAACAGGCTGGAAGTGGATGACACACTTGCCGAACGCACAGATTTACAGGTAGATATAATAATGACGCTGATAACGATCTGCATTAAGACCACATACTTCCAAGCAGACGAGCAGTTCTACCAACAAGAGTTCGGAGTGGCCATGGGATCTTCACTATCTCCAGTAGTCATTAACATCTACATGGAAGACTTTGAAGAACGAGCTATATCTCAATATGGGAACAAGCCTAGTGTATGGCTGCGATAGGCAGATGATACGTTCGCAATATGGCCCCATGGAAGGGAGACGCTAGACGACTTCCTGGAACATCTCAATAATCAAGCCCGATCAATTAAGTTCACGATGGAAATAGAATCGGAAGGCAAACTCCCATACCTAGACGTACTAGTTCAGAAGAATGGTGACACGGTACAAATAAGGGTATGTCGAAAACCAACCCATACGGGGAGATACTTACACTACGATTCTCACCACCACAACAGTGTGGAACGTGGCGTCGCGAGATGCCTATATAGCCGAGCCAAGACCATATGCTCGGAGCGGTGCGAGTGTGAAAGAGAAACACAAAGACCCCTACTTGTGAGATTTTCGGAACACCGCAACAATATTAGAAAGGGCGAAACCATCAAATCCAAGATCGCAGAACACGTCTGGAACGAAGACCACCACATACAATGGGATAACGCATAAATTGTAGCTAAAGAGGAAAACAGGTTCCGTGGAAAGCTGAAAGAAGCTACATACATAGCGCTGGCAGTAGAACCAATTAGCCAGGCTGTGCAGAGAATTAGAAAAATAGTCTACTGCGCATACAGCGGTAAGATATATTGCAATGACCCTGTACGTATAATATTTGTAGGTTTATAATTATTGTAATAAATAAAAAGAGTTACCACACAATGTTTAATTTAGTTCTACCACTTGCTAAAATCAAACTAACTGATTAATTTATTTCGTTGGGTACGCCAAAATTGAGAATTACTCTTATGGTAGTTTGCCCTTTTTCTAATCCATTCATCTGATTTCCTAATTTCGCTAGCTCAATTTTTAACAGAGACATGAAATTAAAACTCAAAAACTCAGGTCTTGGGTTCCTAAACTTTCCTAGTTAAAATTTTATGGTACGCCTCTGAACTGTAGGCAGAATGTCTAAAATGTAGGCGTGATGTGCCGTTGTTAAACTGAAATGTCAAATCTATCACACCAAGATCAAGTTTTCTCAGCTCGCGTTTGGAATTGATTTATCAAGCAAATTAAATGAACAAATTTTACGGTAAGATTTTTAATAATTGCCTTCAAGTGGCGTCTATGTATTCTTTTGTTTTCCAGATCGTTTGCTATTGGTGCATTCTAAAGAGGACGCTAAAAACTCGTTTGTTTCTGGGGCTCCACTTGACGATTTTAATTGTAAATCCTGGGAAAATACCTCGCCATCCCCATGAACCGCTATGGTTTTCTTATTCTCCAGGTCGTAATTAAGGTATGCTCAAATTTTCACGCCGTTCGCGGAGATCAAAATTTTACACTACTAACCTCACTTTGGTTGTCGTAGCTGGGCTTCGTTGTTATGAATCTGGCTGAAATCTTGCTCCCCGGGCTGCTCGTGATGCTGGGTTGTGTTCTGGCCTGATGTATGGAGCTGCCGGAAGAATCCTGCCACTCTATGCCTTCCCACGATGCTGCTCGCTGATGTCGCAGGAATTCGCCAACTGCCGAACCTGCCTCGGAACGCCAAAAACTCAAATACCTGGAATCTCTTGCCTCCAATTGTGCTGATACACTTGAATTCGCTGGTTACGATGGTGCTATTTATTTTATGTCAATTTATGCTTTCTATGAAAAATCTTTAATTAAAGTCAGAGCAAAAACAGGCAACTTCTAACAATTTATTCAGAAACAATAGCTATCTCCCCGTTATTGACAAAACACTGTCTACAGATTTGAATTGCAGGAAATCAACCAGGTACAAAAACATAACTTATAATCTAATTTTAACAAATTTTATCAGTTAATTACAACCTCTTATGTACTAAAATTATTGTCTTTTGGAATTGTTTATTTCTCAATGTTTTTTTTGTTTAAATGCCCATTGTTTATCACTGCACTGACTAGTTTTTTAATCCACCAACATTGTCTAATTTCTTGCTTATTTGAATTCCATCTAATTTCTTGCTATTTCAATCTCTTCAAATCCCCAAGTCTTGCATTTTCATGTCATAAATGACTTGCCTGGCTTTTCTATGTTCTTTGCCTTATTCTTCTAGTCATTCTTCTTCTCACCTTTTTTAAAAATGTTCATTTGCTATCCATTCTCTAATGACTTTACTTTCTACGCTTCCATTTTTAAGCTGTGTCTAACTTGAACTTTTTGTGCCAGTTCTTAATTAATTTTTAGATTCGACTTTGAGTTTGTGCAAATCTATTATATTACGATTAAAATTATATTGCTAAACCCAATACACGGAATTTGAGCTTCCATATTTCTGTGCCTATTCAATTACAATCAATTTCATTGGCGAATTATACCAGTGTTAATATGATTTGGCAATTTATGTGAATTTTCTCAGATACTTGCATTATTACAACTCTGTGCTTTAATGATTTAAATTGGCTATTTGCTTGTACTGCAATCAGAGCCGATTTGAGGGCTAAATACCATCGCAATATATATATATATATATATATATATATATAAGTTTATAACTAAAATATATAACCGATCTGGTGGCCTAGTATTAAAGGTGACAGGCTAGTAGTCTTAGCGATCAGCGGTCCTGGGTCAAATATCGGGGGCATTTAAGCACAATGTACTCGATTTCGGCACCCACGCGCGCTACAGGCTATTTGATTGGTCAGCGCTGAATAACAGTACAGATTGCTACTAAAAGGCCAGGGTCAAGTGCATTTGGTCCCTGAACTTATTTTATATATCAATTTCTTTATGCACTTGCCCATTGCAATTCAAAATGTTATAAATATAAAAACACTGCAAGTTATGAGTTTTAACTGTATTTATTTGTAAACAGTAGCAAAACACATTATGTAGATAACTTCATAACCTAGATTATTACGTTATTTGCTTATTAGTGTCCACTCCCATGAGATTTACCATTTGCCAAACATTTAATGCCAAATTCCTTTTTTCTTTTTATGCCCCTGTTTTCTCACCAAGAGCTGGTCTACCACTGGGCAATCTCTTACTAAGCCTCGTAACACCTGGTCTTCTTCTAGCGATAGTAGTCGGCTGAACGCGTATTGCTCCACGAGACCTTCTCAAAAGTATACTAGATCCTGCCGAACATAAAAAGCTGTCTCATGCATTTCTAGTGGTTATATTGCAAAGTCTTGTGGAGAAATTTTGAACACAACTTTCAGAAGTACCAAACTTATCGTTGCATTCCTGCATAAGCTTCAATAGTTTTTTAAATGACATGTCTGCCTCGCAGTCTACTTCATCCTCATCATCAGTTTGGCTGTCATTCTCGTGTAGCATGTCACTTCCACTATTAATATTAGTTGAGTTAATTTCAGCATTTGACTCTACCACTAGAATTTACTGGCAGAGGTGGGGATGAACCTAATTGCGAAGTCCTTAAGCTGGTAAAATTCTTTACTCATGGCATTTTCTCCTAAAGCCAAACACGCGATAAGGTAACGATCATCGTTGTCATTTCCTTGCAAGTCGTAAAAATAGTACATTGTTTTTGAGGTGAACATACTATTTTCTGCAATAGCGGTGCGAAAAAGTAAGGATGGGAAGTAGTCGATTGTCAGTTCGCTGCCGGTGTTAAGAGCTGATAGATTTTGTCAATCAAGTGGCAGCAAGCGCTTTAAAAATATAAAATCAAAATGTCGATTCTAGCCCAGGGAGGTGTTCGGGGGGTAAAGCCCCCCGACTTGAAGAAACGAAATTTAAAGGTAAGAAGAAAATTCACTCAATAAAACCAATTTTTCAAAGGTAGCAGCACACTTATTAAGTTCTCCACGTATTCGTGGTCAGGCAAGGTTATGTTTTGTTTTAAAAAATAAGAATGTAAAAGTACGGAAAAAGTACAAAAATGTATTTCGTAATTATTTTTGATACAACAATTAACAATGTCTGTGATAATTATTTTCAGAACAAAAGATCAATGTTTGAAACCTTATAAATTACTTTGTTCATGTAAACCTATCGGAATAGCTGTTACTGACATTTTTTTACATCTACTTTTTTCCCAAAATAAAAGTTGCAGCCTGTTATATTAATAACCGTTGGATTTTGAGCTTTCATTTCATTGGTTACAGCACTTGAATTGCTGACAGGTTCCACCATAACGTCTTCTCAATCTGATGGATCCAAGACATACTCAGTATTTGGATCTTCAAGTTGAATGTCGATTGTTGTGATTTGGTCTGGTGCTTTTGGAAGTGTCAAGGTCGTAGTAGGTAGGTTGATCATGTTGGAGATCATCGAGTCATTGAATTTGGCTTTTTTCAGAGGTGGTGAATTTGTCGAATCCGGTGCTTTTGAACCGGTTTTAGTTGGAATTACGACTGCAGTTTTAGATGTTGATGGTTGATTTATCATGTTGGCAATGATTGAGCCAGTTTTTCTTTTGTTTCCAATCGAGTCAGCTATGTAATCTGTAACAGAATATTACATTTTTTGGAATCGAAAAGTTTTGAATTAAAATTACAAGATAACATTCGACAACTGATTTACACCCCCCCCCCCCCCCCCGTGGCGTTTGCGTGTTTCTATGTTGGCTCCTGCGTCAACAAGCACTGTGTCCGGTATATTTCTGGATCTTCCAGGCCTAGAAATTCCGCAATCTGTTTTTGTTCAAAGATGTATTTTCAATGACCTGAAGGGTGCACTTTTCATTTTTGTAGCCGAGAAAAAATCTCGTGCTAAGTGCATTTGGTGGACGCAGTGCAATGTATTTCTTTACAATCAAAGCCATTTCATTTTCTATTGCAAAGGATCTCGTCGTTCGGTTTTTGGTGTCATCGACTTTGACCAAAATCAAATTTCCTTATTGAACAACGTCATTGCAGTTTATGTTGACGAATTCGCATCCTCGGCATGCACCGAATAGTCCAAAAACAGCTATAACCTACAATTCGCTCCGTTGATAGAAAGGTGACACATCTAAACATTGTCAATTTTTCAGGAGAGCTATTTTCAAATTCCGAATTAGAAGAAAGGTAAAATTAGGATAGCAAATAATATGTATGAATTTACTCCTTTTTGTGTTATGCTTTCAATATTAGACGATTACAACCCCGATAATGTGAATTTCATCCCTTATTGTAGTTGTGACACTTTTCTATATAAGCAAACACTTGTTTACTCGTTAATGTCAGTTATAAAAATTTAAAAATTTAGTCGATTTTTTAAATATAAATATAAAAGCCCTTTCTCTCTTTTTATCATCCAATTTTAGTTTATGTTGGTACAATGCTTGTAAAGTTGGATGCTTTCCTTTATCTACTGCCTTTCTGGGTCTTTATATTCCATACACAGAAATCTTGTGCGTAGGACGTCTTGTACAGAATTTTAAATGGATCTTCCTTTTCAATCTTTAGTATTTTGATATCCCCCATCTTATCGTCAGTTCTGTTGTTTATATTTTTAATATTGTCATTCAATAGCTTCATATCAAAAAAACCTTTAAAAGATAGTTCCTTTACTAAGTACGGTTTTCCCGTTTTCTTCGCACTTTTGATCAGTCCAATATATTCTGCTGGTACAAAAATTGCTCCTGATTTCAAAGCACGTTTCACCTGACGCTCTATCACGGAATGTGCAGAATCGCTTTCATTCTGCGTATGTCCCGCTGTTAAAACTTATGCGTTATAGACTTGAAGTTAGTGTATGTCATCAAAGCATAAACGTACATTGTGAAAATGAAACGATTTTTCTGTTGTCTCACACAGTGGTCAGAATACAATACAATATCAATTGAATCATCAGGATTTAATTTTGATCTCTCTTCTATATAATTGAGAAGACAACTACCAAGTTCGTTGGCTCCTCTATGTCCTTGGATTTTATCCCATACATAACAGTAGCATTGATCATCCTCTTCTTTTTGTCTTATTTCGTATACTGTGAAATTGAGAAGGTTAAGTTTAGATTTATAGTAGAACGTTGATGTTTCTCCCTTAGGACACGGGATCACCGCCTGTAGATCAAAACAAGCTACAGCATCATTTTGGCTAATTTTCTGTTTGTCAGCTCGTTTATCGTCACGGGACAATTCTTTTTCTGATAAATGATATTCGTATTCGTCTTTTAAATTTTCTATTTTCTTCCTCAGACGCGTTTGTGTAAGTTGCACAAACTGACCATTGGTCCTTTTTAGGTGTGAAAAAGGAAATGTTAAATTCACCATTAAAAATTTGATGATAGATTAAATACTTCCCGGATGGTAAGTTATTATCTTCACAATCTTTAACATAATCCCTATGCAGATCGCGTAAGGACTTTCCACCTTCGATGAATTCACGACTGGAACGAGCTCTTGTATAATGGCGTTCAATCCTGGGTATGGAATTTATCTGCGTTCGAATTCCTTCTTTTATACTTGTATCCAGTTTAGAGTGTTTCCCGTTTTTTCCTCGGAGGTCGATTGAAATTATCGTACTGGTGCTTCAAACAACGTACCTTTGTAGCGATTTCTATTTTCTATTTTTATTTAAATAGGTATCCACAAACAACGGGAAAGAGTTGTTAGTTGTAGCTTTCAAGAAAGGCGTTTTCGCGTAACTTCTTCTGGGCGAAGACTATAAAATCACATTGCACTTCCTTTAGTACATTTTTAATTACTACATTTACAGATAGATATCTAATAAAACAAATAACTTTTAAATGTTGAATTTTAAATTTTTTACAATAAATTACACATAAACTTATAACCTTGCAATAACACAGAATAAGATGCTTCATTACTATTACCACGTAGAACATCTTCCAAATTTGTAAGAAATACGATTATCTGCATATCATGTGCTATTTTAGAGCAAATGTGTGGGCTATCAAAAAAAAACCTGCCTGAAAATATGAATTCGTCTTCAACTACGAATTATTGGAGTTACACACCTCTCTCAAGAAAAATCTCTAAGTTACTTACACGACACTAAATAATAGATTACACCTTTCATATTTATATTACATTCAAAACAAGAGGTCCTTATCCTACTGATACTGCATTTAAAAAATTATTTCTAAACACGAGTTAGTCTTGACAGCCGTTGTCATTTAAATGTCATCGTGGGTATGTGGCGCCAAATGGCCAAAATTGGCGTTTTCTCAGAAATGAGAACAACAATGGATTTCAAAAAAAATGCCCAAGCCTTATAAAGTGACATTTGTCACACAATTCAGCAGGCCGTGTTCTATAGAATATCATGGTAAAATTGCTAAATGGAAAAGCGACACTTTTTCCCTCTACCGGCAAGTGGGACAAACTACAATTGTGACGTTTTTCCACATAAAAATATAAGTCTTTGGAATCGCTTTTGATCAATTATGTCGAAAATGCCAATGTTCGACTTATGTCACTGTTCTATCAACGGAGCCAATTGATACAATTTTATGAAAAAAATGATTTTATACTGAATTATTGAACAACCCCAAATAAAATACGAATGCATTAAATGAAAAAGCAATAAAATTAATTAATCAATTAATAGAAATTTTCAAATGAATGAAGTCCCGTATTTATCTTCATTGCCAAAAATCGAACATCAGGAGCTTCGGTTAGAAATTTGTTAATCTCCTCCCCGGTGAAAGCTTTTGACTTTTTGGGGACGAACCCCTTTTCCAGCTTTTTCAAAAAAGCAATCAATTTTGAAAAGTTGTTGATTTTAATGTTTTCATGGAAATCAATTGTTGCTTTGAGCATGGAGTACGTTGACCATAGCGTGCTTGGTGCTTTGGTCTTTGATAAACTCCCAAAATAGGCCCGAAGAACGTTCTCTGAGGTGTGTTTCACTCCATTTTTGAGTTTCCATTTTTCATATTTTCCGTATTCGTTTTGATATTTGTACCGAGAGGTTTCCAGGAGTAAATTTATTCTTGATTCGTGGGCGGCTTCTCGAATTTCGGGAGGAGTGCAGTACTCCGTATCGGAATTCAAATCTTCTTCCATTTCAATGAACTTTTTGGAAAATTTGGAAGAACACAACAAATCACGACACAACAAATCAGGACAACTGACCGCTTAAAGTAATGCCCATGTGTCACTGGCACGGCTACGAGCTTCTACCACAACTCACGAGATGGCGACACATGTTCTCGCGTTTTCTATCCGCGCGAATTAGCGACCGGCAATCGACTGGTTTCCATCCTCCTTTGCGAATGGAAACTCGCTGTTTTCGCTCCGCTGTTGTAGAAAATAAATAAACACCTACTTGGTGCTTGCACAGTTTACCTACTCGACCAACAAAGCAGGTGCAACAACCAATTTCTATATCAACATGGTACAGTGCTTCTGGTGTTTTTTTGCTAGGTACTTTGTACGTAAAATCGTCTATTTTTACGATCATATCTTTTTTAAATAACGAGCAGTTTTTATTTGAAAATGTAAAAGCTTGCCGCTGGTTCCCCTATTAGCAAAATTTCTCAAACGTCGTATATAATATTGTTCCATTACTGTACAAGTAAAGTCAATAAGAGCCACTACATTATATGCTTTGCATCTAGAAAGTACTATGTCTTTGTACGAGGAGCGTTCAAACATGAACGATAATTTGAATTGCGCGCCAAAAGACAAAGACATGCACAGAAGTTTTATACATTAATTAATGCCCTGGAATATGACCTACCTTCATTCAGTCGTTAAGTCGTCATAATGCATTTTCGTACAATTGGCAAGCATAACTTAGGTGGGAGTGCATGCAAGCGTGGAACAACGCATTAGTAGTAAATTTCTTATCAACGAAGTTATCAAACGATAAGAAATTTGTGTAAGAGTTAAAAGACAGTTTTATGCGCAACTACTATCAGGCGTAAGCGTTTACAAAAGGAGTAAAGCGCTTAAAGATGGCTGCAAAGGTGCGGACAATGACCGCAATCTCGCCGTCAAAAAACATTGACAACAGAAGAGAATGCTGACAGAGTAAAATGCACTTATTTGAAACGATTGTCGATTTACAGTGAAGGATATTACTTCTGTATTAAATATCAGTAGGGGTAACTTGAAAAAAAACGCGAGTTCTCTGTCTGCGTCTTACAGGATAATGCTCGACCCCATTTCGCTATTCACACGCTGACTACGATCAAAAAATTTAATTCGGCCATGCAGTCCTATTTACCATACATTTCGGACCTGGTTAGTAGGTTAGAATGGACAGTTGTAGAACCTCCCCCCACCACTTGGCCTTGACTTCAAGGTCAAAGCTAAACTTCAAGGTCAAGGCTAAACTTCAAGGTCAAGGCTAAACTTCAAGGTCAAGCCTAACTTCAAGGTCAAGGCTAAACGTCAAGATCAAGGCTAAACTTCAAGATCAAGGCTAAACTTCAAGATCAAGGCTAAGCTTCAAGATCAAGGCTAAACTTCAAAGTCGAGGCCACTTAGAAGGCTAAGGCAACGTTCAAGGTCAGGGCTATTTTGCAAGTTCGTTTGCTGAAGGTCATGACCAGTTGCTCTAGGCTATTGTTCGAGGTTAGTTCTTTCAAGGTTTTGCCCTATATAAGTCGCACCGTTTTCTACTACAGCTACCAGTTATCATCATGCCTGCTATTTTTGGAGATGCGCTTTTTGAAGATGCCCCCGGCATTTTATAAAGAGTTTGAAGACTTCATCGCCTCGCAACCGCTACCTCCATCACCTCGTCACCACCAGGCTGTCATCACAGTCAACTACACGATGAAGGTCCTCTGCGAGCAGTTAGCTGAGACCACCGTCCTGAGGACGCTGCCAGAACCATTCCAAGGTCTCCAGGAGACAGAAGAGTGGTAAAGCCGGCACGTGAAGCTACCCACAATAAAATTGTTATCGAGATTGTTAGATGGCGACGTGGTCGCCATTAATTATTTTTGGATTGAATAAATATTTACAAATATATGTGTGTGTTCTTTTTTTGAGTGTGTATGTAGTTATGTTAAGTTAACGTAAAAGAATCTTCAGCGCCATAACTTTAAAGAATTAAAAGAACGCATAAAGAAGAGTAATCTTTATTTGCCTTACATATACATTAGACTAATTTATTAAAGTACCAACAGATAACGAAATATGTAACACACATACACAAAATGCAGAATAAAATAACGCTTAAAACGACCGTGGAAACACAACAGGAGCTGTCGGGGGGTTGAAGCAGCATCTTCATAACATCAGGCTTGGTCTTCACTAAAATGGTTTGCCAATTAGTGTCTACTGTATAGGTAGAACAATTGTATTTGATCTTGAACGTAAAGACACCATCTTTCGTAAAGTTTTTCACAGGCAATTTAAAAACGGAAAGAGTTGCCAACGAACTGGTATCCATTTTACGCCACGTAACGTTGTGTACACCATCGTTGTAAGCAAGAGACGCCGAACTGCAATGTGGTGGTTGAAGCACGTAGACGTCACCATCATAAACGGCCGCGAGAGCGACTAAAATTTTGAGGGGCACCATGTAGAGCGTACGAATGAAACTAATGCACTGGCGATCTTTTGCGACAACAACAGCAACCTTGGTTGGTAAGCGCCCCTCCACCAACAACGTCGATACCACCGCCATCTCCGAAAGTAGTTAACTCTTCGAAAAGTGTCATGGTGTTTAGTAATAGGTATTGCGCAGTTCGTAAGGCGCGAATGTAATTTGCATATTTGCAATTCTTAGACCAGCGGAGATGTTCAGACAGGGGTTCGTCATGAGGCTTCCAGTTATGAATTCTAATTCCGCAGTAAAAACATTGCACTTCATCTTCACTGTTTTTTATATGAAAGAAACCAACTCTTTCCAGCGATTGTGGACTTTGAACTCCAGTCCAAGTATTGAAGGAGTCTAATCGTTCCAAAAAGCTTTGGAAATGCATTTCACGATCGTCGACGCACATGACTGTAGGAAGTGGAGCAACTGACTAACAGCGAGTTAGGTCCTACATATACCACAACCACAAAAAAAGCAGACACGTTTATATAGATTTATTTAATCAGTCCAACAATAACTAATGTATATTACATCCCCATCTGGTAGTTGAGCGAGAAAGCGTTGGATGGGGACCTCTATATGTTGCCTCCATCACAGGAATGGGTCGTCCTCGTATGTGGTAGGCACCGTTCTCAGGACGGTCGTCTGCCATAGGCGCTCACTGGCAAGGCTCATCGAATAGTCGATCGTCACGACAGCCTGGAGTCGATAAGGTGATGGAGGCGGTGGCTGCGAACTAAGAAAGTCCACAAACTCCTTGTAGAATGCAATCTTGTCGTCATTGAAACTCATGATGGTAAAGTGGCGGCTGCTGTAGAAAGCGCTACTATATTATTACGAAAGACAAGGTCATACAAATCTCCCACCGTTAAAACAAATAACCTTGAAAGATGTACATATAAACGCGGTGTGATGTCGATGGGTAGTATTAAGTTGAATGGATAAGTTACAACAGTCGGTTGAAAGTCTTTAAACAGCAAGTGTTGATGAAGACAGAAGAAATGTGTGTTAAGGTAAAGCAGCCAATATTATTGAACTCAACGATGTATCCGTTAAATAAGTCAAAAAGTAAATTCGCGTCTGTGGGATTGTGTTGTACCAGAGCATCGTTTGTACCAGCAGTTGTAATTAACGGCAACAAAGGTGATTGGGTGCTGTTGGAGGAGGCTGAGTTTACAGTGCTTGTAGAAAATCAGGGAGTCATGTAACTACTTTTACAGTAGAGAACTGTCAATTACAACCGCGTAACCTGAGTACTGTGAAAAGAATATGTTTTAAAACAATAGGACTGAGGAATCGAATCAGTGTTCGAATGTTGGGAGTTGTAAATAACAAACACGAATAATACTAAGAAATTTATTTACAACTAAAATTTATAATTACAACTATAGCGAATACTAGAAATTTATTTACACCTAAAATTAATAATTACAACTAAAACTACTCCTCCGGCTTTGTCCTCCACGGAAGGTGTGGCCAAATGAGGTTGACGAACTCGGGGAGGTCTATATACAAACTTCCATCTTCTGTGGAGCGGTCCTCCATCGGCATGTGCTCTAGGAACGGTTCGATTATTCGTGAGGCGACGAAAATCTGCCTCCTGTCGCGGTCCTCAATGATGGCCCCGCCGGTAATTGAAACCAAGGCCACCACCTGGTCTTCCCTTTCGAGGAAGTGCAGTAGCGCTTCCTCCAACTCGTGCGACAGGATGAATGGATTATAATTATAAGTTTGCGCCAAGGGCATCCGATCCCCAGCACGGAAGTCGTCCCAGGATCCGTGAGCAAGTTTCAAGTACGATAACATGGGCCACTCATTAAAAACGCACTGGAAGAACATGATGACCGCACTGGATGGTTGTCGGAGACAGAATGAATGGAGGAACTTTAGAAAGAGGGGGATGAAAGCGGGTAGGCTTGGCCTTCGCCTATACAATTCGGGCGTTTTAAATGAAAATAATAAGTACAGAGCTTGGCATTGAGATGTCATTAAGGCTCAAAATGCAAAATTTTTTGTAATAAAAAAACGTTTTCGTAAGGCCCTTCTAACATCCTCGAGGAGCGCCCAGATAAGTTATAGTTCAGTTATAAGAGAGCCTAGAACAGTTACTGTACGGCGTTAGATTCTATGACTTAGAAATAAATGTTGAATAATTTTTTCAGTCACTTATATAATTTTCTAAAATAATTTTTTCATTAAAATACTCATAATCTAAATAATTTGGGGATATTGGTTTAGTATATTAAAATTATTTCATAAAATTATAGAACATTATTTTTAAAATCTTCAAATTCATTAAGAATAGGGGAATAATCTAAAGTTTTAATCAATATCCATGAGGAATCCTCAAAGCATTACTTTCCACTGAGCGTTATAATTCAGGATTGTCAGTTAATTCCTCACTAGTTGTACTGTAATCATCTTCATGTTCGAGAATACTGGTTACACCACGTTGTGTAATCTGAACCTTGGCTTCAAATACTGCCAAACTCACTCTATACCATTGATATATGTTACCACGCACTGGTACGTTATTAAATTCATATAAAGCGGCGAATACATGTGCTACGCCGAAACCAATAGCGCGCGTTGTTACGCATAATGTTATGGCCTTCATAGTATTTACAGCTTCCAATCTTTCTGCGGCTGATTGACCATCTTTAATTCCTGGGAACAGTTTCTTTCTTAATTCCTCAGCTAAATCAGACTCAGTAATTTTAGTCTTTTCGCGTCTGAACTCGGTAACTCGGTGATCTTGATAACCACGTCTTGTGGAATTTCCACGACCTCTCCGACCAGGTCGGTTTCCACCAGCAACTCCTGCGCGAGCTGCTTCATAGCTTTGATTGTAGTCTCCATGAGCTGCAGTAGCTACATCGAACTTAGCACTTTCTGCCCGTGGGCGGTAATTATTATTCCTTCCTCTATACATCGTGGGTCTGAAATCAGAATCCCAAAAATGTTGAGTTCTGATTAGAGTTGTCATTGTGAGTAGAGAGATGAAGTAAATGATAATCATGGTTCTGTAATTTTATCACCTACAACAGACAAAATTTCATTTACGTGTGCCGTCTTAATAGCATTACTTTTATCATTTTTTAATGTAGCTATTTGGAGTGAATTTGTATTTTTATGCTTTCTTCCTCGTGTCTGTATATTTTTCATATATACTCTATTATTAACTTGAAAACTGTGTGGTTTCCTTTTTGTATTAATTTTTTGAATTCGTTTTTTTTTATTTTGAACTTGATTTCGTCATGTATTTGCTCATACAATATTTCTAATTTATCTTTGTGTGAGGTTATATAGTTGTCATAAATGTTTTTTGTAAAATTTATATCATGCGGATTTCTAGATTCCGTATGGCCAAATACGATTTCCCTATGAGTATAACCTCTGTTACCGTGAATGGCATCATTATAGCCAATAATCGTATATTTAATAATTTTATCAATTGATTCTAAGGGATGTTGTTCTTTTACCCCTTTCACTCACGATTTATTTTTCCTTCACAGAGTTTTTTTTATTGAGTAGGTGGATTGCCTGAATTATTTTGAGATTTTTCATGCATATTTGCAAGTTATTGATATCCCCCTTTTGGGGCTACAATATGTCCTCATATAGGTATACTGCGAGCAAACGGTTGTTTTGTAGTAGATACAATTAGAGATACAAAATAATACATAGAAAACCTTTTATTCAAAGAACAAACGTAACAAAACTCCTTAAAGGTAATGCTTATCTTCTAACATTGCTTACTGAAAAGTATGATAATCATACAAACAATTTTTCTCCCTATCCAAACACAAATGCACCTTACATTTCACACATATGCATTTGGATTTGCCCTTACAGTTTGGCTTCTTGCACCTGCCAAATGATTTTTGGTTTGGTATTCTAAGTGGCCAACATTATCAAGTCGAACTTCATTTTGCGGTCGTACCTCAATATTACCTCGTGAGGGAGGTGGTACGTTGACTAAGATTGAGGATGGGCGCCCACGTTTTGTTGTTGTTGTTTTATTTATCATCACTAGAACTTCTGCTATATTCGCTCTAAAATGTAGTAGATCAAGAATTCTATTTTTTGGAATTCCCGATTCAAATGCTGGTTTTTTGTTTTCAGTCCAGGCATTCACACATGCTATGTCTATTGCATGAGCAAACATACGAAATGTCCATTTCTTAGACCTGATGAACGTTCTGTATAGTGTTATCAAAAAGTCAACATTATTGACTCCCCCCATATGCTTATTGTAAGTCTGAATAACCTCTGGGCGCTTCACTTCAACATACTCTTTTTCGCGTTTGTTCCATCTCTTGCAGAAATCTTCATTTCCAATACCTAAGTAATTGGACGCCAAAACGACGGGTTTATTATCATACCATTTAGTGATGATTACTTCTCCGTGACCACTTATAAGTTGTTCGCAACAGCCACGACCACGTTTCTTCATGTCTTTGTCGCTTGAAAAAGGTGGGTTATTGAATCGATTTTGACGCGCGGTACAATCGGCATAGATATTGTTGTTTCTCAAAAATTGTAGTAGGTTATAGTTCGAAAAATAATTATCGAAGTAAAGACGACAGTTGTTTTCATCGATCCGATTAAAAAGTTGTACAACCACTGCTGCCCCTTGACCATAACATTTTACAGCGGCTGGATCAA
Source organism: Agriotes lineatus (assembly GCA_940337035.1). Taxonomy (NCBI): domain Eukaryota; kingdom Metazoa; phylum Arthropoda; class Insecta; order Coleoptera; family Elateridae; genus Agriotes; species Agriotes lineatus. Next base: position 19,616 of record CALNHX010002106.1, on the reverse strand, counting down.
GTTCCGTTGTTGATCCTTGGTAAATTATAAAGTCAAACATTTGGCCACTCGTACCGCAGATTGCACAATTTTTTATGCCCCAGGGCTTGGGCTTTCCCTTGACATATTGTTTTACATTGAGTGAACGTTTGAATGGCACCATTTGCTCATCAATGCTCAAATGTGCTTCTAAAGGTAAACTCAAAAGTTGCTCCCTTATTGAGTTGAAGATTGGACGAACTTTCCAAAAACGATGATTGGGATCGGCGTCTTTTGTTACATCAACAGAGTGAATATAAACCGGTTGATTGGCATTGCATCTGCGATTTGTGCTATACGAAGCTTGGGTTCTCAGTAGCACTGAATTCGTGGATAGTGGAGATTTTCCATCAATATATCTTCTTCAGATGCCATCTCCGATCCGGAGGTTGGCAATCATCAAGGCGGTTTTAATTTTTGAGGCTGCTGATCTGAACAGTTGGTTATTGGTACATCCAAACCACTCCCGGAGGTTCTTCAACCATGAGTTACGTCTTCTTCCTATGGATCTCTTCCCTTTGATTTTTTTCTGTATAATGACCTGAAGTAACTGATATCTCTTTCCTCTCATAATATGGCCCCCATATATAACAGTTTTCTTCTTTTAACTGTCAGTAACACTTCCTTTTCCTTATTCATTCGTCTCATCACTTCCACATTTGTCACTCTCTCTACCCACGAAATCCTCAGCATTCTCCGGTACATCCATAGTTCGAATGCCTCCAGTCGTCTTTCATCAGCCTTTTTCAACGTCCATGCCTTCATTCCGTAATATAATACTGACAATACGTAGCATCTCATCAGTTGTACTTTTCACTCAACACAGAACACCCGTGTCATTTTCGTGAATAAACATCTTGCCTTTTCGATTCTGATTCGTATTTCTTGAGAACTGCTACCGTCTTCATTAAAGGCTGTACCTAAGTAGTTATATTTTCCTACTCTTTCAATAGGCTGATTCTTTACATATACAGTGAGCACCAAAAAGCATTGGTCAGTTTCAATACCTAATAAAAACCCATACACTTCACCTATGGAATCAATGATAATTTCTTCATAAATAGGAAACTTGGGAGTTTTGTTTCAATGTTTGACATCCTCCGAAAGTGACAGTTTGATGTGCTGTTTCACCGTCAAAGATTTTCGGGGCTCATTTTTTCGAGGAAATTGGTGAAACGGTAACGGTTACATCTCAAAGACATTGCATGCTTTAAAGATCGTTTTATTGCAAATAGAGGAGGAGATAGTAAATGAATATTCGTTTCAACAGAACGGTGCTACAAATTACACCGCAAGAATTAATACGAATCTCCTACGACAATCGTTTCCAAATAAACTGATTTCTTGCTATGGTGACCTTCATTAGCCCTTGAGATCGCAGGACATAACCACTCCTGATTTTTTCTTTGGGATTACTTGAAGAGCAGAGTATTTACAAGAAAGATAAGAAATCTGGAAAAGCTTAAAATGTTTATTCGGGAAAATATTGAAGCTATACTGCAGGATATGCGGCAATGTGTGATGAGAGATTTCGGCCACCGTTTAAAAGAGTGCATTCAACAAGAGGGGAGTCATTTAACCGACAGCATTTTTCATAAGTGAATCTCCCATTCTTAGTCTTTAAGAAATAGTTCTGATTAACTGCAAATAAATTGTTATTACAAATTGAAACTGACCAATGCTTTTTGGCGCTCACTGTACATTACGGTTATCTTCAGTTGATTTTGTTATCAGCATATATTTTGTTTTGCTTATGTTTAGCGATAGCCCATATTCTTCACTTATTTCGACAGTTCTATTAATTAGCTCTTGTAAGTCTGCGAGCGTTTCTGCTAAGAGCACCGTATCGTCGGCATACCTTAGATTATTTATTGTAATGCCGTTAATTTTGATACCTTTGGACTGGTCATCGAGAGCTTTACTTATTTTATCTTCTGAGTACAGATTGAAGAGAATCGGTGAAAGTATACACCCTTGCCGTACTCCTCTTCTTATTGCGACTTCTTCGGATATTTTATCTTCAACTCGTATTATTGCCTTCTGGTCATAATATAGATTTGATATTATTCTGATGTCCCTCAGATCTAACTTTTTTCTCAGTAATAGTTCTATGAGTTGGTCGTGTCTGACTTTATCGAAGGCCTTGTTGTAATCTATGAAGCATGCGTATATGTCCTGGTTTATGTCTAGGCATCTTTGCGACATCACATTGAGTGCAAACAATGCTTCTCTTGTTCCGAGGCCGTTTCGGAATCCAAATTGCGTGTCATTAATATCTTCTTCTAGTTTCTTGTAGATTCTGTTATGAATCACCTTCAAGAAGGCTTTTAATGTGTGAGCCATCAAACTTATCGTGCGGTAGTCGGAACAGCTTTTGGCATTCGTCTTTTTTGGGAGAGTTATAAATGTTGATAACAGCTATTCATTTGGGATAATTCCTGTTTTATATATGGTATTGAACAGTTCTATCAAAATATGGATCTGATCTTCCTCTATTAATTTAAGAATTTCTGCTGGCAGTTGGTCTGGTCCTGGTGCTTTTCTATTTTTAAGTATCTTCAGTGCGTATAACACTTCGTCTTGATTTATGTCAGGACCCAGATCTCCTTCTATATGTTCAAGGTTCAAGGTTGAATTGAACCAGCAACTCTCGCACCACATGTCGACACCACACTCACCGGAGGTTAAACTAACGCTCACCATTTAGCCTCCTCCACACCATCCGGCTAAACTCACTGTGGATGATGATAGAACCTTTGATGGTTCCAAGCATGAGTTGTGAGGCCGATGCACGGCCAAGTCCTAGGACGTCGAGGAGGGCATCATTGCCCTTGTACCAGATTCCTCTCGCTCCAATTACCAAAGGATATACCCCGATCTCCCGGTTTGGGTATTTCTGCTCCACTGCCGCAAGGAACTCTCGGGTGTCATAGATGTTCCTTTTAGTGTTGAAGGCAATGTCGAGAGTTCTGGGACCTTCCCAGCTAACGGCCACTTCGCAAATCACCACCTGTTGATCGTTGAAGCAGAGTAGATCCGGCTTCTTCCTGATTTCATCGGTTCCCCATATATTCGGTTCCTCCACTACCGTCCAACCCTTGCCTGCAGCTGCTGTTGCTAATCTAGACGCCACAAAGTCGTGGCGCCTAATCCTCGGCCAATGTGTGGCTGGGCATGCTTGTAGGACATGGCAAAGGGTCTCACGTCTTGAACATCCAGCCCGACATCGGCTTGATGGGCCCTTGACATATGGGGCACCTTTGGTTGGGAGGAGATTGGCGCGCAATTGAAGGGACTTTATGAAATCCTGTCCCTTCCAATATTGGGGGGGGGGGTTGCCTATCCAGGAGCCACTCCTACCGTCACCGTTTCCTTATAGGAGACCATTCCCCGAGGTGGAAGTATTCAAACGGTCCCTCCAGTATCTGGCCACTGCTGCACCGGACCTTCCATGTTTGACGAGTTTGGAATTGATCTTGTGGAGCGACTCTCTAATCCATGATGTGGACAGTGTTGCCTGAATAAAGGTGTTGTTATTCAGGGAAATGTTAGCAGCTCTGTCTAATAAGATGGTGGGGACTTTATCTGCCAGACAGAGAATGCCAAGGCCCCCCTCTCTCACAGGAGCGTGGAGGAATGCACTAGGGACTGTAATGGGGAGGTGTAAAAATCTCTTCGTGGCCAATCTTACCCATTTATCTATAGTCAGCAAAGTTCCCCGATCAATGTTGATTGTTAGTAGACGGCTGAGAATTCTTGGAATGAGGTGTTCTTTAAGCAGGGTCAGCTTCTGCCAAGGTCTTAACGGGGCATGGGCAAGCCTGTCAATGTAGCCTTTAATCACCTGTTTATCTGATTTCTCTACACCGAACGGTCCGTATCTTAGGCCAAGATATTTGAAACACTCCTCGACGCCAACCTGTCTGATTGGGTGTCCGTTGATCTCGAATCTGGGCAGAGTCGCAATGCACAATTTCTTTTTTCTGGGAACCACGAGGGCTGATACTGCGAGACACTTGGCTACGTTTAGTTGAAGGCCTCGCTTAAACAGGAATGTCTTGACCATGTCGAGGAGAATTTGGGTTTCTCCGACGCAAGTGAGTTGATTCTGATCCCATCATTTCCCAGTTCGATTCCCGCTGGTAAGTCCTTGAGGGAAGAAAGTAACTCGTCCAGCACCATGTTGAACAGATATGGGGAGAGCGGGTCACCCTGCTTCACCCCTCTGCTCATCCTGATGGGGGGGGGGGGGGTCTGACGTTTCCACAGGAGATGGTCGTGAAACATTGAGAATAAGCAAGTCAGGCTGTTGGCCAGGCATCCATCCAATTTAACGAAGGCTGATTGATTTTCTGAGAGTCGGATAGTTGACAGCCCCCTAAAAAGGAACTGTTTCTGTTTGGTGTGATTTATAAATCACCCAGCACAAGTAATTCTAAATTTGTAGACGAGTTCGAGGAGTGTCTTTCTTTGGTTTCACCATCGTACAATGAAGTTTTTTGTACGGGGGATTTTAATTTAAATGTATTAAATCTGAATAAGAATATTAACAAAAAATTCTTAACCGTGATAGAAGCACTCGGTTTTACTCAAATTATTGACAAACCCACTCGCATCACAGCTACCACTTCCACCAGCATTGATTTAATTATTGTTACGGATCCGAATTTAGTTGGCAGTCATGGCGTGGTCGACACCTATGGATTTAGTGACCATTCTTTAGTTTTTTGTTCTATTAATGTTGAATCCGCTCAAAAACGTAACCCAACTACACGACTTTATCGTAATTTCAAAAACTTTGATATAGATTTATTTAATTTACATTTAGCTAATGCTCCTTGGGAAATACTATACGAACTTAACAATATTGACGAAAAAGTAAACTTTTTATAGTATTTAATAATTGAACTATTTGATATTCATGCGCCTTATAAATTGGTTAAATTATCAAAACCTCCCGCACCTTGGCTTACTGATAATGTCAAATTAATGATTTCACTTCGAAACAAAGCCTTCAGCAAATTTAAGAGAACAAAAAACCCTACGCATTGGAATTACTACAAAACACTTCGCAACTATACGACTAGTGCAATTCGCAGAGAAAAGAAGGCCTTCTTAAATTACACCTTTCAAGAAAGTAAGAGTAAAAAAATGTTATGGCAAAAATTAAAGCATTTAAATATTCACACTAAAATAAAACCTAACGATCTCCCAAATCATCTTTCTGATGTGAATAAAATTAATACTTATTTTACTGAATCGGTACAACAATTATCTAAAAGTCCTGATCAAAACTTGGTGGATTATTATAAGGCAAACATGAAAGCTGACTTGGAAACCACTTTTATATTCTCTCAAGTTACAGAGGATATTGTTCTAAAAATAATTGATAGTATTAAGACTAATTCTACCGGTTTTGACAATATTAATATCAAAATGATTACGTTATGCTGTCCAGTTTTATTGCCGCACTTAACTCATATTATCAATGACTGTTTAGATCGTAGTTGTTTTCCGGCTTCATGGAAAGAAGCTAAAGTTCTGCCGCTACTTAAAATTAATTCTCCACTCGAATTTAAAGACTTGAGACCCATATGTATTCTACCAGTGCTCTCAAAAATTCTTGAAAAGGTTGTGGATTTTCAAATAAGGTCGTTCCTGGAAAGTAATAAAATATTACCGGAACTCCAGTCTGGTTTTCGACCAGGCCATGGATGCTCGTCGGCTATGTTGCACATAGTGGATGATATTTGTACCGCAGTTGATAAGAAGCAATTCACAGCTCTGATCTTATTGGATTTTTCGAAGGCGTTCGAAACAATTAATCATGAACTGCTTTTAGCCAAATTGCATTTTTACAAGTTCAGTCAATCGTCTATCGATTTTATTGGTGATTATTTAAAGTCAAGGTCACAAAAAGTTTTCGTTAACGGTCAGATATCAGATTCCCAATGTGTAGCAACAGGTGTACCTCAAGGCTCTATTCTTGGTCCGCTGTTGTATATTATTTACACGTCAGATTTTGCAAATCAAATTTCAAACTGCAATTTTCACCTATATGCTGACGACACTCAACTATACTATTCTTTCCCGCGGAATAATACAATGCTGGAAAATGATATGATCAATGCAGATATTGATAAGATTGTTGAGTTTGCTGATAAACATTCTTTAGTTATTAATTCCACCAAATCAACATTACTTTTATTTGGTTCGAAAAAGAATAGAGCTGAGGTTATCGAAGAACTGAATTTGAGAGTTGGTAATAGTAAGCTTTCTGTTGCTGAGTGTGGTCGTGATCTGGGTTTACTAATGGATTACAAACTAAGATTTAACGAACATATAAATAAAATTATTCAAAAAGCGTATTGTGTTTTAAAACAGCTTTATTACAACAGGCATCTCATGACCCATGATACCAAAGTTTTATTATCTGAAGTCTGTGTGCTCTCTCATTTTAATTTTAATGATTTGGTGTATGGTTCGTGTATAAGTAGTAGACACTGTAACCGTATACAATTAGTTCAAAATAGTTGTCTACGTTTTATTTATGGCATTCGAAAATTTGATAGAATTTCTCATAAATTAAGTGATACTGGTTGGCTTAATATGAAAAATAGACGTTATTTACATACCGCTTGCTTCTTTCATAAACTTATAAAAACAAAAAGTCCGCCTTATTTGTATAATAAGATCAGATTCAGAACTGACATTCATAACATCAATATTAGATTTAAAAATGTGATTACTCCTCCTTCTCATAAAACTACATTTTTTGAACGTTCTTTTTCGTTTAAAATCTGTAGAATTTGTAATTCTCTATCTGATAATCTTAAACAACTTTCTTTATTAAAATTTAAAGCACACCTTATAGTCCGGTCAATATAGACATTTAAAATAACAAAAATTCCCGGAGAGCCAAATATTGGTGGAGAGCTGGGGTTTACCATTACAAATAAAGTTTTAAAAATCCCCATCGATCCTATGTGTGCTACAAAAGTTATTCGGGGTCAAAGGTCAAAATTTGAGGTTTTTTGGATTTTTCTCGAAAACTAAGTTTTATTAAAAAAAACCTCAAACCAAAGTTGTAGATCTTAAAATTCTCTACAAAAATGGTCTTCATGATTTTTTTCCCTAAAAGTTACCATTCCTGAGATATCGCGATTCTAAGAGTCACATTATACATGATATGCACATATAAGCCATGTTTTTGTAGTTCGACGACGTTGTTCTACAGCTTTAATATTCTTTGTCGAGTCACTGTAGCCGTCAAATACTACCGTCACTGTAAGCCCATAATGTCTACGTAGATACTGAACATATTTATCAAAAATAACGCTAAAGGTTTCTTCTCGATTCCACACAACGTGATGTAGTAGGTATCCTCCATCAATAATGTAAGTAGCGTTTGTACGATCAACCTCAGTATTGACTGATTGAAAGCAATCGTAAATTGCTGACTTTGTTGTTTTACGCATTCCATATTACAATGATTCGGGAATATCTTTATATATATCCTCGAACATTCTACCTGGTGGGGGTACATAGTATTATCGAAAACGCAAGATTGAATATCTTCACGAACAATTGCTGCCGCAGCTTTCAAAGTTTTCAACCACTTGTCTTTTTCATCCAAGTGTTTTTTATCAGACCAGACTTGACTTAAAATATCTTGGTAATTGTCAATAAAACAAATAAATGTTAATTTTCCAGGCTTCTCTGTAATAATAATTCTACTGCCATACTTCAATTTCAATCGTATTTTTATAGTTCTGTCATCTAAAGCTCCATCTTGACAAACATTCTTCAATTCATCTAACGAAAACTGGCAATCATCACTCGTTTCTATGAATTGAAAAATTTTCTCCATCGCAGAGTTTAAAGTTTCATCTTGTGGACGGCCAATTTTACCACCAATATTAGGTTTTAAGTAAGATTTGTAACAACTGTCATGGTATTTTGCATCAGCAGCGACTAAATCATACTCAAAATTAATACGTTCAAGAACAGCCTTTGAAACATCATCAGAACGATCTTTAGCTAATTTCAACAGGGATTCTTTGAATTTTAGTGTAGTCACGTTATAAATTTTTTTTCGAAGATGCTGTGCTTTCTTTTTCTCAGTTTCTTCATTGGCTCCATTGCCACAAAATAAACAGTATTTTTTAAAACAAAAATTTGCTTCACTTACTCGCGTTCTAGTACGAGGTGGACTTATTTTTGAAGTACTAGCCTGTTCCTCCTCACGTTGTCTTTTTACTGCAGCGATTGAAGTTTTCCGGGTGTATGATTTTCTGCAATCCACGTGTATTGTAACGGATTTTTGAGTTCTTAAATACTCAGTAAACTCATCACCTCTCGCGACACTAGCCTCGATTAAAGTTGGCATTCCACGATTAACCACAACTGTTTCATCTTCAGTTAAAAGTTTATTGCAAATAAAGCAAAACTGAGACATTTTTTCGAGCTATAAAATAGCACAAATAACCTAAATGGTAGACGCTTGTAATAAGTACGTATATTCACTTGAACTGAACCTTTAGCACTAAAAGAAACAGGTATATGAACGAGACCTACGGACAATAGAATAGCCAGATGTTTTTCAAGGCCACGTGGGTAGAGGGGATTCAGTTAGGGACTGACTATCTTTTGAATAAATGTTTTCAGAATAGTATAATATATATAAAAGAGACACAAATAGGTTTATACTTGTCTTAAGTGCCTGATTATGTATATACGTGGCTTATATGTGCATATCATGTATAATGTGACTCTTAGAATCGCGATATCTCAGGAATGGTAACTCTTAGGGAAAAAAATCATGAAGACCATTTTTGTAGAGAATTTTAAGATCTACAACTTTGGTTTGAGGTTTTTTTTTTATAAAACCTACCGTTTTCGAGAAAAATCCAAAAAACCTCAAATTTTGACCTTTGACCCCGAATAACTTTTGTAGCACACAGGATCGATGGGGATTTTTAAAACTTTATTTGTAATGGTAAACCCCAGCTCTCCACCAATATTTGGCTCTCCGGGAATTTTTATTTGACCACTATTTTTATGTCTAAATTGACCGGACTATTACTTCCTCCTTAAAAATATCACAACGAGCACAATAATTGTAAGCCTTTTATATGATATGTATATTATGATTACTTATATTATGCTTATTTTTTTTTCTTCTTTTCTTTAAATTACGTTTCGTACTTGCTAGTATATATGTGCAGGGTTTAGGTGTTAGAGCAGAAAGTGGCCTTTTGCCACTATTCTGAACCTCGCCCTGAGTTTGACTGAAATTTTGTTTTGTTTTAACTGTTATATATTTAGTTTTGTATTTGTTTCAGTCAATAAAGTCACTATTATTATTATTATTATTCCTAAGATTTTGTTGAGGAGTCGGACTATGATTGAGGCGATAGTTATTGGCCTCCAGTTTGAGATGTTCTTAGAGTCGCCATCTTTAGGAATTAGAATGGTTCTACACTTCTTCAAAACCTCGGGGGAGTGGCCAGTGTAATACATAGAGTTAAGTAGCAGCAGCTGAGTTCTGTTAGCTTTGTATAGTTCTTGAGCTTTCTTATATCTGAATGCTCGTTCTGCAGCTACACCTGTATACTTCCTTCGTTCCTGTACGGAGCTTTGAGCGCTGTTATTGGGACGGCTGTTAACGTTACCTCTCCTGGTTGGACCACCATTTGCCAAAGAAATTAGATCACCCGCAAGATTTTCGATCCATTGGGATTTTGCGACTTCATTGAGTAAGATCAATTTGATCAGGTCTCTATCTTCATCTTGGAGTCCGTCTGTTGTCAGCATCTCTCTGAAAAAATGCTTAAATTGGGCTTCACCCTCGGTTTCCAGTTGTTCGCTATTTTGTTCTTCTGGAATGGTCTCAAGAATAGATTGAAACTCCCTGATGTTAGGGAGGGGCTCTTCTGCATTTGGAGCCTCATTGTTGAGCAAGTTGGGCTCGGCATGGCTTGGGCCTGCCAAGGGGCTAGTTGTAGTGCGGATGGCTTGGGCTAAATCTTCTTCCAGGGGGGCTTCAACATCCGATCCACTCCCACTGGACGAACTGGTTGAAGACACGTCGGTTTCCAATTCTTGTCTGCGTTCTTCTAAAAGTTGCTTATATTGCGGCTGTTTTCGTTGATATTTAATATTGTCAACTTTTCTTTTAAATAGGCGGGCCATATCTATATTAATCGCTTTGCCTTGATATTTCAGTTCTTCGTCGGCAAGCTTTAAAAGTTCCAAACGTGTCCAGACTTTAGTCTTCCTTTTTTCAGCTTCTTCTTCCATCTCCTGGTTATATTCTTGCTTGTGTCCCAATCTTACATGTTGCCGCATGCCGCTATATGAGCTAAACTCCCTTTGGCAAATAGTACATAAAACATTATTCTCGGGCACCGGCAAATTGCATCTCAATCGCTGGTGCTGTCGCAAGCCCTTTCTACTTGAGTAAGTAGATCCGCAAGCGCAAACAAACTCCTCTTCCATTTCGGTGGATGGCAGCACGTGGAACAAACTCACTATGCCTTTAAATTAATTTTTAAGGGTAGTTTTCCATCCACTTTATAAGGTTCTCTATAGTGCGACGTCTTGCTGCAAAGAAGTAAAATATTCGCGATCGCCGCGGACTGCCACTTAAAGTTCGAGAATGTAAATAATTTCGATCGACGCGGACTGCTTCACGATCGCCGCGGACTGCTATTATGCTAAAAAAAAAATCCAGCCGTATGTCACCCGAACGAGAATGTTAGAAATATTGAGTTCGCGATCGCTGCGGACTGCCTATTCCCAAGATTTCTCGTGAAGACGAAGTTGAGGTGGATGGATTCTTCGAATAGTTGCGATCGATGCGGGCTGTCCTGGAACGATTTTGGGGTCTTGTTGTAAATTCGCGATCGCCGCGGACTGCTCTTAGCTAAAGATGTTGAAAATTTTCAGGCCGCGATCACTGCGGACTGCCTATTCCCAAGATTTCTCGTGAGCACAAATTTGAAGTAAATGGAATCCTCGAACTGTAGCGATCGCTGCGGGCTGTCATGGATCAAATATGCGAGTCGCGATCGATGCGGACCGCTTCGGCCCAAAAATGGTGTAGTTATGGGCGAAAATCAAAAATAGATCCTGCTCGGGCTTCTGCGCTCCTGATACCCGGGGTAGATTTGAAAATTCGTTTTTGGGGGTGCACTGCCTTCGTGGGCCCCCTTGATGCTAGAGGAGCCCCGGAGTTGCCTCTTGGACAAAATCAAGATGCTCTAGCGGCCAAAGAGCGAACTAAAAGCAGGCAGGCCTAATTAAGGAGATTTTGCAAAAATCACTAGATTTCCAGTACGCGTTGAACGAAAAATATATGAATTCCTATAAAAGACTGAATTTCCTCTAATGATGTTGGTTTGAATTGATGACCTTGCTGGACGGCGTAGATATTAGTACATTCAACCATTTGGTGCAAAAGTTTATCAGGAAAATATTTTTTAACGATATGATAGGGGCTCTCAAGTTCCACAATATCTTGATATTTTTCTTCAAACCATTTGAAACCTGGAGTGACATAAGTAAAAACTTTTCGCCAATGAATGCCTTTCTTTGGCGTTAATTCACCAAAACTTTCCGGCCGTAACGGTGTCTAAGGTACCTGGTACTCTGCATGCCTAGACCTTGTCCATTAACAAACAAACAAACATCATATTCTTCTACAGAGACTGCTCCATCTTCTAGAAGATCATCCTCGTTAATTCCCTCTTCTACATTACCTAAAAGATTGCTTTATTTTACTTTTGAAAAAATATAATTTGTGTTTTACCTTCCCCATTTCGATCAGCTATCTCCAACTCATCAATTTCTTCGTCTTTCTCGTCCGACAAATATTCAATGTCGGACATTTCATTCACCAATTGCAGTAATTCTTCTGCAGGCGGCCTTCGGTTCGACATTTTCGATAAACCGGTACCAACTAACCTCGAGGGATTTATTGACGTTATCTCACGTTGTCCCTATATGAGTACATACATTTGGAACCAATTTCCAACTCAACCACTGCTTGCACACAACTGCACAACGACCCAACTTCAAAAGCACGCTCTTTTGAATACAAAATAGATATTTATGCATTAAGGGAGATATGAATACGTTTTTCCCTGAGGTTGACGAAGGTAAAGAACATGTATACGGGAGGTACAATATTGCATACAATATTTTATCTACTAGCAACTTCTTAAAAATAGTATGAAATTTCAAAATGTAATGACATTTAAAATTAAAATATGTAAGTAACATCAAGGATTGCCTCATTGTATGGTTGCTAAGATGTTAATTATTGTAGTTGCATTGTTACCATGAGTTTGAGGGAGAAATAATTTGACAAGTCCCTTGGGAGTTATGAGTAGCTTTTCATATTTTGTTTCTATGACGAAAATGTACAATATCATGTTGCTAGTAGATAATAGATATTTATGCATTAAGGGAGATATGAATATGTTTTTTCCCTGAGGTTGACATGTGTTACGGACCGAGGACATCTGGCCCGAGGTCTGTAAGTCAACCGAAGGTAAAAAACATGAATATCTCCCGTGGTGCATACAATATTTTATCTACTAGCATATTCGTAAAAATAGTATGAAATTTCAAACTGTCATAATGACATTTAAAATTAGAATGTGTAAGTCACATCAAGGATTGCTTCATTGTATGGTTGCTAAGACGTTAATTGTAGTTGCATTGTTACCATGAGTTTGAGGGAGAAATAATTTGACAAGTCCCTTGGGAGTTATGAGTAGCTTTTCATATTTTGTTTCTATGACGAAAATGTACAATATCATGTTGCTAGTAGATAATAGATATTTATGCATTAAGGGAGATATGAATATGTTTTTTCCCTGAGGTTGACATGTGTTACGGACCGAGGACATCTGGCCCGAGGTCTGTAAGTCAACTGAAGGTAAAAAACATGAATATCTCCCGTGGTGCATACAATATTTTATCTACTAGCATATTCGTAAAAATAGTATGAAATTTCAAACTGTCATAATGACATTTAAAATTAGAATGTGTAAGTCACATCAAGGATTGCTTCATTGTATGGTTGCTAAGACGTTAATTGTAGTTGCATTGTTACCATGAGTTTGAGGGAGAAATAATTTGACAAGTCCCTTGGTAGTTATAAGTAGCTTTTCATATTTTGTTTCTATGACGAAAATGTACAATATCATGTTGCTAGTAGATAAACAATTTTATTTGTACGAAAACAAACGCACGTGTTACTGCAGTACACTTGACAATATAACCTATAAAATGTGGGCGTAGAAGCGCCAGGTTGACCGTTTTTGTAATTAAGCTATTAACACATAGATAACGCGCCGATCACATAACATATAGAGACCCTAGAAATGAGAGACTGGCCATTTACCGGAAGTAACTAGATTCCCCTAGCAAAATTTTGGCGGCAGTGGTCCCGAAAATGGCGACCGTGTCAACTCAGCTGTTTTACAAGATTTGAGCATTTCAATTATAGTCCATTTACTTGACATCTGCACTGTCAAACTGACATTATGTTGGCACCACTGCTATTTTTTACATTTTAACAATTAAATTACTGTACAGTCTAATAAAAAACACATTATTTATGAGGTATAGTCAAGAAATTTTTTAAATTTTGACACTGACAGTGCAGATGTCAAGTAAATGGACTATAGGTATTGTTTTGTAATTTCAATCAATGTAAGTTATGTGAGTAACTACTTACTAAATAATAATAATTTGTATTTGTACTGGATATGGACAACATGGTTCATTTCTAAGAACCGCTGGCTCACTAGAATGAACTAGTTTTTTTTTATAGCTCACCAGCTTTCCTGCACCCCTGGAATTTTTCACCGCGATTCTGTATCCCACTCCCGCATACTGAGTCTCGCATACAGTATTCACGTTTGAAAGGGGCCTAATAGAAGATATATTAAAAATTACAGATTTCCTAACCTTACTCCAAATAGTAAATAAACAAGTTAGTACTCATATTCAGCTGGAAAATTGTAAATAACAGTAAATCTATAATGTGAAAGTAATCAATAATTCACGTTTGTATTTTAGAAAATGCCACCTTGCTACTGAGCTGGTTAAATTAAGCTAGCATAAATAAAAACAGCAGTGTAAAGGGGGATATAGCATGTTAAATAAAAAGACGCCGCAACGTGGAGCTATAACAATATTAATTTGTAGTCAAGTTACCCCAATACCATGCACAGTATCCCCCTCAAAAGCAATAACAGCGTTGGAACAGAGAATTGAAGCATTTTGAATAATTATTCAATGTAGAATGATTGCCGTTGATATTACTGGACTATTTGTACTCTTAGGTCAATGGCCCACAACGGTTGAGGTTGAGTGAACCGTGACCTTTACGGCATATCTTACAAAATTATATTTAAAATTAGAGGCCCTGCATACCTTATAGATAGGTATTAAGAAATGCCATAGTAGTAAACAGAAAATGAAGTGTACCAGTCTGCTCTGATTGATAAAACCATTTAAATGGGTAGAATATCATTCTCATTAACCCAGAAGAATTTAAAGTATGAAAAATTCATGCAGAGATACGCACATTTATATGAATCAACACACAAATTCGATTTTACCAAAACTGTCAACGCCAGATCTTCTCCGTGCTACGGCCGCTAAACTACTCTCTAATGTTCGTTATGAATCTCCAGTTGCAGTATTGCAGTATACATTCAAGTAATGTATTAAAGATAACTGATTAATATGCAGTTTGCAGTGATTTGGATTAGTATAATTGAACGCGTTAAGTGGGAAGTCGTCCAAAGTATGTGGAAGTATCTCACTGATGTAACTACGAAGATAGACAATGAGCAAGCACCATGCGATGGCATCCCACCATATAGCAGGTCCTTGCTGTAGTCGACTATAATCAACTAATCCTTTGAGAAGAAACTTTACTCCATAATAGCGTTGTTTGATGACAACCAGGGAGATAATAAAGTGTGGCATAATAGTCTCCCATACTACATTCCTCTCAAATCATACCTAGAAGAACCGCACTTCCATATGAAACACGATTAACTGCAAAGAAAACCCAGCTTTAGCTTTTATCAATAATGTACCATTGTCAAAAGTGGAAAAAGTTAAATATCTCGATATAAAGTTGAACAAGGACTCAAGGTCTCAAGTGGAAAACAGATATATGGTGTAAAAGGAAAAAACGTGTTACAAACTGTCCATTCCAGTAGCAACAACGGAGGCTTCCCAGTTGGACTTAAACAGCTCAAAACTTTGGCGAATCTCACTTGTATCCACCTGCAATGTCTTTGGCCATGGCACATTCGAAGAACGAAGAACTACATGCGGTACTTTCTGCTGCTTTCTTCTGCAATTCTTGTATTTGGCTGGTTACCAACTGCATTTTTTGCATCTGTAGAGCTAAGAATTGTTCCAAACCTTCCATCTCGAATTATGTAAACTACGTACAATTTTAACCTAATTTTGCAAGTGTATTTAACCTCTAAATTCGGTTGTCGGAAATTTCAAGTTTCTACAGCCTACACACAAGTAAAGTATTTTTGTTGAATATAAAATTTTGTTTAGTCAATAAAAATTTTGTCTATGTAACTTTGCAAGCGTGATGTCTCAATTTATGAAAAAATTCATGTAACTCTACCAAAGGATGTCTGCCAAATTTCGACCATTTGATAATATGTACTTATCTGCCTCGCAAGCTCGGCAGATAACCCGTCCAGCCTCGCCACATAAAGTATAACTTTTGCTCCTAATAACATAATATATTCTATTTTAAGAGTCACTTCCTTTATACAGTTAAGTTTGAAATTCCCGCCATATTTGAGAGCACACCATTGGCGTCGCCATTTTAGGGACAAGGTTCGCGTCCACCAATCAGGCCAGCGACGGCCAATGGCCAGTCTCTCATTTCTAGGGTCTCTAATAACATACACTATATGAGTACAAGGTTGGTACATGGTTAAAAATTGCTGGGAGACCTATTATGAACAATGTAATTCGAAGTATTCATATGAGGACGCCGTGACCGAAAGGGTTAGTACTCGAATGTGTTCGATGCGTGTCGAATGAAATCTTTCTATTATGCTGTTAGATTCATGATGTCCTGGTGTCGTAGCATGTATCTTTACATTATGTATTTCGAGCAAATGTTTAATTAAATTGGTATTGAATTCGTTATCACAAATTATATTAGAAGGTGTACCATAATAAGAAAAATATTCAATGAGTTTTTCAGAAATTTCAGTAGTATTCCGAGTTTTTAATTGAATGGCTTGTGCAAATCTAGAAAATCTATCTACAAAAGTTATAAATATCTCCTTTTCTATAAAAAATATATGTATGTAATGGTTTGTTATTAGTTTATGTTATGTTAAATGTACTTTTTCTATGGGGTTGGTCATAATTTGTTCTTCTACAGATTTCACAATTTCTAATATATTTTTCTACATAATTTCTAAGATTTTTCCAAAAGTATTTCTTTTCTACTTCCTGCTCATCATCATCCTTGTTTTCATTACATAAGATTTCCGTGTACCAATCCAAAGTTGGATCAGCTTCCCAATTCTCTCTAAAGTGTTGACACATTAGGTGTTTGAGAGATTTTTTCTTTTCAGGAATGGATCGGCCCAACTCTACTTTTTTCATGCTTAAATTTGTATCAGTTCTGCCTCTTTTTAGTAAACTGTGTGAGATTTCATCAAGGCCATCATAGTTAAAGTTTTTGTAGCATTTTATGGTTATTTTATTTTGTTCCTTGGTTGTATTGTTTTTGCGTATATATACACGTTTGAACTCTGATATACCAACAACTTTTTTAAAGTAATTTTCCAAATTCTTAATGTCGTACAATTCCCAATCTTTGCCTGCGTTTTCTCTTGAATTTCTTCACTTTGAAAACGACGTTCTTTCAAGGTGGATTTTAGTTTGGGAAATAGGAAAAAGTCTGCTGGAGCCATATCTGGAGAGTACGGAGGATGGGGAATAACGGCTGTTGTAAAAATTGACCAACAAGCAGAGACGAGTGACTGGGCGCGTTGTCATGGTGTAAAATCCAGTTCTTGTTTTTCCACAGTTCATGCCTCTTCCGTCGCACATCTTCTCGTAAATGCCTTAAAACCCTAAAACGTAGAACTCTTTGTTGACTGTCCGACCTTGTGGCAAGAATTCGTGATGAACAACTACACGACAGTCAAAGAAAACAATCAACATCGACTTCATGTTTGAGCGACTCATGCGTGCTTTCTTCGGACGTGGCGAATGTTGACCAACCCATTGTGACGATTGTGCCTTCGTTTCAACGTCATATCCGTAAACCCAAGTTTCGTCACCCGTGATGATAGTTTTCATAAAGTTTTCGTCACTGTTAGCACGATGAAGCAGTTCTTGGCTAATGTTGACACGGTTTTCTTTTTGCTCGCTTGTGAGCAGTCGTGGCACCATTTTTGCTGAGACTCGATCCATGCCAAGTTTTTCTGTCAAAATTTCGTGACACGACCCAATGCTGATTCTGACTTCTTCTGCAACCTCCCGCACAGTTAAACGGCGATTTCCACGAATCACAGATCGAACAGCATCAAGGTTTTCATCGTTTGTTGACGTCGAGGGTCGTCCTGATCTTGGATTTTCGTAACATTGTGTACGGCTCATACAATCCTCCTTATGGGCTTGCTGAAGCAATGCCCATGTTTCAGAAAAAGATTTAACGATGTTAAAGCAAAATTTAATGTTACAACGTTGTTCCACAAAGTCCTTCATTTTCACTTTCTCACTACTTAGCAGAGCGCTGACTGCGCGTGTTCACTTGACCGGCTCTGTTCGCCAACTGATCAAACTACCGCAATGCGGCAAGCAGTGTTGCCAACTTAGTGGAATTTCCACTAAATCTGGTGGATTGCGAGCATCTAGTGGCGAAATTTGGTAGTTAGTGGTATAGTGGAAAATCTGGTAGAATGAAGTTTTTAATTTCAAGTATAAATATATGCATGACAAATTTAGAAATGGGTATATTTTGACTATAAGTAGATTTATTTCAAACGTTTTATAACAGTTAAAAAAAATATCGATAGGGCATTTATTATCGAGCGGCGGAACGATATCTGCTATATTATGTTAGGATGATGGCCGGTAGGCGCTTAAATTCGAGCTAAACTTTTTTCAAATTGTTTTCTGGAAAAGCCCTAACATTTTGCGTAGCCCAAGGTTATAAAAGAAGGACCACCACTCTTTGACGTTAGATATCGGTTTTGATATTTTTATTTAAATACATATTTTTGCTTGCAAGCACAAAAGGCGCGCTCAAACTTTGTATCACGAATGCGGGGCAAGTTGAGCATTGTACCGCCAGATGCAAGCGCATAAAGCATCAGCTTCTATACCGCAAGGTAAAATGAGGTTATCGCTAAAACAATACATATTTTTGTATTTTTGTTATTGTTTGTTATTAATTTCTGTATTTTTTACATTGTTTTTCATTTTATTCGAATTCTATCGATGTTTATGATACATTTACTATTTTGTATAATAAAACAATATTTAAAAAAATATGTACATAGTTTATTTTACTTTAAGTCTGTATGACACGACGCTAAATTTTATGCAAAATTTACTTGTAAATTTTCATAAAAATATTAAGCACCGTTGCATACAGAAAATTGGCTGCTAAATTTTGCGCTGAATTTTCATGTAAATTATTTAGAACTTGTTCTAAATTTCTTGGTAAATATGCGTGTAAAATGCGCAGAAGTATCGTAATCAGACTAAACTGCAGCGCATGACGCGGAATGTAAACATAAACATAACCTGCATTTTATTAGCATTGTTTAACCACGTGTTAATGTTGGCGCTCCTATCTAAGATACATTTAAGGGTCTCTAAGATAAATGCCTTAACCCAACTTCAGAAAATAGCTAACAAACGACAAATAACATCAAAACAAACGCATACTTCAACCAATACCCTCTAGAGGGTACTGTTTCCACTTAAAATATTTGCCACTACGCATGTGCGCATGCCAAATTTAACATCAAATTTAGCACACGTTGCAAACAGGAAATTGCGTTTTCGAAAAAAAAAATATCTGAAAATTTTACAAGTAAATTTTGCACAAAATTTAGCTACGTGTCATACAGGCTTTACTCGGAAAAAGGTTAGTGGAATTCTGGTAGATTTTGTTCTCTCATTTAGTGGAATGCAATTTCCCAGTGTTGACAACACTGGCGGCAAGTGTCTCGTTTTGTTTCGAAAGAATGCCGCTAGATTTAGCATGGCGCGCGAATTCAAATTGTACACGGTTCGGACGCAATTTCAAAAGTTCGGTCTTTATTAGAACAAGCCTCGTATTTGCGTAATTCGCGATGGCGCCGCCCTATTAATAAAACATGTGTGGCATTGCTTTTAAGAGAGGGGAATTACTGGTACTCATTAGTAAAACGTTCCATCCGTTCCAGTTACTGAATTTTAACTTTCTAAAATAAAGTTTCTACGTTACTGATAAAATACCCACATACACACGGCGGTCCTTAATAATGTGAGCCAGTGTTGCCAACCCGGTTATTATAGTA